>CM029274.1:23337822-23557822 GCA_016920895.1 Vaccinium myrtillus
AGTAATTGCTTGGTCTCTAAATAATAACTTTAATGCAATTTATATCCGTACTGACTGTTATAATGATGTTATGCAGTTAGCAGGGAGATATGAGAGTCATCATAGGGATAAATTTTTGATTGACAGCCTCAACATGAAGATCCGCCACCTTTCTTTTTGTAGGATCTTGAAGGTTTCACGCCAAGAGGTTGTCAGAGCTCACCTTCTCGCCAAGCAGGCTCTCTCTATTTTCATGCCACATCCAGACACAGGGGACGGAGGCCGATTTCCTTAGGACTCTTCCTGATTTTTTGTAGCTTTGGTCTCTGTTATTGTTACAGTTCATGTTTATTGTTTTGTTGTACTATTGAAACTGTATCCCTTGTATGCTGGTTGCTTTAATGAATCTTCTTTCTTCTGGCAAAAAAAAACTCTTAGAGCATCTTTATCGACATTGTATTTTGTTGGACTAGTGTTGTTACAATGGATTGATGTGCGCCATTAATTCATCATGCATTACAGTAAACCCAATTCATTTTTAAAACTAAATGATAACAATACCAAACAACTCTTAGAGCATCTTTATTGACCTTGTATTTTATTTTATTTTATTTTTGGTAAAATACCAAACAAATCTTAGAGCATCTTTCTATTTTGAAATGGATATGAGCTTCTAATCCGGACCCCCGGATTAGAGGTTTTTTGATTTTTTTTTTGTGTTGCAAATTGTTTTAACAAAATCCGACCCGTCCAATGTGTTCAGAAGGTGTTTTCCAAGGTCCACGCGGAAAATCTTCAAAAAAAAATACCGGGAAGGGCTTGATCCATCCATACAATTTTTGCGAAAAATGCATGGATCAAGCCCTTCCCGGTATTTTTTTTGAAGATTTTCCGCGTGGACCCTGGAAAACACCTTCTGAACATATTGGACGGATCGGATCGTCAAAAAAAAGCTCGGATCATGGAGTCCCGGATCCCGGAGGAGAAGGGGACTCTTTGAAATGGTACTTCAGTACTCGGCTGGAAAAGCGCTCCGCTAGCTATTCTATGCCTCGTCTCACATTTAGATATTGTCTTATTTGTTTTTTAGTTAATCAGGTGTGAATATCCACATTGAGACACCAAAAATAAATAAGCAAATAAGCAAATAAGTCAATAAGGCCTCCTTTGGGTGAATTGAAAAAACTGGTTTTTTGGTGGTTTTTTGATTTTTTTGGTTTTGTCCTTATTCAATTTTTTTTTGCATTTGTTAGTTTTCGGTCGATTTGTTGTGGTTTCTTGGCTCCTCTCTACGAGAGAAATCTAAAAAGTATAAAATTATTAGTCAAACTTAAAGTTTTGTGAATAAAGACGAAAAATAAACCACAATGGTTTTTTTACCCAAAGGAGGCCTAAGTAATTGATAACCAGACGGAACCCTATGTACAACAATCAACTACATTACTGGAAAATGTCTGAGATATTTTAGCACACAAAATATTTACACTATGACACTATGTTATTAACCAGTTCTGTAACGTGAACAGTTAAATTACATTGGCTAAAAATTGGAGATGATCTAAGTTTCAATGGTCACACTTCCCAACACAAGATTTAAGTGTTTGATGAGCGAACGTTACAAAAGAATTTGGAACATATTGAAGACTATTTTAATTTTACCAATTAAAACTGCAAAAATACTACCATAATAATTAATTACAATATAGATCAACGTATAAAAATAACAGGGAGTATCAATTGACTTTCACATATAGAGATGCGAAAGTCACCTAAATTGGATGAGCTAGCGTTGGGCGAGCAAATCTATATACACAGCTTCAAACTTTTTGCAAAAAAGCTAGTAATAGTCTAATACGATTTCAAAAAATTGTAAAACTTCGATAGGACGTTGTCCGGTCTCATTGGCCTCTCATCCGTTCTAGCACTTCCCAATCACAGGTTGTCCATCTACATGATATTCTTCACCAGAGTCTGACCCCTATACTTCTTACCCACATTATCTCAATCTAACAGCCATTGTAGACTTGCTTCTTTTCCAGATTGTCTGGCTTTACTTCTCAAACTTGCATTTTAGATCCACAGAGATCAGCTTTTAAACCTGCAAGCAAACACAAATAATAAAGGTCTTTTTTCCACTGACATGAATTAATATCAGTGACTGATCTATCATTGAGAATTTCGAAACAGTTAAAAAGTACGTGTTGGTTGATGAGGGGTGCAATTTCACTAAAATGATCAATCATGGATTGACTGTCACTTCTACTGGAAGAGTGAACAGCTGCTTTGTCCCTCATTCGATTCATAAATTACTTAGTAGCCACCTGTGTGTAGCTCTGCACCATGCCAGTGAGAGATAAAGTTGCGGATTGAGTTGGCGTCTGACTAGCTAATTCCACACAAAAATGCTAGTCACACATTCTGCTTCGTGTTTCTGCTATCTTTACATAAGGGTGACTTGATGAATTATGGCCATCTTCAAGAGACTAGTTCAAAAATATATATGTTAGACATTGGAAAAGTTAATCTCTATCCTTAAGGATCCGGATGTGTAAATACCAGATAAAAGTATATTGAAGTCTTGTCAAAGTGTATGGATATCCGAAAAATGTGTATAGAAGTCTTAATTTATCTGGCATTAATTATTCAATAATGATACGTTTACAACAAACACTTCCAAACCAGCTCCAACACGCTGACGTGGCATGCCACGTCAGCAAGCGGGTCCCCCACTAATTAACTAAAGCAAAAAAAAAAAAATTTCAAAAATTAAAAATCAAAACCCAGATCTCGTCTCCCTCACCCCTACCCTCACCTCCTTCCACCGCCGGCGACCCACCCGAGAATGGAATGGCGGAAGAATGGAACGGCGATCGGACCGGAGATCGGAGCGAGACGAGCGATCAGTACTCGTCGGAGGACGAAGGGATCGAGACTACAAGTGTGGAAGATAAGGCCGGACTTAACTTGCCTCGGGAATCCAGATTCAAGAGGGATTCGGCATCTAATCAGCTCCCTATTTTCGTTCCTGGGGATATCAAGTAGAAGTGTTTTTGCTCGTTTGTGACTAAAACCACATGATGAAACAAATGCTTGTGGATATTCTGTTTAGAAACCTCTGGTGGGAGCTCTGCTTTAACGCCCTCGGAACCTTGTAACCATAAAAGAGCAACAATCTCACTGAATTTGCCGGGTTCCAGTGGTTTCTTCTTGCAGAATTTTCTGAATAACACGGTGTTGGGGTGATACTTGACTCTGTAAATGAGATTCTCCCGACGAGTACTGATCGCTCGTCTCGCTCCGATCTCCGTTTCGATCGCCGTTCCATTCTTCCTCCATTCCATTCTCGGGTGGGTCGCCGGCGGTGGAAGGAGGTGAGGGTAGGGGTGAGGGAGACGAGATCTGGGTTTTGATTTTTGATTTTTGTTTTTTTTTTTTTTTGCTTCAGTTAATTAGTGGGGGACCCGCTTGCTGACGTGGCATGCCACGTCAGCGTGTTGGAGCTGGTTTGGAAGTGTTTGTTGTAAACGTATCATTATTGTTAATTATTTGCTATTATCCACTGCCTAATGGTCGTCTATTAGCAATTTGTTTTTCAAACGGTAAGTGTCATGTTGGTTATTAATTTTGAAAATTCTTGTATCTACATAATCTAAACAAAGAATCATATTGATTTGAAAATTGGATCGTGTTGTCCGTGCACATTGAATATGTTTGTCTTTATGAGAAAAATGAAGGGCATCTACGAAATATGTATAAATTTTCTCTTTTTTCTGAATTTTTTATTCGTAGGAATTTCCATGCATATTCACTACCTTAAGGTTCTTAACATAACACATGATGATTGAAACATATAAATACTAACTATACGTAACACTTGTGCAACTAACTAAAGTAAATCTACTGACGTTCACAAGACTTGATATAAGCTCCACAAGAATTGATAGTTGGAATCAGTTATGATTCATGAGTAATATACGTATGTTTGTCCATAAGATATTGCCAAAATCCCGAATATTAATAATGGTATAAACAAAATTGACAATAAAACCATATCTTAGTAAATTAGTAAATTATACTAATTTAAAAGTTAAGAACTCTATTTGGATTAGAAATTACTAACTTGAAATTGCCATGATGTTTGCATTTTCCTTTTCTCTCAAAACGAACTTAAATTTTTTGTCTTAATCATTCAAAGATACGATTGAGCCTTAACAGTATTATCATTGTCAAGTGGTAAGTGAACTCCCCCTTCTTCATAGTTTCACAGTTCAACGCCTTTTTCTTACTGTGAAGGGAAACTTAGAAAAAAAAAAAAAACAAATGAATTTTCTGTTCCAAAAATAAAACAAGAAACGAATTTTAATGGGAAAATCTAATGCAACATTCCACTATTTTTAATAGCTGAAAGCCAGTCACATAAAATTTCTATAGCTCGTTTGAAGCCTGTTAGGCATTTCCAAAATTATTAAGAAGCATTATTTATTGGCCCACTGGGCACTTCACACATGCAGTAGTTGAGGCCCAAGTCAACATTGAAATTGGAACAGGTTATGGACCTGAAGCTAAAAATTTGCAAGAGTAGATGCCTGACCATTTGAACCAGACTTTTATTTTTTCACCAAACATATTAGAAAATTGAGGTTCAACAATTATCTGTTGGGGCTAGCTGAGTTTGGCAGGGTACTTGCATCTCACTCGGAATTTGGCTTATAGTAACTGTGGACTTGTTTCCAAATTAATGTAATTAAAGTACTTATAGTCTTCTACCACTTGTAATTAAAAAAACAAACAAACAAACAAACACAATTATTTGCTAAAGAGTTCTCACTCCGACTTGGCATACCGCATAAGCAAATATGGATCATGGGTCCAAATTACCCGCCACGGACTTGGGGTTGCTGCTGTGCACCCCCGTGCACATTCGGGTCGTTGATTACTTGGATGGACGGCCCAGATTTCATCTTGAACACACGACAACGAATGATTCGGATACAAAGGTGCCGAGGTGAAATCATATTCGATTCCCCTTGCCAACAAACTCTTGGAGCCGGTAGGGGTTATGTCCGATCGTTACCTCTAAGGCTCAGGAATTAGTCGAGGTGCACGCAAGCTGGTCTGGACATCCGATTATTATTATTATTATTATTTAAAAAGGTGGTGTTTGATAAAATTGAAAACTGAATCTGAAAGTTGAACAATTATGTGTCGAATGCTGAATGGTATATTTTTTAAGCTGTTTAATAAAATATTAATAACTAAATTAAAATAAGGTTTATCTACTATTTTAGTCCCTACAAAATACACCAAGTTTCAAATCGTCCTTACAAAATATTTGTGTCAATTTCGCCCTTATAGTTTTGGACGATTTTCAATTTTGCCCTTCTGTCAAATTAATGACGGAAAATGCTTATGTGGCAAGCAGAAAATACTTAAAATACCAGAAAAAATGATTAATCTCCAACAAAATGATAAAAATTACGGAAATTTTAAAATACCGGAAAAATTTCATTAGACAAAAAGTTTATGAAATTTGTCTAATGACTTTTTTTGGAGATTAATCATTCGTATCAATGAGAGGAGAAAGGTATAAAAATATGGGCTGAAGTTAAAAAAAATTGGTTAAATTCCTAAAACACCCCTTAACCTTTAAAAACTTCCACAAACACCCCCTCATCTATTACCGTTAGCCATCTTCACCCCTTCTGTTAAAGATCCGTTTGAATTTGAAAAAATAAAAAAAATTAAGACGACATTGCCCTTTAACAGGGCTATATATGCATACAACCTGTATACATCTTCTCCTCCATTTCTACTCCATTTACAGGTACGATCGATCTCGATTTCTCTCTCTCTCTCTCTCTCCCCCTCTCTCTCCCTCAAGAAGCCATGGAAGCGAACAATAGCTTCAACAGCTCCAACTCGTACCCAACCCAGAACTGGGTTGATGCGGACTGTGGTTGTGGGGTAAGAGCTCATGTGAGGACTTCACATTCGTATGCCAACCCAGGAAGGAGATTCCAGGGGTGTGTGAACTACCAAGTAAATAAAATAATAGACTGTTCGTAGGAGTGTTGGTCATGATTTATAAGCCCTAATTTGTAGCATTTTCTGGTGTTAATGTAGGATCCAATGGGTTGCAAATTTTTCAAGTGGGTTGATCCTCAAACATGCCCTAGAGGATTAGTCTATGGTAGACATTTGCTCAACAAAATTGGCCAGATGGAGAAGAGGGATGAAGATTTCAAGAGGTTGCTTGAAGTTGCAGAAATGGATAAGGAAAAGCTGATGAAGAAGATAGACAAGCTGTCTAGGATGAATGAAGCTTTGTGGAAGAAGAATGAAGCCCTTGAGAAGAACAATGAAGTGCTTAAGAAATGCATGCTTGTGTTGGTGATAGTTGTAGGTATCTGTGTCTCACTTTGTCTGTGCAACAGGAAACCCATGAGTGGGAGTGGGATGAATTTGTACCTACCATGAAATGTAATGGATCGGGTATGGGGGACACATTCCCACCAACATAAGCCCTGTTGGGTCCCTCTAATATGTACCCACCATGGTAAAATACGAGTTTAACTTCTGGAAATGCAGCCATTACTGAAATTTTTACAAATAAAAAAATAAAATAAAAAATAAGTTAATGATTCTGTAAAGGGTACCAGTGGGGGACCATGATGGGGGACAAAAACGAGTTCAATAATGCATGTGGGGGACCAGTCACAGAATTTTGGGGAGAAAAAAAACAAAAAGCCCCTATTTTTTTTACGTACAAAGCAATAAAATCACTTATTCAAGGGACAAAAAGGCACAATAAACGACAAAAGGCACATATATTATCATGTTTCCCATAATCGATCTCGGATTCGAAGGAATTACCTCGGTTTCTTCAATCCACGTTCTAGGGTTTTACCCTCCGCCACAACCAGTACAAATGCGAGAGGAAGAGAGAAACACAGACGATATAAGAAGTTCTAGGGTTCTTCAGAATGAGAGAGGAAGAGAGATGGAGATGCCATTTGCGATCATCTCCTCCATCGATGAGTGATGTGTCTGAGGAAGAGAGAGAGAGAGAGAGAGAGAGAGAGAGAGAGAGAGAGAGAGAGAGAGAGAGGGTGGTGTGTTTGGACAAGTGAAGTGAGGTGGGGGACGAGTAGGAGTGTTATAAATGAGGGTCATTTAGTCATTTCCACCTGCTCCGTTAACGGTGTAAGGGGTGTTTTGCATTTCGCATAGATGAGGGGGTGTTTGTGGACGTTTTTAAAGGTTAAGGGGTGTTTTAGGAAAATTGGAAAAGATGAGGGGGTGTTTTAGGAATTTAACCAAAAAAATTCATATAAGACAACACTTTTTCTTTTTTGAAACGGCAATAAAATTTATTGAAGAAAACTTGACAATGGGTACATCAAGTTGAAGGGAGAAAAGAGCGGACTCGAACCAAGGTTGAAGAAATTAAAACACCCCTTGGGCCAAAACCGACACTTTATAAGACGACACTAAGCAAAAAAAAATAGCTTTTCGGTATTCTTTTTTCTTTGAAAAAAATCTTTTTGTTTAATTCGGCCTATACTTTATCAACGAGAGGAATTACTATTTTCTTATATATAAAGTGTCGTTTTATATGATTTTTTTTAACTTTAACCCATATTTTATACTTTTCGATCTAATTCCTCTTGTCGATGCGAATGATTAAACGGTTAATTGTTCTAGGGTCCAGAAGTGGGGACTTATTGGGCATTTAGTCCATGTTAAAGTTTTACAAGGTCTAAGGTCCATGAACTTTTTTTTTTTTTAGAATTTAGGCACTTTCAAAGGGTACCCTAGGGTTTACGTTTTTGGGTGCACTTTCCTATTATAGGGTTTTAGTGGTTTAGACACTTTCATAGGGTACCCTAGGATTTAGACACTTTCATAGGGTACCCTAGGGTTTTAGGCACTTTCATAGGGTACCCTAGAGTTTAGGTTTTAGGGTGCACTTTCCTATTATAGGGTTTTAGTGGTTTAGACACTTTCATAGGGTACTCTAGGGTTTTAGGCACTTTTGTACGGTACCCTAGGGTTTTAGACACTTTCGTAGGGTACCCTAGGATTTTAAGCACTTTCATAGGATACAAACTTTTTTGGCACTTTCATAGGGTACAAACTTTTTTTTGGTAATGTAAAAAAAAAAAAAAGATGCCAGCGTTAGGACTGGATAGATTATAAACTTGTTTGGTGGATTAACAGGGTTACAAATTCTTTGCCTAGGACTTTTGAGCAAGTCGCCCATGATTAAATCTCCAAAAAATGTCATTAGACAAATTTCATAAACTTTTGTCATTTTTTTGGAGATTAATCATTTTTTCTGGTATTTTAAGCATTTTTCTGGTATTTTAATCGTTTGCCACATAAGCATTTTCCGCCATTAATTTGACGGAAGGGAAAAAATTGAAATTTGTTTAAAACTATAAGGACAAAATTGACACAAAATATTTTGTAAGGACAAAATTGAAACTTGATGTATTTTGTAGGGACTAAAATAGTAGATAGGCCTTAAAATAATTGTTTTGATATAAAGATACATGAATTTAGCTCAAGTTATTAGTGATTGTTCTCTTTTTAGTTTTATAAATGGATGTCATGTGTTTGTAGTCGTCATGATGGAAAAATGGTGGTACTAATGGTGGTGGCGGTGGTGGCCGCGGCAGTTGGTCATGTGGCAGTGATGGATATAATGAAGGCGGTATGGTGGTTGTTGTAATGGAGGTGGTGTACTTAAAAGATGGCGATGTGGTGGAGAGATGGCGGTGGTTGAGAGCAATTCAAGTGATGACAATAGTGAGCAGTGGTATTGTCGCGCCGATAAAGAATTATGTGCATGTTGGTTAGAGGTGGAGGTGTTGGTGTTGGAAAAATGTCGGTGGTGGTGGTGGTAATGGTAATGATAGTGGCAGCGGCGGTGGCGGCAGTGGTGTGGTGAGAGCGCTGGAGTGGTAGTGGTAGTAATTATAGTGATCGTGGAGTGGCGATGTGGTTGCGATGATAGAGCGGTGTTGGTGGTGGTTGTGGTGACGGCAGTCGCATGGTTTTTGTGGCAATTGCAGTGGCAGTGACAAAGATGGCAATAGGGTGCACCGGTGGAATGTTGACCATGATGTAGTAGGAGTGGTGGTGGTGGTGGTGATGACGATTGCATGGTGGTGGCGGTGGTGGCGGTAACAATGAGGTACTGGTAATGATGGTTGCATTGGCGGTGATAGTGGTAATGACGGCGGCAGTGGTGGTATTGGTGGTTGCGGTAGTGGAGTGGTATTGGTGATGGTGATGATGGAATAGTGGTGGCGGCGATGGACTAGTGACAATAGGTGGTATGACGGTGGTGGTAGTGGTGGCGGTGGCCGTGGAGGGTTAAGGTGGTAATGGAATAGGTGATATACAAGTACTGATTCAAACAAAATTAATTAAGTACTAGGCTATTTAACGAGCACCATTTGGTGTACATCTCGTTGTGAGACTTATTTCAGAATTCCACACAAATGATTGGAGCCGCTCAACTTAATCAAAATATGTTTTTGTGAATTCCTGTAAAAAAAAATCAACTCAGTCGGATATGGGGAAGAGCTTGATCGATTATGTGCTCAACTTCTTGTCAGAAAATTGAGCAAAGAACTTATCAAGCCTCTACCGATACTGTACAGGGATTAAATCCACGTAAGCCTGGATCACGTGCTTCCTTCATTCAACCCTAAATCTGCAAGACAGAGAAAGGGTTAGAGCACCTTTGCCTCTCGTTGGCAAAGGCCCTCCGATGCCTAAGTTAGTATCTCGTACTCACAAATCTCAATGCGTATGAAAGGGGTTTCACAGCGTACCTTTCTTCATGGGCATAATGTTGTATGTATAGGTGAAGATAGCTTGTTGACTAAGGCATCTCGTGCCTTGGTTTCCTACTTGTATTAGGAATCCTTCTCTTAATAGGATTTTCCTATTAAGAGATAACTTCCATATCCTGCTAGATCTCGTCTAGCAAAGGTCTTTCTTTCCATATAGGATTCCTTCCTATATGGGGTATACTCCTAATCACATTAGGAATTCCCATATCAATCATTTATCTAACGGGATTGCTCCTTTTCACATATGGAACCGTCATAGAATATTCTGGAACGTCTCACCGCCCTATACGTGGCAGTGTCGTGCTTCCACGTAGCTCGGAATAACCTGTACATAGCTCAACTCATCACGCACGAGCTGAATTACGTATTCTAGAATGCCGCTTGAGCTATACACGTAGCCTACCTAGCTCGACCATATCAGGGGTATCCCTTTACGTCTTACGCCGAGCTAGTGCATCCTGATTTAGCAGTTTACTCTTATTAATCTGGCCTTATTCATGGCCAATACAGTTCGGCACAGGGCTTAAGGACTCCCTATGTGGTGCCGAGCTATTCACCCTCTCGTGGTGATTGTTATAGGCACATGATATGCCCATTATTAGGGTAACCAGGTTTTACCCACTCCAATTGCTCCCGAGCTCTGTCACTACTATCATTCATCAGTAGTGCGCAGAGCTTCAACGGCTCCTGATGCACTCCTGCACGCCTCCCCCTCACGTGGGGAGCAAAATTACTTTTACATTAAATGCGAGATGACCCGTTGGGGTCTAGATAAGCCCAAAGGACGTTTTTGCTGACGTGTTCAGACGCGTCATGTCTTTCCTTTTGGGGTTTTGGGCGGGATAATGATTACTTTCATTCCCCCAAAACCCCTTCTCTTTTCTCTTCTTCCCTCATTTCCCTCATTTTTAAAAACGAAAAATTTCCAGAGAGAGAGAATACACCATTAATCACCATCCTTAGAGCTCGTTCGCCCACCTCTTCTTCTTCTGATCACGTCGGAAAACGTTTCCTCCGTTCTCGTCGGAGTTTTCTCTTAGGTCCGCGTCCTTTCACGTAAGTAACTTTTCTCTAGACCTCCTTTTCCGTCGTGCCGTTTGTCTCCTTCGTTTTCCCCAGTTTCCGTTCATCTTCTCTTTCCTCTAGGTTTCAACTGTGAAACCCTAGAATGGGAAAACATAGGGCACTTTTAAGCACCCCTGAAAAAATAGAAGTATTCCGTAGGCAATATGGAATCCCAAACGATGTTCAATTCCGTCGGAACAGACGTACCGATATGGGTGAGCAAGGTCAATACCAAAATAAAATTCATATCCCCCTTATCTTTATCGTAGAGGGAGGTCTCAGGTTCCCCTTAGACCCCTTCTTCAGGGAGGTCTGCAACCGTTGCAGACTGAACCCAATGCAGTTGTGCCCTAATTTCGTTAGGGTGGTCATGGGCACGGTCACCCTGAACAGGATGCTCGGCCTGCACTTAGATTGGTGGGATCTACACTATCTTTATAGTGTAGTCCCCACAGCTGATAACAATTATTACTTCAAGGCCAAAGACCCCGAGTAGAAGCTCATCACTGATCTACCCAATTCCTCAAGGGGCGAGGGGGATGACTATCTCGTAGTCACCGACAATTGGGAGCCAAGGGACGCTGCGGGGAACACTATTGGCTTTGCCTGCCCCACAGCCACAGGCCAACCACGTTAGTATTCAATCCTTGCATTATTCCTATATTTCTTGCCCTTTCATAATCTGTTATTGATCATTTTCCCCTTATGTTGTCCCTTTTGTTTGCAGCGAGTAATCTAAACCATGGCGACCGTTTGATCCACGGGAGGCTCCATCGTGAAGAGATAGCACTAGCTATTTACTTTGACGGATTTGAACCGACTCCCGTTGGTCTCGGCCGATTACACCCCAACATACTGGGGTGGCATTAGAAGAGTAGGATAGCCAAGATCAAGACATCCCTGGCCTCCAGCTGCTCCATTGACCGCCACACGCCCGCCGGCTAAACAAAGAGGTACCCGATTTCGTAGAGGCCGAGCTAGAAGGGGATCAACACGATCTGAGCCCCAAGGGATTTGCAGCAGCAGGTGACTTTTGCTCACATCCCCGAAGTTCTTACCGCCATCCCGATTCTCGTCCGAGCTGATGAAGAGCCGAGCACGTCTAGCAGGGTGGTGATTGAAGAGGAAGAGGGAGAAGAAGACGAGGAAAGAGGGCTTGGTCATCGCTCGGTGGTTCGTTCTCTTGTTGAGCAATCTGCTCTATTAGCTGATTCTGATTCGTCTAGCTACTCACCTTCTCCAGTCCGAGAAGAAATGCCTTGCCAGCCGATTAGCCTCCTAGACGAGCTCAACTTTCCCTTCCAACCTTCTCGTGGTGGCACTTCCCCTGCTCCCGCAAATCCCCCACTGGAAACAACGTTTGTCCCTTCCCAAGGGCAAAGGGACAAAAGGCCCTTGGAGGGTCCCTCAAATACTCAACCGCCCCTCTAGAGGCGAAGGACTGGAGACGCTTCCTCCAGCCGACCAGAACCCAACTCCCCTTCTCTCGTGCAGCCGTGGGCTCCATCTTTTATACGCCCGGATGGAACCCCTCTCTCAATGATTGACAAGGTCGCATTAGTTGACGTGGCTTTCAGGGTTGCTCGGGCTGCAATGCTTCCCCTAGATCTGGAAAGGGAGAAGGGCAGCTCTTACGATGCCCTGATGAAGTCTATTTTTCAATCCAGCGCTCGGGTACGATTTTTACTCTCGATTTCCCTTCTTTTAGTGCCTTATAAATTGCTTATATGTACGTCCCTTGCAGATTATGCAGAAAGCCTCAATTGGCCTTGAACGGGCAAAGGAGACTGAGAAGGACGTCAAGAGGGAACATAAGAGAGCTGAAAAGGCGGAGAAAGAGAGTGCCCAACACGCTCAGCTACTGAAGGAAGCTCGGGAAGAGGTCGACAAACTGAAGAGGGAAATGGCCGACCAAAAAAGGAGAGCTGACGAGACTGAGCAGCAGCTGCGTTTGGACCTGTCCTCTGCTGAAACCAGGGCTGAGGCCGAGTATGACAGGGTCGTGGTCATTATAACCGAGAATTATCGGTCTCAGCTAGCTGTTGTGAAGGACGCCATCTGGGGCTCTGCCTGGCAGAGGTGTCTTACCAAGCTCGGTGTTGACCAGTCATCCCCTCACTGGTCGGACATGGAGTTACCGAGCGACTTTGAGGCTGCTGCTCGTGTAATTCAAGCTCAACTTGAATCCCAAGCTCAGTCTCCTCCCCAGTCTAATGCTCAGGCCCAAACGGATGACCCAGCTTAGCCCGTAGTTCCTTCAGAGCCAGCTCAGTCAGAAAATGAAATTGTCGATCTTACCGTCCAAGATGGTGATGCCACCGATGCAGCAGCTGAAGGTGCTAATCTTGAGTCCGCAGGTAAGGTTGATAATGCTATCCCAGCCACCGATGCCCCTGAACTTGGCGAAGAGGCTTAAAAGCCTTTTTTACCAATATATATTTTTTGTTTGATAGCTCTGCTTACTCTCGCATTTGGTATTCTGTTTAAGTATTTTCGTACTTGGTTTGTCTTTGCAAATTTTCTAAGTGTGGTTGTGCTTTTTACTTTATTGAGTATTCTCATACTTGAATACTATGCAATGTTCGTTGCAACACCAAGTTTCTTCATACTTAGAAAATTTATTGCAATATTCGTTGCAAATCTAAGTTTTTTCGTACGTAGGATTTTATTGCAATATTCGTTGCAAATCCATGTTCTTTTGTACTTAGAAAATTTATTGCAATATTGGTTGCAAATCCAATTTTTTTCGTACTTAGAAAATTTATTGCAATATTCGTTGCAAATCTAAGTTTTTTCGTACTTAGGACTTTATTGCAATATTCGATGCAAATCCAAGTTCTTTCGTGCTTAGAAAATTTATTGCAATATTCGTTGCAAATCCAAGTTTTTTCGTGCTTAGAAAATTTATTGCAATATTCGTTGCAAATCCATGTTTTTTCGTACTTAGAAAATTTATTGCAGTATTCGTTGCAAATCTAAGCTTTTTCATACTTAGGATATCTATGTTTCTTCATACTTAGATATTTCAAGTGTCTTCGTACTTGGATTAATTAACATATACTTAGGAGATCTAAGTTTCTTCATACTTAGATAGTCCAAGTGTCTTCGTACTTGGATTAATTAACATATACACATTGTTTGCTCCCCAATAGGAATCCAAATTGTGAGATAAATTTTGGTTCGTATTAATCAAAACCACAATAAGAAAAAACGAAATTCCATTAACGCTAGGAATATTGATAAAACATCTAAATAACTGATGTTGGTAATTTTATTCGTAATCACAACCAAGTACTAAAAAAAATGTGAATTTACTCGTATTCACTAAAAAAAAAGTGATCGTATCACATAATTACTGGTAGAATTTTCGTAGGTTCTGGACATTCCATGGCCGTGGTACTGGGTCTCCATCCAGGTCGGCCAAACGATAGGCCCCAATGCCAGCAATCCCAACGATCTTATATGGGCCTTCCCAGTTTGGCCCAAGCTTTCCGTCAAAACTTTCTTGGGTGTTGGCCAAAACTTTCCTTACGACTAGATCCCCAATCTTGAACTCTCTTGGTTGCACCTTCTTATTGTAACTTATTCGTAGCTGCTCCTGATATGCTGCCAATGTAATAAGTGCACGCTCTCTTTTTTCCTCGGCGAGGTCGAGCTGCTCGGCCAAGGCTTTGTCGTTGCCACCTTAATCTACAAGAGTGGTGTGAATGGTTGGCAAGCCAATCTCCAGTGGAATCACTGCCTCTGTCCCATACGTAAGGGAGTACGACGTCTCTCCCGTAGACCACCGTGGGGTGGTCTTGTATGCCCAGAGTACGGCTGGTAACTCGTCTGGCCATTTTCCCTTCTTACTTTCCAACCTTTTCTTAAAACTCTTAAGGATTGTCTTGTTTGAGGCTTCTGCTTGCCCATTACTCTGTGGGTAAGCTGGGGTTGAATAATAGTTTCTGATGCCGTACTGAGCACAAAATGCTTTGAATTTTCTGCCGAACTGGGACCCATTGTCTGAGATGATGGAGTAAGGTACTCCAAATCGTGTAATGATCTTGTTCCACACGAACCTCTCCACCATAGCTTCTGTAATCTTTGCCAGAGCTTCGCCCTATATCCACTTAGTGAAGTAGTCCGTGCCAATGAGTAGGAATTTTCGTTTCCCTGTTGCCATGGGGAGAGGACCCACAATGTCCAATCCCCACTAAGCAAACAGCCACGGGCTGGTTAGAGGTAATAAATCCTCAGCTGGTGCTCGGATTAGAGGAGAAAACCTCTGACACTTCTCACAAGTCTTGACAAAGGCCTTTGCATCTTCTTGCATATAAGGCCACCAATACCCTTGGGATATTGCTCGGTGGGCTATGGATCTCCCTCCCGTGTGTCCTCCACATGTTCCAGCATGGATCTCATGGAAGGAATTTCTGGACTAGAGCTGGATGTACACACAATAAATATGGTCCAAGAAAAGACTTTCTATAAAGCTTACCTTCTGGAGAGAGCCAGAAACGTACTGACTTGGTTTTGACCTTGTGAGCTTCCTTCTTGTCTTCTGGAAAGGTCCCATCTCGTAGGTATGCCACTATTGGGTCCATCTAGCTCGGCCCAAGCTCTGTTTCCATCACCATCTCCACTGCTCGGCCAATGCTCGGTTCACTCAAATGATCCACGGCCACTGTGCGGCGGTACTCTGTTTTGATTGCTGACCCCAAACAAGCTAGTGAGTCTGCATGTGCATTCTGGCCCGAGCTGATTTGTTGGATGTGGACTCTGTCAAATTTGTCAAGAAAATCCTTGGCTGCTTCTGAGTACGCAGCCATCTTCTCGCTTTTCGTAGCATATTCTCCTGAAAGCTGATTGACAACTAATTGTGAGTCACAAAACACTCTTAATTTATTTACCTTGAGTTATAGGGCACTCCTTAGTCCAGCGAGCAAGGCTTCATATTCTGCCACATTGTTGGTGGCACTAAATCCCAGCCTTAGTGACTGCTCCAGCACCAGACCTTCCGGAGAGAAGAGCACCATTCCTGCTCCAGAGCCCTTGTTGCATGCTGACCCATCAACATAGAGTCTCCATTCCTCAGGATCCAGATTGGCCACTCTCGTTGGCTGCTTGGGAGGATTGATTCCTTGTTCACTCTGCTGGAGAATTGGTGGTGGTGGAGCTACTGTTGGAGTGAACTCTGCTACAAAATCAGCCAAGATCTGCCCTTTGATTACCGTCCTGGGCTGGTAATCAAGGTCAAATTGGCTTAGCTCTATTGACTATTTTGAGATTCTTCCAGAAAAGTCTGCTTTTCGCAGCAAAGCCCTCAACGGATATTCTGTGAATACTGTGATGGGATGCTGTAAAAAGTAATGTGGTAGCTTTCTCGAGGCTATGATAAGAGCATACACCAGTTTCTCTAATGGTAAGGATCGCGCATTTGCTTCTAACAAGGTTTTGCTTGCAAAGTAGACTGGAGCCTGCTCTATCCCCTTTATTCGTAGGAGGACCGAGCTGACAGCATGCTCGGATACAGCCAAATACAATATCAACCGCTCCCCTTCTTCTGGAGTAGAGAGGAGGGGAGGAGAAGATAGGTAGGCTTTCAATTCCTGGAAAGCCTGCTCCTGCTCGGCTCCCCACTCATACCCTTCTCTCTTCTTCAAAAGTTGAAAGAAAGGTCTGAAACGATCTGAGGACTTACTAATGAAACGATTAAGAGCTGCTGCCATACATGTTAGTCTTTGAACCTCTTTCGTGGTCTTAGGGCTTTGGAGATTCTGAAGTGCGATGATTTGATCTGGGTTGGCCTCGATCCCTCTTTCTGTCAACAAGTGTCCTAGGAACTTTCCCGAGCCGACCCCAAAGGCACACTTTGAGGCGTTCAGCTTCAACTTGTATTCTCCCATAATGTTGAAAGTCACCTTTAGGTCTGTAAGGTGATCTGACTTCACCTTACTTTTCACCACCATATCATCTATATAGACTTCCATGGTTTTGCCGAGCTGATCTTTGAACATCTTAGTGACCAACCTCTGATAAGTTGCTCCAGCATTTCTTAATCCAAACGGCATGACCTTGTAGCAGTAGAGGCCTCTTGGTGAGATGAAGGACGTTTTTTCCTGGGCGGGCTCATACATAGCTATTTGATGATATCCTCGATATGCGTCAAGGAAACTCATTCTTTCATAGCCTGACGTGGCATCCACCAGTTGATCAATCCTGGGAAGCGGAAAGCTGTCCTTGGGGCATGCTTTGTTGAGACTAGTAAAATTGACACAGACTCTCCATTTCCCGTTTTTCTTCTTGGCGACCACTGTTTTGGCCCACCATCGGATAGCTCACTTCTCGTATGGCATCCGCTTCAAAGAAACTGATCTACCTCTTCAATCACAAGCGTCTCTGCGTCTTTGTGGTGCCGATCTTCTCGCCTTTTGCACAACGGGTCTATGTTGAGGATCCACATTCAAGTAGTGGCAGATCACTTCGGGGTTTATCCTGCATCTCCTGGGGAGTCCATGCGAAGACGTCAATATGGTCCTTCAAAAAGGCAACCAAATCCCTCTCCTCCTGTTCGGCAAGGGTTTCGCCAACCAAGAAGTATTTTTCTGCATCATCTCCTTGAATATGTATCTTCTTCAACCCTTCCCCCATCTTTTTGGTGGGGTCGCCTCCCACGTCCTCCAAGGTTGGCTGATCTGGAACGTCAATCGTTTGGACTAGCTCGGCCTTTGGGGACTTTTTCAAGACCATGTTAAAACACTGGTCAGCTACTTTCTAGTTACCCCTAATGCACTCTATGCCATCCGCTCCAGGGTATTTGATCATCTGGTGGTAAGTTGAGGAAACTGCCCTCATTTTGTGCATCCAGGTTCTTCCTATAATCGCGTTATAGGAGGAAGGGATATCCACCACAAGGAAATCAATCTTTAGGACTGCTGATCCAGCTCGGACGGGTAGTGTGACCTTTCCCATAGGCCAAACTGTCTGTGCGCTGAAGCCGACCAGAGGGACAAGACACTTTTGTAACGAGCTTGAAGGGAGCTGCATCTTCCTAAAGGTGTCGTAGTACATGATTTCCGTGCTTGCCCCTTGGTCAACCAGAATTTTCTCTACATCATATTCCCCTATTCGTAGGGTAATTACTAGTGCGTCGTTATGGGGCATCACCACCCCATCTAGATCTCCATCTGAGAAGGTTATGGGTACCTCCATCACTCCTTCAGCCCTCGGCCTTTTCGTGCCGAGCTTCATGACATGTTTTGCTTGTCCGTTGACCCTTTGGACATGTCTAATTTCGTTGTTGGTATACGGGGCCACCAATCCATGTATCATATGGATTGTTCCCTTCGGACCTTTCTCGTAGTCCATCTCTTCTATCATCTCGACATCATTCTTGTTATCAGTCAAAAATTCCTTAAGATGGCCTTCCGCCACTTTTTCATCCAGGAATGTTCTGTACTCCACGCAATCTTCGGTCATGTGACCCCAATCCTTATGGTAACTACAATGCTGGTTTATGACTCTTCTTTTTTCTGGATTCCCTGTCATCTTTGGGGGCCTTCTGAACCATGGCTCATTCTTGATCCTGTATAGCATCTTGTAGATTGGAACGTTAAAAGATGCCATAATGCTAAAGTATGACTTGGGATCTGGGTCAGCTTTGTCTTTCCTCTGCTGCGTATAGTCCTTTCTTCCTGTTGTGTACTCCTTCTTGTACACTCTCGATTTTGCCACTTTCTTCTCTGGAAGCTGTGGTTGTCCAGCCACAATCTTCCCTCCAGCTTGCAACATGTCATCCTCCACCCGTGCGTGCTCCTGGATTCTTTCCATAAGTTTGGCCACAGTCTTGACTGGGTGCATGGTAAGCGATTCTCGTAGCTTACTATGCATAGGCAAGCTTGTCTTGAACGTTGCTAAAGCATATTCTTCACTGCAGTTTTCAATCTCGTTGAAAGTCTCCCAATAATGTTTGGAGTACTGCCGCAGTGTCTCATCATCCCTCTGTCTCATAGAGGTCAAAGCATCAAAAGTTTTTGGGGCTGCTCGACTTGTTAGGAACCGAGCAGTGAATTCTTCGGCTAGTTGAGCCCAGCACAGGATTGACCCCTCTGGGAGTTTGTGGTACCAACTCAGGGCCACTTTTCCCAAGTTGGAGGGGAACATCTTACACAGCAAGGCATCGTCTTGCTCGTGCATGAACATGGCCTTCTGGTAGTGTTGAATGTGGGCTACAGGATCCCTGCTGGTTTCATAGGGGATGAACGCTAAATGCTTCACCCTGCTTGGGGTTTTCTCTGTTCGGATCCAGTGGGCCAGTGGTGATTTCGAGATCTGGCCTAGAGCTTACTTAGCTGCTTCTCGTGCAGTTTTAGGGCCTCCCTCCGCTCGGCCAGTCTCCCTTCTTCTCGCATGTTGCTCAAGAATATGTTTATTGGAACCAGATCTTTCGTACCTGTCCCTAGCATGTTTTCTTCTTTCTTTCTTTTCAATAGAAACGCTCCTTTCTCTCCTTTTTAGTGGAGAGGCTACTCGGTCCATGGAGACATCGTCACGATGATCACTCCTTTCTTTCTCATACTGCACGGATCTCGTCCGTGAGCGTAAGTCCTTTTCCTTTTCTTGAAGCTGTTTCTTCAGGTCCTGAATCTCTCGCTCTCGTAGAGTGACTTCACGGGCCAGTTCCTCTGCTTCCTGCTCTTTTCTGTCGAGGTTGTCTTCTCTCTCCTGACCCCTTGTTCGTCCAAGATCCTCCCTCCTCGGGGGGCTCCTCCTCCGCTCTTGATAAGCCCCAAATGATGTATATATCCGGGCTTATCTCGCTCATTGTGTTCACACACACGTGCATTTTGTGCCTTTATTCGATTGATTTTGCGCGAGTTGTGTTTTTTATGAGTTTCAGAAAATCGGAGCTAAAAGGTGTGTCCAAAGCTCCAAATAATCCCCGGTTGCATCCGGAAGTACCCAAGGTCCCGTAATGCCATGGAGGACAATCGCCGAAGCTTAGAAGTCGATTCAAGAAGCTTTGGAAGGTTCAAGGAAGGCCCGGAACAAAAGAACAAGACATTTGGAGTTATGAGCCTCGAGAAAATCTGACCAACCGATAGAAAAAGGCTCATTTCTCTCAAGTTAAAAAGGCTATGAAGATGAGGTCAATTGGGTTTGAAAGTAGACTCATAGAGCTTTCCAACGGTTCAAGAATCGCCTCATTCCGAGTTCGGACGAAGCCGGGGCGTGCCCGCGAAGTTGGGTCAAAAATCTGCCTGAAGAATTTCACATTTTGAAGTGAGATACCGGTAGCTTGATTTTGGGGATACCGGTATCCCTGAAACAGAAGGTCATTTTGAGCGAGATACCGGTAGCGGCAAAAATGGGATACCGGTATCCCTGCAAATTTTCTGCACTTTTTGAGCCCGATCTAAAATATCTAGTGGCACTTTTGTAATTATTTGGCACGACTTTTGGGGCCTTTATAAGGTCCCCAACCTCAGAATTTTAGGGTGATCACTACCTAAGCTCTCTCTCTCTACCTCCATTAGTTTGTCCTTAGCTTAAGCTCTACCATCTCTCTAGTTTTTCATGTCTTTCCACCTAGATTCAAGGTAATAATCCTTCTTTAATGTTGTAGTACATGTTAAGACCTTTATATAAATCTAGTTTATTTTCGTTTTTACCGGTTAAATCTTATCTCTCATTTTCTAGCTATTTCCTTCAAAATCTCTAGCTTTTAAGTGTTGTTGGTTATTATCTTAAGTAATAATGTTGTAGGTAGACTTATAATCATCCAAAAAAATCAGTTTATAAAGTCATATGTCATGTTCTTTATTTCCTTTATAAAAATAGTCATGTTTTACGTAGTAATGATCGAGTAGTCGTTTTAGGCTCGGTCTCGGGGTGATTAGCACCCCGTGACTTAGGTTCATTCGCTCTCCTCGCCTTAATGCAAACATTGCTTGTTAATCAAAGAGTTAGGATTAATTTTATGTAACAAAGCTCGGGTTTGTTAATCCCTTTGATCACACGTAGCCAAGGGTTTATCTACTTGGCACGTGTGATGCTTAGGGCGATGTCAATTCGGCCGTTTGCCAAATGAACCAAAAAACCCTAATCTTTGCTAAACACCATTTCTAGTTGAATGAGTTTAAAAACCAAATCTTCCGTTCGGGGTCGTTTAACGATGTCCCCGAGCTGGTTATTTTAGAGGAGAATGAATTGGCCTAAGTCATTGGTGTTATGAACCCCTTGACTTAGCCTTGTTTAAATTAGTCTTTTCACTCTCGCGTCATTCACGAAGTTAAGTGAATTCCACCCCCAAACTACTAAGCCAAGTTTGCCGCTTTAAGGCTAAAACCAACATTCGCAAGTCAACTCTCACACGGGGTGCGTTCGGTCCCTGTGGATTCGACCCGGTCTTACCGGTTATTATGCTACCGCCGACCTAGCCCTACGCTTGGGGCGACACCATCTACGATACAATCCAAGGTCGCAAGCATTTTTGGCGCCGTTGTCGGGGACCCAATGGTCCATCTAGCGTGAGTTTTTCCTTGCTCCATTGTAAGTATCCCACTCTTTTGTATAGTTTTTCTTATTTTTTGTACATTACTTGTTTTATTAACGAGGCGGCGGACTAGCCCCTCGGAACTGTTCTTGTGGTGAGGCGGTTGCATAACCCCTCCGTTCTGCTAGTCCTAGAAAATCCAAAAATATGGCTTATTTTGGAAGTTGCTATGAAGAGCTTTTTCAAGACATAGCCAATTTCTGTCAACAAGATGATGAGTCATTTTCGCAATGTTGGGAGCGATTTAAATGTTCCATGTTCTCTTGGTCTAGTTTTAATTGTGAGCTTGGGAATCTTTTGGCTATCTTCTGCCGAGGTTTAAATCCTACGACATGTCAATTTGACTTGTTGTCCGATGAAGAATTCCTAAGTAAAAATGCCGGAAGAGGGTTGGGACTATCTTGATGAACTAGCCCAAAAGCCCCAATTTTGCGAGTTGACTGAAATTGAAATAGAACCTATGTTCTTTAATGAAGGGGTTATTTTAGCTTTGAAAGAAACCTCGGAGGTTAAATGGGATGACGAGCCTGATTTTGATTGTACACTTGATTTGCCAACTGAATCAGAGGTTAAATGGGATGATGAGCCGGATTTCGATTGTGCTCCCCAAGAGGATTCTAGTTGTACACTTGATATGCCTTTTCATGAAAAAACCTTTGAGCCTCATGCCACTAGCACTTCCATTGAGTGCTCCACCACAAGAACTTGAAAGAGTCAAACTAATTGATTTTCTAGGTGTTGATAATTATGATTGTGTTTACAATCCACTTTTACTAAATCTTGTCAACACTTTGAAAATGAATTTGGTTCGCATGATGCATTTGGTGGAACTTAATTTCCTTACGCGACTCGCTATCTCTATACTCTAAGTGTCTTATCTTATGGCATGGTCGTGTACAATTTTTAACGGAGGGGTTGAAATGGATTGATATGCTCGTACTAGTAGCTCTTTGTAGTACGAAGGATGTTTGGATTTCACGTGCGTGGATTTAGTGTGAAGCCCGGATAACATAAGCCGGCTAGTTTTAATCATTTCTCTCTTAGTAGGAGTGATGAAAAAGCCTCTCATTTGGTCGAGGTATAAGGTGGTTGACATTCCACCCCATCGGTACATTTTTATCCCTCCTTGTTCTTCATTTTCATCTTTTGTCTTCGTGCTATGAGGACATAGCACATTTTAAGTTGGGGGGAGGGTTTACTTCGTGCTTTGTTTATATTAAGAGTCTTAAAAAAAATAAAAATAAAATTGAGAAATATTGAAAAAAATTGATGAATCAAGGAATTAGGATACTTGTGTGTGCTTACTCTTAATTGATGGCTTCTAATTGGTGCTATGATGTTTGTTGTGTGAGACGGAGTCTTGATACGATTTCATGGATAGAATTAAGCTTGTGAACATGACGTTAAAGGGAAACACTTGGTTAAGCCGTATTACCTATAGTTGGATAGCGTATGCTCACTTGAATTCATGCTTTCGCACACGCACTGTCCCACTTGAGCATTCACTGGTTTCGAAATTGGTTCACGTGTCATTGATTCCTCGGTGTGAATTAACTTGTCTGTGAAATATTTGAGCCCTTTCCTTGTAAAAAAAAAAAGAAAAGAAAGAAAAAAGATGATGCATGCTTTATTGTTAATGTTTATCCGGGCGTTCATTGAGTAACCGGGCAATCGGGGTTTGCTCCCACCGTATTGTTCGCGTCAAAAGATGGATAGACCTTGTGAAGGCATTGTCGAATGTGGTTAGCTTGGACCTCACTATAAAGCCTTTTTGACTCGAGCAATTAAGTCTGAGGGGTCTCTCAAAACCCGGCACCCTAAGGCCATTTGGCTTGGGGATGGCCGACCTAACGTTCGCTAAAGGGGTCAACTAGAAAGCCCGAGAGGTCCAGGCATTGCACGACCACATATAAAAAAAGAAGAAGAAGAGATTCATTCGAATAAAGGGAAGGGGTGTGCTTAAAGAAATACCGAGCTATCAATGGTGTGAGAACTGTTTTCAAGATTGGTGAATTTCTTTGTGAGATTTCTTTTCATACGCATGCTACGTGAGAATTCTCTATCCGACCATAAGTGAGAGGATTGATTTTTGTGCTAAGTTTAGACATGAAGTTCACTTGCTTAACTCCTTCTATGAATGAAGTATCTTGCCATTGACTTGCATGGCGGACATTGTGGTACTATGTGTGGTTGTCGGTTGGGCGTGAGTACATTTAAAGTATTCGATTCTCATGTGTTTTGTGGGTTGTTCACTGCTGAAAACCCTCACGAGACTTCACTCGTCCTACCGGGGCCGCCCGGGGGTTTAAAAGACGTATCCATTTTAGTTTGTTTCCGTTAGTTGCATTTGTTTAGTTTGCTCGGGGCGAGCAAAGTTCAAGTTGGGGGGTGTGATAAGCCCCAAATGATGTATATATCCGGGCTTATCTCGCTCATTGTGTTCACACACACGTGCATTTTGTGCCTTTATTCGATTGATTTTGCGCGAGTTGTGTTTTTTATGAGTTTGAAAATCGGAGCTAAAAGGTGTGTCCAAAGCTCCAAATAATCCCCGGTTGCATCCGGAAGTTCCCAAGGTCCCGTAATGCCATGGAGGACAATCGCCGAAGCTTAGAAGTCGATTCAAGAAGCTTTGGAAGGTTCAAGGAAGGCCCGGAACAAAAGAACAAGACATTTGGAGTTATGAGCCTCGAGAAAATCTGACCAACCGATAGAAAAAGGCTCATTTCTCTCAAGTTAAAAAGGCTATGGAGATGAGGTCAATTGGGTTTGAAAGTAGACTCATAGAGCTTTCCAACGGTTCAAGAATCGCTTCATTCCGAGTTCGGACGAAGCCGGGGCGTGCCCGCGAAGTTGGGTCAAAAATCTGCCTCAAGAATTTCACATTTTGAAGTGAGATACAGTAGCTTGATTTTGGGGATACCGGTATCCTCGAAAAAAGGTCATTTTGAGCGAGATACCGGTAGCGGCAAAAATGGGATACCGGTATCCCTGCAAATTTTCTGCACTTTTTGAGCCCGATCTAAAATATCTAGTGGCACTTTTGTAATTATTTGGCACGACTTTTGGGGCCTTTATAAGGTCCCCAACCTCAGAATTTTAGGGTGATCACTACCTAAGCTCTCTCTCTCTACCTCCATTAGTTTGTCCTTAGCTTAAGCTCTACCATCTCTCTAGTTTTTCATGTCTTTCCACCTAGATTCAAGGTAATCCTCCTTCTTTAATGTTGTAGCACATGTTAAGACCTTTATATAAATCTAGTTTATTTTCGTTTTTACCTAAGGTTAAATCTTATCTCTCATTTTCTAGCTATTTCCTTCAAAATCTCTAGCTTTTAAGTGTTGTTGGTTATTATCTTAAGTATTAATGTTGTAGGTAGACTTATAATCATCCAAAAAAATCAGTTTATAAAGTCATATGTCATGTTCTTTATTTCCTTTATAAAAATAGTCATGTTTTACGTAGTAATGATCGAGTAGTCGCTTTTTTAGGCTCGGTCTCGGGGTGATTAGCACCCCGTGACTTAGGTTCATTCGCTCTCCTCGCCTTAATGCAAACATTGCTTGTTAATCAAAGAGTTAGGATTAATTTTATGTAACAAAGCTCGGGTTTGTTAATCCTTTGATCACACGTAGCCAAGGGTTTATCTACTTGGCACGTGTGATGCTTAGGGCGATGTCAATTCGGCCGTTTGCCAAATGAACCAAAAAACCCTAATCTTTGCTAAACACCATTTCTAGTTGAATGAGTTTAAAAACCAAATCTTCCGTTCGGGGTCGTTTAACGATGTCCCCGAGCTGGTTATTTTAGAGGAGAATGAATTGGCCTAAGTCATTGGTGTTATGAACCCCTTGACTTAGCCTTGTTTAAATTAGTCTTTTCACTCTCGCGTCATTCACGAAGTTAAGTGAATTCCACCCCCAAACTACTAAGCCAAGTTTGCCGCTTTAAGGCTAAAACCAACATTCGCAAGTCAACTCTCACACGGGGTGCGTTCGGTCCCTGTGGATTCGACCCGGTCTTACCGGTTATTATGCTACCGCCGACCTAGCCCTACGCTTGGGGTGACACCATCTACGATACAATCCAAGGTCGCAAGCATTTTTGGCGCCGTTGTCGGGGACCCAATGGTCCATCTAGCGTGAGTTTTTCCTTGCTCCATTGTAAGTATCCCACTCTTTTGTATAGTTTTTCTTATTTTTTGTACATTACTTGTTTTATTAACGAGGCGGCGGACTAGCCCCTCGGAACTGTTCTTGTGGTGAGGCGGTTGCATAACCCCTCCGTTCTGCTAGTCCTAGAAAATCCAAAAATATGGCTTATTTTGGAAGTTGCTATGAAGAGCTTTTTCAAGACATAGCCAATTTCTGTCAACAAGATGATGAGTCATTTTCGCAATGTTGGGAGCGATTTAAATGTTCCATGTTCTCTTGGTCTAGTTTTAATTGTGAGCTTGGGAATCTTTTGGCTATCTTCTGCCGAGGTTTAAATCCTACGACATGTCAATTTGACTTGTTGTCCGATGAAGAATTCCTAAGTAAAAATGCCGAAGAGGGTTGGGACTATCTTGATGAACTAGCCCAAAAGCCCCAATTTTGCGAGTTGACTGAAATTGAAATAGAACCTATGTTCTTTAATCAAGGGGTTATTTTAGCTTTGAAAGAAACCTCGGAGGTTAAATGGGATGACGAGCCTGATTTTGATTGTACACTTGATTTGCCAACAGAATCAGAGGTTAAATGGGATGATGAGCCGGATTTCGATTGTGCTCCCCAAGAGGATTCTAGTTGTACACTTGATATGCCTTTTCATGAAAAAACCTTTGAGCCTCATGCCACTAGCACTTCCATTGAGTCTGCTCCACCACAAGAACTTGAAAGAGTCAAACTAATTGATTTTCTAGGTGTTGATAATTATGATTGTGTTTACAATCCACTTTTACTAAATCTTGTCAACACTTTGAAAATGAATTTGGTTCGCATGATGCATTTGGTGGAACTTAATTTCCTTACGCGACTACTGCTATCTCTATACTCTAAGTGTCTTATCTTATGGCATGGTCGTGTACAATTTTTAACGGAGGGGTTGAAATGGATTGATATGCTCGTACTAGTAGCTCTTTGTAGTACGAAGGATGTTTGGATTTCACGTGCAGGATTTAGTGTGAAGCCCGGATAACATAAGCCGGCTAGTTTTAATCATTTCTCTCTTAGTAGGAGTGATGAAAAAGCCTCTCATTTGGTCGAGGTATAAGGTGGTTGACATTCCACCCCATCGGTACATTTTTATCCCTCCTTGTTCTTCATTTTCATACTGTCTTCGTGCTATGAGGACATAGCACATTTTAAGTTGGGGGGAGGGTTTACTTCGTGCTTTGTTTATATTAAGAGTCTTAAAAAAAATAAAAATAAAATTGAGAAATATTGAAAAAAATTGATGAATCAAGGAATTAGGATACTTGTGTGTGCTTACTCTTAATTGATGGCTTCTAATTGGTGCTATGATGTTTGTTGTGTGAGACGGAGTCTTGATACGATTTCATGGATAGAATTAAGCTTGTGAACATGACGTTAAAGGGAAACACTTGGTTAAGCCGTATTACCTATAGTTGGATAGCGTATGCTCACTTGAATTCATGCTTTCGCACACGCACTGTCCCACTTGAGCATTCACTGGTTTCGAAATTGGTTCACGTGTCATTGATTCCTCGGTGTGAATTAACTTGTCTGTGAAATATTTGAGCCCTTTCCTTGTAAAAAAAAAAAGAAAAGAAAGAAAAAAGATGATGCATGCTTTATTGTTAATGTTTATCCGGGCGTTCATTGAGTAACCGGGCAATCGGGGTTTGCTCCCACCGTATTGTTCGCGTCAAAAGATGGATAGACCTTGTGAAGGCATTGTCGAATGTGGTTAGCTTGGACCTCACTATAAAGCCTTTTTGACTCGAGCAATTAAGTCTGAGGGGTCTCTCAAAACCCGGCACCCTAAGGCCATTTGGCTTGGGGATGGCCGACCTAACGTTCGCTAAAGGGGTCAACTAGAAAGCCCGAGAGGTCCAGGCATTGCACGACCACATATAAAAAAAGAAGAAGAAGAGATTCATTCGAATAAAGGGAAGGGGTGTGCTTAAAGAAATACCGAGCTATCAATGGTGTGAGAACTGTTTTCAAGATTGGTGAATTTCTTTGTGAGATTTCTTTTCATACGCATGCTACGTGAGAATTCTCTATCCGACCATAAGTGAGAGGATTGATTTTTGTGCTAAGTTTAGACATGAAGTTCACTTGCTTAACTCCTTCTATGAATGAAGTATCTTGCCATTGACTTGCATGGCGGACATTGTGGTACTATGTGTGGTTGTCGGTTGGGCGTGAGTACATTTAAAGTATTCGATTCTCATGTGTTTTGTGGGTTGTTCACTGCTGAAAACCCTCACGAGACTTCACTCGTCCTACCGGGGCCGCCCGGGGGTTTAAAAGACGTATCCATTTTAGTTTGTTTCCGTTAGTTGCATTTGTTTAGTTTGCTCGGGGCGAGCAAAGTTCAAGTTGGGGGGTGTGATAAGCCCCAAATGATGTATATATCCGGGCTTATCTCGCTCATTGTGTTCACACACACGTGCATTTTGTGCCTTTATTCGATTGATTTTGCGCGAGTTGTGTTTTTTATGAGTTTCAGAAAATCGGAGCTAAAAGGTGTGTCCAAAGCTCCAAATAATCCCCGGTTGCATCCGGAAGTTCCCAAGGTCCCGTAATGCCATGGAGGACAATCGCCGAAGCTTAGAAGTCGATTCAAGAAGCTTTGGAAGGTTCAAGGAAGGCCCGGAACAAAAGAACAAGACATTTGGAGTTATGAGCCTCGAGAAAATCTGACCAACCGATAGAAAAAGGCTCATTTCTCTCAAGTTAAAAAGGCTATGGAGATGAGGTCAATTGGGTTTGAAAGTAGACTCATAGAGCTTTCCAACGGTTCAAGAATCGCCTCATTCCGAGTTCGGACGAAGCCGGGCGTGCCGCGAAGTTGGGTCAAAAATCTGCTCAAGAATTTCACATTTTGAAGTGAGATACAGTAGCTTGATTTTGGGGATACCTCAGGTATCCCAAACAAGGTCATTTTGAGCGAGATACCGGTAGCGGCAAAAATGGGATACCGGTATCCCCGCAAATTTTTCGCACTTTTTGAGCCCGATCTAAAATATCTAGTGGCACTTTTGTAATTATTTGGCACGACTTTTGGGGCCTTTATAAGGTCCCCAACCTCGAATTTTAGGGTGATCACTACCTAAGCTCTCTCTCTCTACCTCCATTAGTTTGTCCTTAGCTTAAGCTCTACCATCTCTCTAGTTTTTCATGTCTTTCCACCTAGATTCAAGGTAATCCTCCTTCTTTAATGTTGTAGCACATGTTAAGACCTTTATATAAATCTAGTTTATTTTCGTTTTTTTAGGTTAAATCTTATCTCTCATTTTCTAGCTATTTCCTTCAAAATCTCTAGCTTTTAAGTGTTGTTGGTTATTATCTTAAGTATTAATGTTGTAGGTAGACTTATAATCATCCAAAAAATCAGTTTATAAAGTCATATGTCATGTTCTTTATTTCCTTTATAAAAATAGTCATGTTTTACGTAGTAATGATCGAGTAGTCGTTTTAGGCTCGGTCTCGGGGTGATTAGCACCCCGTGACTTAGGTTCATTCGCTCTCCTCGCCTTAATGCAAACATTGCTTGTTAATCAAAGAGTTAGGATTAATTTTATGTAACAAAGCTCGGGTTTGTTAATCCCTTTGATCACACGTAGCCAAGGGTTTATCTACTTGGCACGTGTGATGCTTAGGGGCGATGTCAATTCGGCCGTTTGCCAAATGAACCAAAAAACCCTAATCTTTGCTAAACACCATTTCTAGTTGAATGAGTTTAAAAACCAAATCTTCCGTTCGGGGTCGTTTAACGATGTCCCCGAGCCGGTTATTTTAGAGGAGAATGAATTGGCCTAAGTCATTGGTGTTATGAACCCCTTGACTTAGCCTTGTTTAAATTAGTCTTTTCACTCTCGCGTCATTCACGAAGTTAAGTGAATTCCACCCCCAAACTACTAAGCCAAGTTTGCCGCTTTAAGGCTAAAACCAACATTCGCAAGTCAACTCTCACACGGGGTGCGTTCGGTCCCTGTGGATTCGACCCGGTCTTACCGGTTATTATGCTACCGCCGACGTAGCCCTACGCTTGGGGCGACACCATCTACGATACAATCCAAGGTCGCAAGCAGCTCTCGTCGGTTGGAGGCTTCCCTACCTCTTAGTGGCGTCTCTGAGCGTCTTTGCCTCTCGCCTGTTCTTGGAGAATCATAGTTTACAAGGCGTGTATCCCTGAACTTTGGAATCTCAGGGATATGCCCTATATTGAACCTTCTGGCAGCAGGCTTCTTTTGTGGTGCTTTTAGAACCGCAGGAGTTTTATCCACCCTTGCACTCTTTCTCGTAGTGTACACAAAAGTGGTTCCAGCATCGTCTTCCACATCCTTTCTTTGTGGAGTACATAATGCAGGCTGTGAAATCACCATTGTTGATCTTATTGAAGGGACGAAAACCTTTTGTAAACGTTTCCCACAGACGGCGCCAATTGTACGGGGATTAAATCCATGTAAGTCTGGATCACGTGCTTCCTTGATTCAACCCTAAATCTACAAGACAGAGAAAGGGTTAGAGCACATTTGCCTCTCGTTGGCAAAGGCCCTCCGATGCCTAAGTTAGTATCTCGTACTCACAAATCTCAATTCGTATGAAAGGGGTTTCACAGCATCTTTTTTTCATGGAAATAATGTTGTATTTATAGGTGAAGATAGCTTGTTGACTTAGGCATCTCGTGCCTTGGTTTCCTACTTGTATTAGGAATCCTTCTCTTAATAGGATTTTTCTATTAAGAGATAACTTCCATATCTTGCTAGATCTCGTCTAGTAGAGGTCTTTCTTTCCATATAGGATTCCTTCTTATATGGGGTATACTCCTAATCACATTAGGACTTCTCGTATCAATCCTTTATTTAACGGGATTGCTCATTTTCACATATGGAACCGTCATAGAATATTCTAGAACGTCTCACCGCCCTATACGTGGCGGTGTCGTGCTTCCACGTAGCTCGGAATAACTCATACATAGCTCAACTCATCACGCAGAGCTGAATTACATATTCCAGAATGCCGCTTGAGCTATACACGTAGCCTACCTACCTCAACCATATCAGGGGTATCCCTTTACGTCTTACGCCGAGGTAGTGCATCCTGATTTAGCAGTTTACTCTTATTAATCTGGCCTTATTCATGGCCAATACAGTTCGGCACAGGGCTTAAGGACTCCCTATGTGGTGCCGAGCTATTCACCCTCTCGTGGTGATTGTTATAGGCACGTGATATGCCCATTATTAGGGTAACCAGGTTTTACCCACTCCAGATACCCGACGAAGCTGATTTTTTACAAGGATCCTTGGAAAAACATTTTAAACAAATTGAGTGGCTTCGATCATTTGTGTAGAATCCTGAAATGGATTCCACACAAGTCACAATGCAATGTATATTTGGTGTATACCAAATAGTGTACCCATAGTTTATTGGTAACTTTTTAAGTCTACAGTTTTAAGAGACATTAAAATAAGTATGATGAAATATGGTTATCAAACCAACTTTATAACTTACTCCATTACTCGTTTAGTTTTAAGTATTGAGTTGGGTTATCAAGTCGGAGGTAAAAATTACAAATGGGGCACAACATTAATCATTTGATGAATTATTTTAAATTAAATACTCCAACTAGAGAAATACTTTATAATGCAGCAATTATAAGTCAACCGCAAAGTGAGAGTTAAGGCATAAAATTGAAGAGAATCACTTATTGGAGGCAAGTGGGATTAACCTCCCCCGAATTTTGGATATAATTACGATCACCCATTAGATTGGTGTAGGTGTCGATATCATGTCCTGTCATATCGTGTTCAAATCATGACATTGCGGTTTCGTCACATTTTTTTTGTTTATTTTCAAACAATATCATTTAAATGTATAAAATTTCTTGACAATAACTCCAACTGCCTAAAATTGTGTCGTTCTTATTGACACTATTAACCTTTAGATGAAAATCTTAAAAGACATACAAAATTATAAAAATGGAAATGTTACCATCATACAACCGTAATCCAATAATGACAATGAATATATTTTCAACGCCGTCCTAATTCCATAATTACAAAATCACCAAAATAATTAAACAACAATAACCAAACCATAACATTTAAAAAATTCCTTAATTCACACAAACCTAAAAAACTACTATTGCAATACTTTTGTATTTTCTTGACTTTCCCTGAAAATGATTACTCCCTCAGTTCATTTTTTAGTGCGTAGCTACGTAATTCCAACTTATAAAGAAAGTATCATCACTACACCTTTCACATCAACTTTTACATTCATTTTCCACTATTGCCCTTGATGGAGACATCATCATTAAACTTTACCCATTAACTTTTAAAAATGAAATCATTTTATGGGCAAAATAGGAAATGTATCAACTTTCACCTACTAACTTTTCAACATCACACTTATTTAGGAACAACTAAAAATAGAATACACTAGTCTTTTTAAGAAACAGAGGGAGTATAAAAAAAACACACGCAAACAACTACTCTCTCCGTCCCTTTATTAGTATTGACATTTCCATTTTGGGTTGTGCCTTAATAAGTTTGTGTTATGAAAAATAAAGGGCCACTTAGCCAAAAATCCAAAACATTTGACATTTTTTAAGGAAAGGACAAGGAACTTTTGCAATCGAACATAAAAACAAACAATATTTGACATTTTTAAAGGGAAGGACAATGAACTTTTGCAATCGAACATAAAGACAAAAAAAAAATTGGTGAAATGTTACTAATTTTTAAAAATTCTAAATTCGAACATAAAATTCAAAAAAATCTCCACCTCACCTCCGGCCGACCACCACCCCACCTTTGGCGGCCACTTCCGGCGACCAAAACAATTAGTGAGATGTCACTAATTTTAAAAAAAAATGTAATTTCGAACATAAAATGAAAAAAAATCACCACCCACCTCCGGCCGACTACTACCCAGCCTTTGGAGGGCCACTTCCGGCGACCAAAAAAATTAGTGAGATGTCACTAATTTTTAAAAATTCTAATTTCGAATATAAAAATAAAAAAATCACCACCCCCTCCGGCCGACCACCACCTCACCTCTGGCCAACCACTTCCGGCAACCAAAAAAATTAGTGAGATGTCACTAATTTTTAAAAATTCTAATTTCGAACATAAAAATAAATAAAATTACCACCCCACCTCCGGCCGACCACCACCCCACCTCTACTTTTTGGCGACCAAAAAAATTAGTGAGATGTTACTAATTTAAAAAAATTCTTATTTCAAACATAAAATTCAAAAAAATCTCCACCCCACCTCCGGCCGACCACCACCCCACCTTTGGCCGACCACTTCCGATGACAAAAAAAATAGTGAGATGTCACTAATTTTTAAAAATTCTAATTTCGAACATAAAATTCAAAAAAGTCACCACCACCCCACCTCCGGCCGACCACCACCCCACCTCTGGCTGACCACTTCCAGCGACCAAAAAAATTAGTGAAATGTTACTAATTTTTAACAACTCAAATTTGATAAATAAAATTCAAAAAAATCATCACTCCAACTCCGGCTGACCACCACCCCACCTCGGGCGATCACTTCTAGCGACCAAAAAAATTAGTGAAATGTTACTAATTTTTAAAAACTTGAATTTTGAACATAAAATTAAAAAAAAATCATCTCCCCACCTGGCCGACCACTTCCCGCGACCAAAAAAATTAGTGAAACGTTACTAATTTTTAAAAACTCAAATTTTATAAATAAAATTCAAAATAATCACCTCCCCACCTCCGGGTGACCACCGCCCCACCTCTGGCTGACCACTTCTGGCGACCAAAAAAATTAGTGAAATTTTACTAATGTTTAAAAAATATGAATTTCGAATATAAAATCCAAAAAATTACCACCCCCTTCCGGCCAACCACCACTCCACCGGCGACTAAAAAAATTAATGAAATGTCATTAATTTTAAACAATATAATGGGGTCAGAGAGATTGATCCAATGATTTGTTCAGCACTTGAGCCGATAAGTTAATTGTTTACAATTGGATTTTCCACTGAATCAAATAATTTATGGGGGCCCAATTTACTGCTTGGTTCCTGGGAAAAGAAAGGAAGAAAGGGAAAAATTAAAAAAACAATTATCTTTCCTTGTTTGGTTTCAGCATAAGAAAACTTCTTTCTCCATTTTCTTCGTTTCATTCTTAACAATTTTCTCTTCTTTTCTTTTCTTTTTCACACGTTCCAAACAGACCCTTGCAAAAATTGCGGTGACTTTGTTCAAGGAAGGTAGGAGTGAGAACGAGATGACCTAAAAAAACATAATTACTAAGAATTGTGGTCTGAAAACATTGGAAAGATATGATACTTGCCAAACATCATGAATCCTTACGGACACAAAACTTCACCTCCAAACTCCCGGATTTTTTTAAAATCCGGACCTCCACCTTCCCAATTGTTTTTTGAAAATCCGAAATATAGCGTTTTTATGAAAAACTGGTCCGATCAAGCCCTTCCGGGTATTGTTTTTTGCCAAATCTTCGCGTTGGACCTTAAAAACACGTTTTAAACACATCTAACGGTTCGGATCGTCGAAATTTGGTCCGGAAAGTGAAGTCCGGACGGTAGGTCCGTAAATAGTGGTTTGGATAGGAAGGGGACTCTCCTTACTGATATATGTACGATGATCTAACTTCGATAGAAAACGAGAAAATTCAAAATTACATGATACAATACATTCATGATGTTTACACATTTGAAATCACAAAAATGTGTGTTTTATCCTTTTATTAAATCATAATTAAAAACAATGTATTTATGTTTGATTGCAAATGTTCCTTGTCCTTCCCTTCAAATTGACAAAATGTCGTGTATTTATGACTAATTATTCCTAAAATAAATGGGTAAAAGTTTATACAATCATCATTTTGCCCTTTTGAAAAATTAGTGGGTAAAGAGTTAATGGATAAAAGTGAAGAATAATTTTGAAAAATAGAGTTAAAGTTGATATGAGAAGTGTAAAGTGAAGGTAAGAGTTAATGTAAAAAGTGTAATGACGATGTTTCTTTAATAAGTTGAATTTACGAAACAATACACTTAAAAAGAGGGAAACGGAGACCCTGTAGCGCCTCTTCCATGCTATAGGAGTGTAGTGTCAATATCAGCCGTCAAAAAATATTTTCAGTGATCCAGATAAATAAAACTCTTCCATGAAAGAGTTTTATTTTAAATCCAGATCAATGATTGTTGCAATGGACAGTTGAGATGGTGACTACACCCCAGTAGCGCAAAGGGGGCACTACAGGGACCCTAAACCCTAAAGAAAGGGGCGCTACAGGGACCTTGGACCTTAAAAAGAGACGAAGGGAGTATAAACCATGGATTGTGAACTAAAAGACCAATACTAAAGTAATAGGCATGACTCAAGATCATGTCGTGTTCCAATCATGTCACAATGGTTAACAGGTCGATACGAAAAATTAAATGATATTCATCCGTGTTCTTCTTGAATTATGCAAGTTTAACCCGTATTCCTCCTGTTTAAGTGTCGTATTGTCGATTGGTTTCATTCGTATTCATGTCAAAATAAAAAGAAGTCAACTCAAACCCTCGAGTTTGAGTCGTGTTAACAAATCATACTCCTCTTATCCAAAATTCTCACTCCTACATATGTGCACATAATTATGTTTAGGGTCTTGCTATTGTGAGCAATAAGTTCAAAAAAAAAAAAAACCTTATTCCACTACACCTTTTACATTTTTCAATACATTTACATTTACTTTATACACTTTTTAGACATTTCAACACATTTTTCACACCTAAACATAATCCCGCTGGACCTATTTTAGCATTTTCCTTGTGATTACTTCAGTACTAAAGTACTGCTCTTTAAAAAGAAGGAAAACAAAACCTTAAAAAATAGCAGTCATATATTATGGCATGACATATACCAAGAAATAAATTATTAATAAAAAACACAAATTTATTACAGTAAAAAAAGAATAACACAAGAAAAGCGGTGGAAGCATTCAGCGAACCAATTTCCAATTCCCCCAGTTATCGCCCATTTCAGTCAGGCAATCCATCCACATCTCATGCTAAAGTCAACTCCTCCCCCATAACCCACATCAGATCTGCCCTTCTTAGCTGTATACACCTCTTTTCCCAATTAAATTAACCAATAAAAAAAACTCTTATTACACCAAATCAAGAAACAGCTCTGTTCTTTCCCCCAACGCATTACACAGTTTTTGCCCAACATTTCTTTCAGAATATATAGTATTGTATCCATAAGCTGGTCCTGACATCCTGACCGCCAAATCGGAAAAAAAAAAAAAAAAATCAATAGTATTGTATATTCTGTTCAAACTTACTGGTAAGTGCAAGAAGTACGGTTGAAAGAAATGGCCGAATACATCTTTTTGGGGTCCATGACAACTGAGCACTGGACGCCCTTGTTGAACTTGGGCTTCACCAGTTTCCCCAGCACAAAAGCTCTTGCTTGTACCGTGAAGTTCAATGTTAAAGGCACCGGTGCAGTGGGTGTGTTGTTTCGGCTACCCAAGTCCGAACCCCCTCCGTAAAGTGGGATGCCATTCCCCAGCAGCGTTATTGATACAGTTCTCTGGCTCCTCCTTGATTGATAGAAATTGTTTACCTACATGTATAACCCAAATGAAAAGACCTTAGGCTTGGGATAGTTGACCATATGCAATGTACGTGCATTTTATGGCTAAAAGGTCCTGCTACATTCACAAGGCTCCGGCTTACATATGAAGTATTCCGGCTAGAGAAACCATTGTGTGGACCCTGCTCAAGGGCGGAGTCAGGACGTTTGGACAATGGGTTCAACTAGTCAGAAACAAGTTTGGCAGTAATAAAGGACAAATTAAGTTCATATTTTAAGGCGAAATAAGTGAAAAACCAATAAGACACAGACTTCATCATTAGAGAGTTAGTCAACTCGACCATGTCACTTGACACCCCAACCCACCAATCGTCTGCCTTGCCCCAGCTATTATGCACTCTCGGTTGCATAATCTATTCGTTCCTTGGCATTTCTCAAGTTTTCAGTATATTACATTTGGTGATTATGAGTGTATCGTGACAAGTAATTCGCACGATGAGGAGTTTGTGACCTGCCTCGTGTGTATGTATGTATATATGTATGTATGCCAGTACGCGCAAATTAATTAAAAAAAGGTAGAAGAGAAAGAAGAATAGTGTTGGTGTTGGGGCTTACAGATCCGGAGGCCAAGGAAAGCTGAGTATAGAAGAGATTCAAGGGTGTGGATGATACATGGACCCCAAAGAAAGTACCAGTGTTTTTGAAAAGGAACTTGACTGTGGAGTTCATTGTCACCATATCCGTGGCCACCCCAGATGCATCACTCCCAGATTGGATCACGAAGCTTTCAAATGTAATGCTCTGCAATTTAAATGAACAAAAATCAACACCAACCATTAACTGATTTATTTTTACCAGCTACCTCAGAGTACATATGCAAATGATTTTACCTTTCTAAAAAGACCAAAACATTTCACCCCTCAGAAAAGTCGATACATCAAATTTCACTTTGACACCTCAAAATCAAAATGATATTCCCATAAGTCATTCGTATAATTGCATACTTTTGGTTAAGGGGCCCTGACCACAAGTCATGTCACTTTCACTCAGAGCAGGCCTTCAGCTAAAACTCGACCTACGGTCATTTTAGGCCCGCCAAAAGTCAGACCGGACCGAGTTTTCCTAGGCCTAAGTAACATACTCACAGTCGTCACTTATTTGGCTAAAGTTGCAAAACATAATTGTGTGTCTACCATTGCATTATATGAAAAATATCAGATCTTGGCATTCGTTGGTGAATCGAATTGCAGAGCATCATAAGAACTTGGTAAAATCACACACTAATGTACAGTCCCTCGTCCGAAAATATTAGTCCATTTCCGAAAAAATCGTATAATAACAAAGTAAATATTTACTTAATTACTCCCAAAAAAATAAATGTTACTTCTATGCATGGATTATAAAAATTTTCCGCACCAAGTAAAAAAATTATTAAAATCTATCTTTAATTTGGTCCAAAGAAATTTAAAATATTATGCGCGAAACAATCGTTCTGTTTTATCCTAAAATAATTTGATTTTCTCAAAATCAACTACTAAAATTTTGGAATGGACCGATTATTTATCAACAGACAAAGTACAACGAAATGGGAAAATGAATTTCTAGAGAGGGAGAGAGAGAGCGAACAAATCGACCTTCATAGTGACGACGGGTTTCTGATTCCGACTAGCACCCCACAACACCAACGAGAAGAAAGCAAACAAAACAAAGAAAGCAAGCACAAAGGCCAGAACGTAGCATCTTCGTGGGATACCTTTGTGGGCCCCATCATCATCCAAGAGCCCCTCCTCTTCAATCGCTCCAAACTCATCCAACCACTCCTTCTCCCCTCCTCCTCCTCCCCCTCCACCCTTCCTAGGGTTCCGACCCGACAAGTCTGAATGCTTGCGCGACCCGCCACCACTCGGCTTCAGAGACCCAGAGAATCGGGTCGAGGACGAGTCGCGTGAGTGCCGACCGGGCGAGCCCATTGGGCTGAGGACGGGGGTGGACTGGAAAGAGTTCGCCGTCTTTTCGCCATCGTGGGACGGTGACTGGACGTAGTACACGGGGCGGCGCGGCGACCGGGTAGGCGACGACGGCGCTATGCTCGTCACCTCCGAGTCTGTTTTCGCGTGCCTCGACATTTCCCAGACTTTTTTTTCTTTGTATCTATCTATGTATGTATCTATCGACTGGTCTCAATCTTGTTGGGAAATTAGAGAAGCTCACAATTGAGGAGTTTAGGTCTTCTCTCTCTCTCTCTCTCTCTCTCTAAAAAATGTAGCGGAGAATCTCACATCTTCCAGCAGCACGATTAATCACGCGGTAATGAATTGTTTTGGGGTTGTCATATGCGTGGGAAGGTGAGGAGAGAGAACAGGAGAGCTTAATTTGGGGGCTTTAGGGAAAATGCAAGTAATTATTTAAATGTTTAATCTCAAATGGTCAGCTGATCTTTAATTAATTATTTTTTTATTGATATGTGAATAGTTGTTGGTTAAATTATGTTTAGAGCATGTTAAATGGGGTTTATTGTCAAACCCGGAAGGTAAGGTAGTAGTTAGAGCATCATTAACACATCTTCAATTCTTTATTCATACTAGCAGTAGTAATTAGGATTCATGGAAAAAAAAATAAAAATGGGTGCACTCTAATCATGTTTCATTTTAATTCTTACTACCTCCGTCCCAATTTAAATGCTCCCTACGGTTATGCGTGCCTTTTTAAAACTCTTGTAGTTTTTATTCTATAATGTATTATATATACTAACCCGACCCGACTTCTTTGAACACACGTTGCCGTCCCCGGCAACGGCGCCAAAAATGCTTGACCGATTTCAGTATTAAAAATAACACGTCCCAAGCGCAGGACTAGAAATCGACGTAGCACAATATCCGGAAGTCCGGAGTCGAATCCACAGGGACGGAGTCGGTGTTCAACCTAGAAAACGGGGCGCTAGTGTGAATTGGCTCTTAGGTAGCCACCCTTCCAGTTAATTGAGTTATTAACTACGGTAAACTAAGGAAAAACTCTGGATCTTATCAAGTAATTGAAAACAGACGCGACCATCGGGATCCTAACACCCATAGCCAGCCCCAAATCCTTTCACCCTTCCCGTTCCTTGAAGATATCACTTCAAATTAGGATTTTCTCTCCCGGGGGCGAAACTCTGTTTGTGTTACCCCACACGCCACGGAGAATGAATTGCTTGACCCATTCCTCGTTCGTGTGGGTTCCGACAATGACAGAGCACGGCCGTTCTTAGAAACCATAATATGAAGATTTTAAAAATAACCGTGCGGAAATAAGTGAAAGAATCCGGCTCCGGCCACAGCGTGCTATTCACCCCATGGCCTCGTCTATAAAATTTACGCTAGCATGACGATTAAGATCAACATGAAAACAGAAATCCTAGAACTATGCATGATTAAAAACAATCAATGAAATACGCTTCACTTGTACCCACCACAGAAAAACAAAGAAACGATGAATTAATACTTGGAATCTTAAACAAGAATTGAAATCTGCAAAGAAACTAGAACAAGAACAGTTAATCAAAGCAATGTCAAGAGCGGAAAAAGAAATACTTGCCTAGGGTTTTAGAACTCCAAGTATGCAGAAAAGAAAACTACATTATTCCTTGTTAACCCTAACTAATGATAAAACACGTATTTATAATAATCGTCCCGCGAACCATCAAAACGGCGTTGTTCAGCCTCACCCGTAACCAATAGGTATCGATACCCCTGAGAAGGGTAGCGATACCGAATCCTTAGACTCCTTCGTTGACCACTAAGCCGTAGGTAGGGATACCTCCCTAGTCAGTAGCGATACTAAACATTCTGGAAAGAAATCTGCACTCTTGAAACCAACCAGTATCGATACAACTTTGAGGGGTAGCGATATTGAGTCCTTTCGGCCGGCTTCTTTTGAAATTCAAGCTTCAACCTTTGATTCCCGCGCCCAGCTCCACTTCAAGCCATGCAAAAAGCGCGCCAAAGTCATTCTTTTACCTGAGAAATTCATAAAGACACCAAAAACACCGCCGTGCACGCATTAAACGGAAAATAAACATTAAACCGCACGTCTAACGCGCTAACTCCCCCTACTTAGGAGCTTATATTTACAATATTGCGCGCCTATCACACCCCCAACTTGAAGGTTGCTAGTCCCTAGCAACAAAAAGAATAAAACAAATAAATAAAATGATAAATCTTTTAAACCCCCGGGCGGCCCCGGTAGGACGAGTGAAGTCTCGTGAGGGTTTTCAGCAGTGATCACCCACAAAACACAAAGGACTCGGACACTTCGAATGCGACTCAACCCAATCAATAACCTCTAGAAGCACTGCAATAACTTCAAGCAAGTCAAAGGCAAGACATTTCATTCATGGATAAAGTTAATCAAATGAACTCCGTACCAAACTTAGCACAAAAATTAACCCTCTCACCTACGATCGGATAGAAAATTTTCAAATGGCATGCGTGAATGAAAAGCCACATAAAGAAGTTTTGCCAATTTCGAGAACAGTTCACACACCGTTGATAGCCCAGTGTTTCTTTAAGCACACTCCTTCCTTTTCTTTCTTTCTTTGTTTTTTTTTTTTTCATAGTCGTGCAATGCCGGATCTCTCGGGCTTTCTAGTTGACTCTTTAGCGAGCTTTGGGTCGGCTATCCCCAAGCCAAACGGCCTAAGAGCACCAGGTTTTAAGAGACCCCTACGGACTTAATTGCTCAAGTCAAAAAGGCTTTATTGAGATCCAAGCTAACAACATTAAGCGATACTTTCACAAGGTCTATCCATCTTTTGACGCGAACAACACGGTGGGAGCATACCCCGATTGTCCGGTTACTACTCAATGGACGCCCGGATAAGCATTAACAATATAGCACACATAACTCTCTTTTTTAGAAGGAGTTCCACAAAAATCCCATCAAACAAGTTAACACATACCAGATTACCAATGACACATGAACCAAACTCGAGACCGGCAAATCATCTAGTGGGACAGTGTGTGTGTGAGCATGCTTTCAAGTGACCAAACGCTATCCAACTATAGATGATACGGGCTAACCAAATACTTCTTCAACATCATGTTCACGAGCTTAAGTCTATCCATGAAATCATATCGAGACTCCGACTCGCACAACAATCACTATAGTGCTAATTAACAGTCATCAACCTAGAATAGTTACACCCAAGCATCCAATTTCCTTTTCTTTTCTTTTTTTTTTTTTGAAAAACATGTACGAAGTACACCCTCCCCCCAACTTAGAACATGCTATGTCCTCAGAGCATGAAGACAATAAGAAAATAAAGAAGAAGAGAGAGAAATGGACCAACAAATGGCAGCCAACCATCATGACCCCGGCCGATGAATGGGGAGTTTGTTGTCACCGTTGCGTTTCCTCATCGGAACTGCTTCTAAGATCCGCTCCTTCGGACCAAATAAGGTCCACAGCTAGTCACACAGAGCCGCGCCAAAGATTTTCGGACTTACAACCGCCACACTTAGTGGCACCCCTGCTCGAGGCTCCTGAATGCCTCACTTACTCCGGCGAAGAGACTCAAACTACCAAGGCTGGTGTGGTAGCATGCTCGTCCTGCAAAAGACTTAAGAACCAACTACCTACTAGACAACAAATGACATTAGTACTGCCCGCTCGTAGTAGCCGGGCCACAAGGAAAATAAAATGAAAAAGAAATAAAAAGAAATTTTTTTTTTTGGAACAATCTTAATAGAGAGAGAGAGAGAGAGAGAGAGAGAGAGAGAGAGAGCGAGAGAGAGTTTAGCCAAACGTGGATTTTGAACATTTAACATATCAACAAAAATTAGTACTATGAACATTCCACTCCACTGCAAACTCTTTGCTAAAAACTGAACTCGCCCAGACCACAAGAAAATATACTTCGAGTAAAGCAATTGCCAAATTGTTTTAAGAAATTGAAGCGCCTCTAAGTGCTCATGTGAAACCAAATTAATTTTCGAGCAGTGGACATAATATGCGATAGAAGGAAGATAAACAAAATCGTAATCATCAACACCAAGAAAATCAATATGTTCCACTACCGTCGACTTCGACTCTTCTACCAAAACCTCCTCCGCCAAGTTTGGTTTCTCAACTAATTCCTCCTCAACAAAGTCTTGGTCTCCAAAAGTAAGAGACTCACTCTCAAACCCATACTTCCTATCTTGCTCGTCCATTAAGGACTGCAAATAATCAATCTCAGCGTCCCACTCATCAGCAGTGGGAGATTTTTCTATCGGACCATCACACGGAGGGCAGTGAGCTCCTCGTTCTCTAGACTCATAGGAGCGCAAAAGGAAAACGTAGGCAGCGCGGATCAACAGTGGGAGATACATGAGAGGGGGTGTGATAGGGGGCTCGACCTTTACATTAGACTCAAGGGGGGGACATCGGGCAGTTAGCTCCGCGTTCGCTCCCAACTCAGAAAGTTCCACAAAACCCTCATCAACCCCACCCTCAATGACAAGTGGGTCAACTTCCTCTTCTTCCTCTTCCCTAGGAGTAAACTCTTCACTCCCTCCAAACTCGGAGGAGCTTTCAGACCACGAATCACAATCCTCCATAAAATGACGTGACTCAGTTACCTCTTCCTTTGGCAGGGAATTGACATTATTAGAATTTAAAGCACAATATTCATTTTTCGGACTTTGGGCCAAAAGATCACAAAACCGTAAAGCCTCAGCAGGTGGTTTGTCCCAAAAACCCCTGTCACTCATCACGTCCAGATATTGTTGACTCTTTTGAGAAAGTCCTCTATAAAAATAACAAACTATTTCAGAATACTCATAGACATGATGTGTGACGTTTTTGAGAAAACCCTTGAACCTTTCCCAACATTCACTAAAAGACTCATTCTCTTTTTCAACAAATCTTCGAATTTCACTCTCTGCCAACATACTCCTTAGGATAGCCATGCGGGTCTCATAGTCCCAAAAGGGTTCAGGGATTGGTGCCAGTTGACTCGAAAAAAAATCTAAGTAATGCTCGTGATCCCAAGAGGACTCAAAGGTACCCGGTTGACTTGAAAGGATATTCTCGTAACCCCAAGATTGACTCGAAGGAATACCTACTTGGCTCTCAAAATTCCAATAGGGTTCGTTCATTTGTGCAAATTTACTCAACAGCATACTATGGTGTCGCTCTAACTCCCCAGGGGTATCAAGAAGGCCCATCAGTTTTTTTTTTTTTTTTTTTTTTTTTTTAACTCAAGAACAAAACACTTACTACTCGACTAACTCAACCTAGAAACAAAAAGATGCTAAAAACAAAAGACACTTTTTTTTTTATTGACTCAGATAAAAACACAAAGATACTAACCCGACCCGACTTCTTTGAACACACGTTGCCGTCCCCGGCAACGGCGCCAAAAATGCTTGACCGATTTCAGTATTAAAAATAACACGTCCCAAGCGCAGGACTAGAAATCGACGTAGCACAATATCCGGAAGTCCGGAGTCGAATCCACAGGGACGGAGTCGGTGTTCAACCTAGAAAACGGGGCGCTAGTGTGAATTGGCTCTTAGGTAGCCACCCTTCCAGTTAATTGAGTTATTAACTACGGTAAACTAAGGAAAAACTCTGGATCTTATCAAGTAATTGAAAACAGACGCGACCATCGGGATCCTAACACCCATAGCCAGCCCCGAATCCTTCCACCCTTCCCGTTCCTTGAAGATATCACTTCAAATTAGGATTTTCTCTCCCGGGGGCGAAACTCTGTTTGTGTTACCCCACGCGCCACGGAGAATGAATTGCTTGACCCATTCCTCGTTCGTGTGGGTTCCGACAATGACAGAGCACGGCCGTTCTTAGAAACCATAATATGAAGATTTTAAAAATAACCGTGCGGAAATAAGTGAAAGAATCCGGCTCCGGCCACAGCGTGCTATTCACCCCATGGCCTCGTCAATAAAATTTACGCTAGCATGACGATTAAGATCAACATGAAAACAGAAATCCTAGAACTATGCATGATTAAAAACAATCAATGAAATACGCTTCACTTGTACCCACCACAGAAAAACAAAGAAACGATGAATTAATACTTGGAATCTTAAACAAGAATTGAAATCTGCAAAGAAACTAGAACAAGAACCGTTAATCAAAGCAATGTCAAGAGCGGAAAAAGAAATACTTGCCTAGGGTTTTAGAACTCCAAGTATGCAGAAAAGAAAACTACATTATTCCTTGTTAATCCTAACTAATGATAAAACACGTATTTATAGTAATCGTCCCGCGAACCATCAAAACGGCGCTGTTCAGCCTCACCCGTAACCAATAGGTATCGATACCCCTGAGAAGGGTAGCGATACCGAATCCTTAGACCCCTTCGTTGACCACTAAGCCGTAGGTAGGGATACCTCCCTAGTCAGTAGCGATACTAAACATTCTGGAAAGAAATCTGCACTCTTCAAACCAACCAGTATCGATACGACTTTGAGGGGTAGCGATACCGAGTCCTTTCGGCCGGCTTCTTTTGAAATTCAAGCTTCAACCTTTGATTCCCGCGCCCAGCTCCACTTCAAGCCATGCAAAAAGCGCGCCAAAGTCATTCTTTTACCTGAGAAATTCATAAAGACACCAAAAACACCGCCGTGCACGCATTAAACGGAAAATAAACATTAAACCGCACGTCTAACGCGCTAACTCCCCCTACTTAGGCGCTTATATTTACAATATTGCGCGCCTATCAATTGTGGTACTTTGTAATTGGGTAACGGAACTTCAAGAGAGTTGGTTGCAAGACCAAGAATTGCAAAAAGTCATTGGTGACTTGCAGCAGGACCATACTAGTCACCCTTATTTTTCTTGGCAGCATCAGATGCTATGCTACAAATCCAGGTTGGTGGTGGGTAACAATCCTCCGTTTAGACTTAAACTCATTCAAGAAGACCACGTTACACCAATTAGAGGCCAATTTGGGGTTGAAAGAACTTATCAAATGTTGAAACAACATTTTTTTGGAAAGGGATGATGCAAGTTGTGCTTCAGTTTGTGATGTTTGCCAAAGACACAAAAATGGAATGTGGCTTCTGCTGGTTTGCTTCAACCCTTGCCCATTCCTTATAGGTTATAGAGTGACATCTCTATGGACTTTGTTCAAGAATTGCCTAGTTCTGTCAACAAGACTGTGATTTTTGTAGTGGTGGATAGGCTGAGCAAGTATGCCCATTTCCTGGCCCTTACTCATCCATACACTGCTACCACTGTGGCACAAATCTTATTGATAGTATTTTCAAGCTTCATGGTATGCCAAACTCTATTGTCTCTGATAGAGATCCAATTTTTACTAGCACTTTTTGGAAAGAATTGTTTAAAACTGCAAGGCACGACTTTATGTCTGAGTACTGCTCACCATCCCTAGTCAGATGGACAAACTGAGGTTGTAAACAGGTGTGTGGAGAATTATTTGAGATGTTTAACCAAAGAGAGGCCCACAACTTGGACCAAATGGCTCCCTTTAGCTGAATGGTGGTACAATACCAATTTTCATGTCTCCACTAGGGCCACACCATATAAGGCTTTGTATGGTCAAAAACCTCCAAACTTGATGCACTATGTTCCTAGGGGTACTGTAGTTGCAGCAGTAGATGTCCTGTTGCAAGATAGGGCCACTATTCTCAAATTGTTCAAGAAAAATTTGGCTATATAGGATGAAACAGTTTGCAGACATGCACATGTTAGAGAGGGTGTTTGAGGTAGGTGATTGGGTTTTCCTTCAGCTACAGCCTTTTCAGTAAGTTTTTTGGGTAAATCCTTTTAAACAAGTTTCTATAGCTTTTCGACGGAATGCCAAGTTGGCCGCAAAGTATTTTGGTCCCTATCAGGTTGTGTAGAGGGTGGGTCTAGTAGCTTACAAACAAAACTGGAGCTTCCTTCTCACTCCAAGATCCATCTAGACTTCCATGTTTCTCTATTGGAGATGGTGTTGTGGTTCAGTTTGAGCTGCCTCTTACTAGGGAAGATGGTCAATTGCAGCTTGAGCCTGTGGCTATTTTAGATAGGAAGATGGTTAAACGACGTAATGCCAAGTTGGGTGTTTAAGGGTGACATAGCTTGCAGACATGCACATGGGGTGATTGGGTTTTCCTTAAGCTACAACCTTTTAACCAAATTACTTTAGCTTTTCGACAAAATGCCAAGTTGGCCCTAAAGTATTTTGGTCCCTATCAGGTTGTGTAGTGGGTGGAGCTACAACCTTTTAAGCAAGTTACTGTAGCTTTCGATGGACTGACAAGTTGGACGAAAAGTATTTTGGTCCTTATCAGGCTATGCAAAGGGTGGGTCATGTAGCTTACAAACAAATTGGAGCTTCCTTCTCACTCCAAGATCCATCGAGACTTCCACGTTTCTCTGTTAAAGAAAAAGCTTTGAGATGGTGTTGTGGTTCAGTCTGAGTTGCCTCTTATTAGGGAATATGGTCAGTTGAAGCTTGAGCATGTGGCTATTTTAGATAGGAAGATGGTTGAATGACGAAATGCCGAGTTGGGTGTTTGAGGGTGAAACAGCTTGCAGACATGCACAGGTCAGAGAGGGTGTTTGAGGTAGGTGATTGGGTTTTCCTTAAGTTACAGCCTTTTAAGCAAGTTACTGTAGCTTCTCGACGGAATGCCAAGTTGGCCCCAAAGTATTTCGGTCCCTATTAGGTTATGCAGAGGGTGGTTCCAGTAGCTTACAAACAAACTAGAGTTTCCTTCTGACTCCAAGATCCATCCAGACTTCCACGTTTCTTTGTTGAAGAAAAAGCTTGGAGATGGTGTTGTGGTTCAGTCTGAGTTGCCTCTTACTAGGGCAGATGGTCAATTGCAGCTTGAGCCTGTGGCTATTTTAGATAGGAAGATGGTTAAACTACGTAACAAGCCTTATACTCTAGTCTTGGTTCAATGGTCTAACGCCATCCCTGAAGATGCTACATGGGAGAATTGGCATGACTTGTATTAGAGATTTCCTCACTTTCAACCTTAAGGACAAGGTTGTTTTCAACGTCGGGGGGGGGGGGGGGGGGAAGTAATGATAGGCATTTGAGGTTTAATTGTAATTGTTGTAATGATCAAGTGGTCTAGAGAGTAATTACTGAGATTGAAGTCATTTTGTTTGTTTAGTTTGTTAAGCCGCTATTATGTGAGAGAAGGGGGATATAAGGCTGTTTGGGAGTAGCAGAAGGGGGTCTTTGAATGTATGCTTTTGTCTCTTCTATCTTCTGTAATTCTCTCCCTCATAATTCATTTCCAGTTGATAATAAAACCTGTGCTCAATTCTTGAACACATTTCACACACAAGTTCTATCAGGAGAAGAGGATTCATTTCCAGTTGATAACAAAACCTGTGCTCAATTTTTGAAAACATTTCAAACACAAGTTCTATCAGGAGGAGAGGTTACGAGAGCGAGAGAGAGAGAGAGAGAGAGAGAGAGAGAGAGGTTTGTACAACTCTTTGTTTTGTGTTATCACTAAAACACCACACAAGTTAAGACTTAAGAGTACTTGCAACAATTTTGGATTGAGAACATTCTCAATGCTAGAACATTACTATCACCACTTCACAACCACCAACTACTTTCCACCAAAGCACATTATGAATATTTTAAGGGAAAATTTCATAAAACCCCCCACACTTTGACCCAAATATAAAAAAACCTCCCAAACTTTCAATTTTTTCAATCGTACTCCCAAACTTCACTTCCGTTATTCAAAAATACTCCCACCATCTGGATCTGTTACCAAACTAACGGAAAATGCTGAGGTGGAGGTTAACGGACTCTGAAAACCGTTAAGTGACCCAAAACGACGTCGTTTTGGGCCTTTTTTTTCTTTCTTTTTTATTTTTTTAAAACTCCTTCTTCCTCCCTCCTCCAATTCATAGGAAACCAGTGGGAGAGAGGGGGAGAGAGAGAGAGAGAGAGAGAGAGAGAGAGAGAGAGAGAGAGAGAGAGAGAGAGAGAGAGAGAGAGAGAGAGAGAGAGAGAGGGGGAGTAGAGACAAAGGGAAGAAAGAGAAGAAGATCGAAGGACGGAGTAGAGATGAAGAAGATTGAACCAGCCCCAACCCCCTGCTGCCGACGTCCACCACCACCACCGGCTGCCACCAGCAATTTCTGCCAACAAAAAATCGGTTGCTCTCTCCTTTGCAATTTTCTAAAGCAATTTTCAAAGATTGATACACAGATTCATCTGAGCAAGGATAACGTCCAAATCCTCATTTATGTTTGATTTTATGTCGATTTTGTTGATCAATTTGTTGGCTGCTACTGGTGGACGCCGATGGTGGTAGAGGACGTCGGTGCTGGGGGGCTGGTTCGATCTTCTTCTTTCTCCCCTTTGTCTGGATCGTAATACGGGGTGTGTGTGTTGGAATCAGAAGTTTGGGGTTTCTTCTTCTCTCTCTCTCTCTCTCTCTCTCTCTCTCTCTCTCGGGCGTCTCTCTCTCTCTCTCTCCCCACTTGGGTTTCGTGAATTGGAGGAGGGAGGAGGAAGAAGGAGTTTTAAGAGAGAGAGAGAGAAAAAAAAAAGGCCCAAAACGACGTCGTTTTGGGCCACTTAACTGTTTTTAGGGTCCGTTAACCTCCACCTCAGCATTTTTCGTTAGTTTGGTAACAAATCCAGACGGTGGGAGTATTTTTGAATAATGGAAGTGAAGTTTGGGAGTACGATTGAAAAAAATAAAAGTTTGGAAGGTTTTTTGATATTTGGGTCAAAGTTTGGGGGGTTTTATGAAATTTTCCCATATTTTAATCTATAAAATTGAGAAATTTCTCAATCTTTTTTTTAGTGAAATTAATCTCAATGTAAAAATTCAGTGTCACCACTCCACAATATAAGAGTTGACAACTTCGGTTTTGGATATTTTCTAGCTTTCTGCTATTATCTGACAGATTTGAAGACTCCTCGCTGGTTTCTGACTTTCGTGGGGTTGTGTTCTGGCTTGATAGATTCTCCTGGTTGTGAAAAATGTATTTTGGGTATTCCATTGGACTAGAAGTGCTATGCAATTATGGGGAGGAGGAGGCCACATGAATGCTAATTGTGCCTATACTCATAATCATAAATTATCCTAATTTCTTTGAAATCTTTTTAGCTTCCAATGATATAAACTCTCGAATTGTGAATGGTGCGAAGCATATGTTGTTGTCTCGAAAGCAGAAATGTCATTTTTTTCGCTTTCCGTTTATTTATTCTATTTATGTCCGGAATTTCAGAGATACAAAACATATTTGTAACAAGCAAGCTCTAAAATATTCGGCCAACCTTTGGCCCAACAACATCAGGAGTGCAGTTATGCGCCAAGAGAAAAGAGATGAGAAATTAACTATTTTAGCAATACTGACTTTTGCCACTGAAAAAACAGTAAGTCTAAACTATTTGGGCTACGAAATAACAGATATTGGGGGATTTCAGTCATTAGAAGCCGTCTTATTTCAATTTCTGACTTATTCTCAAAACTGACTTCTCATTTTCTCATAATACATCATTCAAAAAGCCATCTTAAGCCAGTTTATGACTTCAGTAAGGAATTAGAACAAGGCAATACCTTAAAGATTAGGAGGCTTTGTAAAATTTGGAAGTCCTTAGATAGAACAATTAAAGGTCCTAAAGTGTTTAGTGACCAAATCAACCCAACTACTACGACCTTACATCCAAAAAAACTGCTATAACCTTAAATCATAGCTGATATAATAAATGAAATAAGTTGTCACCAACGACTATTCAAACGGAAGTACAGCTCGATAAAGTAAGCTCAAATTTCTATTCAAAGTACCGCCCAAATGCACGAAAAAAAGAGAGAAGAAGTTGTACACATACGGAACCATGAATCAGAAACTAGTTCACAAAAGGCGTAAGACGTTTTCAGTCCCGCGAGAAGATCTCCTCGTGATCATGCAGCTCAAATTTATTCACCTAAAGGTAGGCACCAGCTGAAAATTATGTTTCCTTCTTCCTAAGTATACTCCACTATAAACGAGAATTGTTGTGAACAAGAAGTGACACAGTAAGCTTGAAAATTCTGCAGCAATTAGTATTTGTCTTCATACCAGATTCCAACCTCCACGAGCATTATTCCTACATTAACAAAGTCAATACACTTTAGATATTACAATACCTTTTCTGTATTTCAAAATCTTTAAGATTCCATGACAAGGATGGCGGCAATATCAATTTTTTTTTTTTTTGGATTTTGGTTTTGATTTTGTAAAACTAATTCCCCTCGAACATATTACTGTTCCTAATTTCTTACCCACACCCATAGGTAAGACATGTATCCATCTAATCCTAGGTTACATGGATGATTCTAAATCTAGCAAGTACCAGTGTCCGATACACGATAGAAAGTTATGCGTATGGTTTCTGTGTTCCACATGTTATGTTTGAGTCATTTGACATTCATGTAACGAGCAAATCTCATCATTTCAATGTAACATGAACTATGTATAGAACTCCTATAGAAGGCCCCAAGACATCTTCTAAGTACCACTTATCCCAGAAAAACATCATTGTGTCTCAGAATCTTAAAAATATCACTCTCCCATCATTTTAAAAGGGCCGTGAACATTCAAATTCTGTTGTGAAGCATTAGTAATGATAAACATCAGATCGGATATACTATGATTGTCCACGGATAATTAGTATAATTAATGCAACTCATAGCTATACTTTCTCTGACTTGTTACATGAGTCACCAATTAAGTACGCATTTAGCGTAAACAATTGCTTACTCTTGTGATGTTACTCTTAATAGAGGGATTAAATTTGCTTGTTTATAGATACAACAGTAGCAATTCTTTCTACTACGTGGAAATAGAAACGGGCAAAAAGAAAAGACGACTGATTGTTATTTTAACTAACATGCAAAAAAGCTAGAGAAACTGAAGAGAACTAGTTACATATGAGTGAGGAGGGAGCCTTCCAGTCGTTCGTGAGCAATATGTTTGTGCCAAACTTTTTCCCAGCATCCGCTACAAAATCCGGTGGCATGTATGTCAAAACCAATTCCTTCATGGCAGCCAAATGCTTCAATCCATCAAACCTTTTCAGTTTTCCACAACCTCTAATTTCCATTTTTTAAAGTTTGGGCAAGCCACTTTCCTCCACCCATCTCTGCTCAAGATTTTCTAACTTCCACATTTTTAAGACACGTAGTTCACAAAAGTTTCCCAGAAGATATTCCATTTTCTGCCCTGCATAAGAGCCTGCCAAAAGGCTAAGGATATTCAGCTGCGGCAATTTTCCTAGCAGCTGCACCTCATCTTCTTTGAGTTGTGACATCGACAATGCAAGGCTTTTGAGGTTTCGCGGAAGTTTACCTATGTCATCTTTAATCACTCCAAACAAGGATAAGCTTAAAAGAGACTGATGGTCCTTCAGTTTATTCCCGAAGAAGATTCTAAAGGTTGACCAAATGGATCTCTTGATCTCAACTTCAAGTTTCGCAGCTGACCAAGTCCAGAGATGCAATTCATTGTCTCTTCTACTAATTTTGAATGACACGTCAGTCGCAGTTTCCTAAGGCCTGTCAACCGGTTAAAACCGTATTCATTGGGGTGCTTGGAACTGATTTGGAGCCCCATCAAAGTCCGACAGTTTGTCAAAGGCTCTTTTGATGGCTTAGGAATGGACACCTCATTCATATAGAGATGTCGAAGGTTCTTTGGCTTCCACACTGAACTCGGCAAAGTGGTTATATTTGTATACTTCAAATCTAAAGTCTCCAAACATGGTAGATCCCCGATGGATGCCGGGTATGAATATAGGCCGGTCCATCGGAAACCTACGTACGTTAGATTTTGCAACTCACCCAGCTTGTCAGGTAGCACAGGTCTGTAGATACTCTCTATATCAAACACCTTCAAAAATACCACACTCGCCCTATTCATTATTCGTTCAAGCAACATCTCAATGTCTCTGTTGGATGTGTTACGCTCTTGGATTTCAAACGAGAGGTATGAACAAAGCTTTTGGGTATGAGATTCTGAAGTAGACGTGAGGCCGGAATACTAATCTACTAGTCTCCGAACAACAAAATTAGACTTGAGTAAATATGGAGATGTACAATTTGACACATAGTGGTGAACATGAATAAATCCAATGTCCTCCGCATTTGATAAAAAGAATTCGTGAAGAAAACAAGGCAAACGACATGTTTTGGGGCTTCCGTCTGGCTTCCTCCTTACTACCTTGATCATATTTCTGCACACTAGTTCTTCCAAATAAGATTGCGCTATATTTTCAGCGATGACGTTCGTCGCTTGGGTTGAAATTTGAATAAACCCCTCAACAAGCGCTACAAGAAATTAGGTCTTTGGAGACGAATGAAATCGTCATGAAATGCATGGTTTTTGTCTCTGATAGTATTGGTGACGAAAAATAGTTTTGCCACCTATAGGTTGTCTCCGAAAGTCACGTGGTGACAAAATTATTGTTTTGTCACCTACAGTAAATTTTGGAGACGAAATTTTTCGGCACCAATTTTCAAATTATTTGTCACCCACTCACTAGTTTCGTCACTAACCGTGACTAGAAATTGATGAAGGAAACTACTTAGGTGACAAAAATTTTCGTCACCGTAAAATTTTCGTGACTAGAAATTGGCGCTGACGTGTCACCCGCCCTGGCGCCTACGTGGCGCACGAGTGGCGCCTACGTGGCGCACGAGTGGCGCCTACGTGTCACCCGCCCTGGCGCCCGTGTGGCGCCTATGTGTCGCTCACGCGTGGCAGCTGAAAATTGAGGAATTTGCTCCTCCTGGGAATCGAACCGAAGACCTCACGCGTGCGAGCGCGCACGCAAACCAGCTGAGCTAGGCACCACTTGTGTCATTTAGGCACCTTTTTAATATTTATACTATAAAAACCAGATTATTTTTATACAAACCCTTACTAATATCATTTCTTTTATAAATTTTATACTTATACAAACACCTACTAATATCACTACTTTAATAATTTTTTTTATTTTTTAACACAAAAAATTTTCTTTTTTAACAAAAGCCTTTTAATAAATTTTTTAATCGAGTTTATACTATACAAATAATTTTTTTTTATTCCGATTGTTTTACACTCCCCATTTGAACACCCATTATACAAACACCAACTAATATATTTTTAAATATATATTTTTTATTTTTGAAAGAAAAAATTTTCTTTTTTAACAAACGCTTTTTAATAATTTTTTTTAAATCCAGTTTATACTATAAAAATAAGTTTTTTTTTTTATTCCCATTGTTTTATGCTCCCCATTTAACATATATATTTTAAATGTAATTACAAACTCCATATTTACAAGCGTCGATTTAAACCGTTGGCATTTCACAATTGATCAGACAAAAACGGGGGAGCTATCGCTACATAATTGATCAGACAAAAAAAAAAAATTGTTAATGAAATTGTGTCTCGATAATTAAGAAGCTTTCTAAACCCGATCGAGGCAAATTTTTACGAGAAAATGATTAAATAAATAAGGGAAATTAGTTTTGGTGGAGTAAAATTAATCTACTAACGGTTAATAAAACCGTCGCTATAGTCCTGTTTCTAGTAACGGATGATGAAATTTAGGAAGCTAACTTATTCAAAAAAATAGAGTAAATGGGTGACGAAAAAAATTTGTTGGGCCAAAGTCTTCTCTTTTGTGAGGAATATTTTTGTCTTCTATTGGTTTGATCTCCTGGGGAGGATGTGGAGGGAACATATTAGTGAGGAAAAAAATATTTTCGTCACCAAAAAGATGTGGAGGGAACATATTAGTGAGGGAAAAAATATTTTAAAGATGTGGAGGGAACATATTAGTGAGGAAAAAAATATTTTCGTCACCAAAAAGATGTGGAGGGAACATATTAGTGACGAAAAAAATATTTTCGTCACCAAAAAGATGTGGAGGGAACATATTACTGACGAATTATATTTTTCCTCTCAAAATAGTCATATAGGAGACAAAAATTAATTTCGTCACCAGAATATCATCACGGTTTATCATTTTTGTTGTAGTGAAGCCACAAGTGCAACAACCTTCGTATTGGGATCTCGTACATCTTCGGAAAGAGAGCCAAATAGAGGAAACAAGGCCTTAACACATACTGTAGTTTATGGTAGGTTAAAGCTAAAATACTTGTGAGAGGTATTGAATGATCATCTTTACCACAGAGACGTGAAAGATGATCGATTACACTTGACCACTCACTTAATTCCATGGTTGAAAGTACTCCTCCTAATAGTACAATCGTAGGAGACAAACCACGACATATTCTCAGGATTTCCAACCTCAATGAAATATTTTCTTCTGGTGTTCCTACTTTTACCTTGTTCAAGAACAACACCCACCTATCCTCATCTGTTAACCTCTCCAGAAACACTGGCAAACTCCATGGGTCAACCTGAAATGCCACATCAGCCTTACGAGTAGTGAGGATGACCCTACTTCCATTCGCCATGTCCGCAAAGGCACGGACAAGCTTGAGCCATACATCAACCGTTGGTACGTCCAAGACTATTAGGAACTTGAGCTCCATGAAAATCTTGAAAACCATCTCAAACAGTTGGTTTTCACTCATGAGCTCAACGTCCTTCACTAAACTTATGGGAATATGTGCAATTATCATTAGTAGTAGATCTTTATCAGTGAAGTCTTTCGGAACATGGATCCACACACGGCACTGGAAATGCTGGCGAATGTCGAGCTTGTTATAAACCTTCTTAGCTAGAGCAGTCTTCCCAAGTGATTCATGGCTAACTAGTGAAATGACTCTGAGGTTATCCTCTTCGTTGTTGATAAGTCGACTCACAAGTTCCTTTTCGATGTCTCCACTTCCAATAAGTACGTCTAGCGTTTCATCATAATTGTGCCAGGAAGAGTTGCTGTGCCTTTTAACATTTCCCAAAGCTTGAGGAGCCGAATTGACGATGTTGCCCGTTTTTTTGAAATTTACTAGATACAGCTCTGATTCTCTTTTCCATTTCCCTCATTTTGCAGCTCAACTGTATTTGGTTCCACGGTGCGAACGCCGATAAGGTCATTTTAGTAATCTTATTAACGACACCCTTTTGCCTCCAGTGTGTTGTCTTTTGGAGGAAACTCTCAGTGATGAATTCTGCAGAGTACATAATCTGAGGAAGGTCATGAGCCATTAAGGTCTTGCTACTGGCATTCTCTGGTTCAAGGAAGGTCAAACTCTGTTCAAGCTTCTTGACGATTTTATCCACTTTATTTCTTAGTGGTGCAAACAAAAATCTATCCTCTGCAATTAGTTGCAACTTGTGTAAAAGAATTATAATGGGCACGTCATCCGCCATAGTTTCCCTCAATCTTTTATTCCTGCAATTTATCAAAAAGCCACAATTACCAACTGCGGATTAATCAGGTACAAGAAACTAACATGATCAAAATTAATCATGGTTTCTATTTATCAAACTTTGAAACGGTGTAAAACCATCATTGGTGCCCCCAATCATATATTGACATCGCATGCCCCAATCATATACCTTCAAATTTCCATGCATGGTTAGTCGAGGATACATTCTAGGCAAACAAAATTTGGCCACGCAACTTCTTTTGATGGTCATAGATGAAATGAAACTTTGCTTCGATGACACAATCTTTTGAACTCAAAAATCAAATATATTTGTAATTAAGGGAAAAGCAACAGAAGAGTAACTTGCATAGATACCTAATATATTTTAGGAAGCAAAATTGTAAAAACTTGCATGATTAGCTAACATGAACTTTGGTGGTTAGATATGATTGTCACTTTTCATTTCTATGGGTTCTTTTTTCCAAGTCGAAGGGAATAGAGAAAGCAGGAGGTGCAATTTCCAGCGGAAAGACTCAAATCCTACGCATGGGGCATTGTAATACAATGCCCCAACCAGGCAAACCCCTGGGTCTCTCAATACCGCCCTTGAGCTTGGTTCTAATGGAGTTCGATGATTCAAAGTCCCCTATTGATCAAAAGCCTCCGTGAATATGCCGTATGGCGAAAACACTATACCATATGGCATAATCAATTGATGAAAGACATTTTCTATTCAAAAACATGATTTTCCAATCTGAAATAATCAAGTTTTTATCAAGTCTTATGCTCTAGATATGCTCGTACTTCATTTTTGTCGAAAATCAAAATTTCAAACTGTTTACAGATTGAACAATACCGCACGGCACTCCATTTGTACCGCACGGTAAACATGGAGTACCGTACGGCTCTCTGTTTTAAATTCAAATTTTTTAAATCATTTTCTTTTAAAAAATAGTTTGAAATTACGATTTTCATTTAATTATTTGCTGTTATTTCGATAATTATGCTATTAGTTCATTATTGTTATTTATCTTGCAATGATTAGTTGTTTATTTGAATATAAAGTTTAGCATCAAAATGTTTTCGAAAAATCCCGCAAATATTTAGTAAAGACCGATTTTTAATAGGGCGAACGGGGTGCCTTAAAAACCTTCTCCGTTCGTAACCTGGCTCCCGAATCCAAAAATCTCTAATTTTCAAATTCATTTTCAGTGGCGGGAGAGTCACATTATTTTCAAAATCATTTTCAAAACGGTTTCTCAGGTGTTAAACCATTTTCTGAAGAAAAAAAAACCTGGGTGGCGACTCTATTTTCAACATAACAAGTTTTTCGGGTGGCGGACGTCCACAAAATGGCAACTTCGCTGGGGATTCTCAAATTAATCTCTGATTTGGTCATTTTTATACTCATGAACTTCCCAAAAGCTTGTCAAAACGAAAATGCTTCGCGCTATCGAAGAAAGGAATGGTGGACTAACAGGGCCTCGCCCGACCATCCTGACTGGAGCTTTTTGGGTTGTTTGTTTGTGTAAAGATATCATAGAATAGATTAATTTGGAGGGCCAAGCTTGAAAAATATTTGTGGGATTTTTGAAAACAATTTTATTGCTGAACTTGCATTGCACGTGCATCGATGTAGGATAAGCCCCGCTGCTGCGTCTTGGTTACCCAACCCAGCTTGCTGGTGTTAGGACATCCCAAGATGCTCAGCAACCCTGGACTGTGATGAGTCAGCCTGCCGCTTGACATTTGCCATGCAGTACACTTGGCACTCGGAGACAAATATTGGCTTTAGTCTGGAGGACCCCCTAAACCAAAACCGGCCTTTGCATATAGTAAACATAGAACCTTCCAACCTAGGATAAGGACCCACAGGTTAGGATTATGTGATATATCATGTTAACTGTTTTGTTTACTTGTATTGCATGCATGTACATGGTAGTTTTCACCCTAAATTTTCACTTTCCCTCCACAGTAATAAAAAGGATTATCCCAATAATCGGACGCCCTGTTGGGGATACAAAATCCCCTTTTTCAAAATATATGCTGCAATTGGCTCTTTTCCTCTAAATAAATTGAATGTTTTATTTCTTTTATCAGAGTCTGTAACCAAAAATGGGTGATCGTCCCGGAAGCAAGAAGCAAGCAAGAAGCTCAAGTCTACCTTTACCATCCATCACGGTGCACCAGTGTGTATACTTGAGGAAGTGGGGCAAGAAGATATCGGGAATGAGACTCCAGATAAAGACAAGTTTGAGGAACTACTTCACCTGCTGGTCATGTCTGATCAACCAGGACTAACCCTCCAATGGCATGATGCGGAGAACTCTGTAAACGGTCAAGGTTGGTAATTCCACTTTCTCGAAGATGATGAGTCCAAAGACATCCCCGACAAAATCACTATCATGGTGGAACAAGAAAGTGAGGAAGAAGATTCATAAGTTATGCCACCAATCAAGTACTTCCAGCCGGATGGTAAACCAGTCTACTACTTTCAAGACCCAGTGACAGGACACAAGTACTGGGACAGAAGTGACTGTGAAGTCTGCTATCAGGATTGTCTCCTTCACAATGATGGTCTGTCTCCTCAACAGCTCAAGGAAATGTATGCCATGGAGAATCCGCCGAAGCAGCCAGAACCAAACAATGAAGAGAAGCCAGATGAACCAAAACAGTCCACTCCAAAATGCTCTCTAGCAAATCCAGCCACTAAGACAAATGAAGAATCAGCAGCACTCCAGTCTTCAACAAGTCTAGCCTGCAGGGCCTTTTTTGGGACTGTCAAGTCCATCTTTTGTAGCTCAAGTCTGTTCGAGGTTTATCGAGTCAGTCTGTACTTTTCTTTATCGAGTCAATTTGTACTTTTCCTTTATGTCAATTGAGTCAGTTTGTACTTCTGTTATGTTGAATTTCCTTTTGTTAGAGGAAAAGAGCCAAAAATTGTAGTCCCGAACTACGTCACGACCTGATTCCTCTAAAATGGGGATACATAGGCAACCCTTAAAAAGGTTCGGCCTTTGTTTTGCAATGATCTTTCAAATAAACATGGGTATTCGAATATATCCAACAGAGCACTAAAAATTGGGGCAATCCTTTCGAAGACTGTGGTTTCTTTAGTAGATATTGCATCATGCATCATTCTTTCATCTGTACATAAACTCTTTTTCAAAAACATGTACAAATTTTTGCACTAGTCACTAAGTCAATTTTCTTTCTACCATCAGTTTTAATCATTGGTAAGAGCGAGAAGAATACTATACCTAGTTGGACTAGAACTCCCAAGCAGCAATTAATTCGAACTGAGTAAAAAATAGTACAGTCAGGTTCAGCTGGTCCTTCAGATATGTCGAAAGCTCACGAGACAGCAAACAAGAATGAGGTTGAGGCTTTCAGGTTGGCCATGGAAGAACGAGTAAGCAATGACAGTCAGATGGATCAGTTACTACTTTTGATGCAAAATTGATCGCTCGAGACAGACCACCACATGGTCCAGGGGAGCAACCGCCGCCTTCTCCGCAAGAAAATCCAGACTTATAAGCAATGATGGCTAAGATCGCAAAACTTGAGGAGTCTTTCCAGAAACAAGAGAAGGTAGCTGCCACAGGCGTCGATATAGATAAGTGGTGCCTATTCCCTGACGCCAAGCTCCCATGTATAGCTGCCACAGGCCTGGGATAAGTTCGATGGAAGCGGAGATCCAAAAGCTCATCTGCAAATATATGTGGCCACTCTGATAGGACCAGCATTGTGGTGGTTTCTGAATCTAGACATTTCGAAGAAAGGAAGTTGGGAGGATATTGGGGCAGCCTTCATGGCCTAGTATAATTACAACATCCAGCTTGAGATGACTATTCGGGAGTTAGACTCAACGAAAATGGGGGCAAATGAGTCTTTTGCTGACTTCATCATTGCGGTGATTTCTGAATCTAGACATTTCGAAGAAAGGAAGTTGGGAGGATATTGGGGCAGCCTTCATGGCCTAGTATAATTACAACATCCAGCTTGAGATGACTATTCGGGAGTTAGACTCAACGAAAATGGGGGCAAATGAGTCTTTTGCTGACTTCATCAAAAGGTGGAGAGGAAAGGCATTTCAGATGATAGATCGGCCCTCAGAAAAGGAACAAATGAGGATCATCACGAAAAACTTAACACCGGATTTTGCAAAGCACTTGGTGGTTTTTTCAAACCACCACCGACTTCAAAACTTTCTACGAAGCAGGCCTTGCTGTCGAAGATGCACTCCGAACTAGCATATTTGAGAAAGGAGAATCCACCAGCTCCAAAAGAGTCTACTCTGGCAACAGCAATACCCTGTTCGGAACCAACCAATACAACCAAGCCCAAACCAGCTCCTCAAATTCCAAACCAACCAAAACCGAGCCGGTAAACCAGATAACAATCCAACCATCCCGGCCAATGAGAAATTTCTACCAAGTCCCTTTTCCCTTAACCACAGTCTACAGAAAGCTCATCAAAAGAGATGCTATCAAGCCGCTCAAACCTCGAGAGCCACCCAAAGTAATTCCTCCACACCATAACCTAAACGCCTTCTGCGCCTACCACCAAATGCCCGGTCATCACACCAATAATTTTGTTTGTCTCAAGCACAAAGTCCAAGACCTCATTGAAGATGGAACCATCACCCTCCCTCAAAAGCCCAACACTGACTCCAATCCCATGTCTAAACATAAGCCCAAAGTTCAAATCAACCAAATCTCCCTCAGCTCCACTTCAAATGACCCAAGCTCCATTAAATTTGGCCCAAGCCGATACATCATACTAGCCACCGAGCCAAAACTAATTGTTCCCGTGCCAGAAGACCTCATAGTCTGTTTCTTTGAAGGTATCAAAGCAGAACAAAAACTTAAATGGGCAGATATCGTGGAAGATGAAGAGTGGGCCATGAATGATGAAGATTGGGAAAAACTTTGCCAAGAGCTAACCAATCCTCTTCACGGATCCTCACTTGAAGAATTTAGCGAGCCAGAGGATGTGCATGATTCAGAATGGGACCCAAGTCAGTTTATTGTCTCAGATTCTCACGCTAAGCCGGTTGTTGCTATACCAATAGATTCCTAAATCTGTCTGATTGATAAGGTCGTGTGCATCGCAGGCATGGTGCATACTCTCGAATATGTCAAGCCAGACGAGCAAGAAGATTGGCGAGAAAGATGGGAGGCAATTTGTGCCAATCCTCTAGATGCAGTTTCGCTCCCCGCACTATTTGAAGAACCTGGAGATATATGGAATCGAACACTTGGCAAAATTTATCGTTGGATCCCCGGCAATAATCCCCCAGATAATCTGATATCACCCTCACTCCCCGGGGATGAAGATCATTCTGCCATAGAAACTGTTTTCGGTGATCATGATTGGTTCCCTCAAGCCTATATTATCGGGGAATCCCTACCCCGGTCGTCTATGCCATTTCCTCCTCAGCCTGATGTTTCAGTTTTGATAACTGATTCCATGGATGCCTTCTGGAGCAAAGGACAGGTGGTCCACATTCGGGTCGACAATGATGAAGTGTGGACCGTCAACAAGGCCATGTTGGATGAGTCATTCTGGCATGACCAAGAAGTGAAAGATCTGGGGAAAAAGATGGAAGCTATCGAAATCGAGAAACGAAAAGTCAAGGATAGTCTAGCAGATTTCTGGTCTGTGGATGTTGATACAGAATAGAAGTTGGAAGTCATCAAGGTTGGGAAAACTCAAGGTCAACGAGTTTTCAGACTTTTGGGATGAAGAACAACAACCATGGGAAGAAGCAGTCAACCGAGTAACAAGAAGCGGTCGGATTTATCAACCTGCTAACCTGCAAAGGGGCAATCCCTCTAATCATGCTCAGGCTGAGGCATTCACTTGGGACGACCCTATCCAAGAAAATTCGATTCAAAGTAACCCAAAAGTTGTCACTCAAATGCCAGAAGTTGTCACTCAACCACCACAAAGAGTCCCCGTGGCGATAAATGATCCCATCTGGAAGCAACTTGAAAGAACTTCAGCATCAGTATCCATTTGGGGGCTGCTTTCCTCATCCATGGAACACCGTCAAAAGCTGATCAAGACCATGTCAAATATGGAAGTGCCGCCTAACACTCCCCCCCTGAAACATTGGAAGCATTGCTCGCGCCAAACTGCACAAAACATGTTGTGACGTTCACTGAGAAGGATCTGCTGCCAGAAGGAGCCGGTCACAACAAACCCTTGCATATTACCATGAAATGTATGGGGAAGTGGGTCCCTGTTGTTCTTCTAGACAATGGATCAGCTTTAAATGTCTGTCCTCTACGCACTGCCTACTATTTAGGGTTTAAAACCAAGGATTTCCAACCATCGAACCTCGAAGTACGTGCCTACGACAATACGCACAGGAACGTGATTGGAGTTGTTCAGCTGGAGTTATCAGTGGAGGATTTCAAGTCTAACATTGAGTTTCACGTACTCGACATTCCTTCATCTTTCAACTTGCTGCTGGGCAGACCATGGTTTCATCACCCGGATATTATGGTTGTGCCATCTTCTCTGCATTAGAAAGTTCAGCTTGGTCTGGCCACAGGGACTCTAACTATCTATGGGGAATCCGGAATTCGCCCTCATGTTCCTGATAACGCCCCTGTGCTTGAGATCGTACATGGAGAAGATGTCGATCTCGGAGGATTCTCTTTTGATACTGCTGGGGCAGTTCTCACTATCAAGATGGATGGAGATTTCTCAATAAGCTCTACAGTCATCAAGATGATGAGGAAGATGGCTTACATGTTGTAAGAGGGGAAAAAGGGGATTTTGTATATCCATGCTGAATGACTCATCCAACATGGCCTTGTTGACAGTCCATACTTCATCATTATCGATCTGAATGTCGACCACCTCTCCTTTACTCCAAAAGGCATCCATGGAATCAGTTATCAGAACTGAAACATTAGGCTGAGTAGGGAATGGTACAGACGGTTGGGGTAGGGATTCCTCGATAATGTAGGCCTGAGGAAACCAATCATGATCACTAAAAACAGTTTCTATGGCACAACGTTCATCTTCTTTGGGAAATGGAGGTGATATTAGATTACCCAGAGAATCATTGCCGAGATCCAACGCTAAACCTTGCCAAGTGTCTGAATCTCTAGGTTCTTCAAACAATGCGGGGAGTGAAACTGCACAAATTGCCACCCATCTCTCCCGCCAATCTTCTTGCTCACCTAGTTCAACATATTTGAGAGTATGCACCATGCCTGCAATGCACGCGATTTTATCAATCCGACAGATATAGGAATCTGTAGGCACAATGACAGTAGGCTTGTCATGAGAGTCTGAGACAATAAACCAACTTGGGTCCCATTCTGAATTTCGCCAACTTCTAGCTCACAAAATCTTTCGAGCGAGAATCCTTGAAAGGGATTGGTTAGCTGTTGGCGGAGTTTACTCCAATCCTCATCATTCATGGCCCATTCTCTTTTTTCTGCGATATCCGCCCATTTAGGTTTCTGTTCTGGTTTGATACCTTCAAGGACACAGACTCTGAGATTCTCTGGCACGGACCAATTGATTTTGGTTCGGTGGAGGGTATGATATATAGGCTTGGGTTAAATTTAGTGGAGTTTGGGTCATTTGAAGTGGAGCTGAGGGAGATTTGGTTGATTTGGGCGTTGGGTTTGTGTTCAAGCATGGGGTAAGAGATAGTGTTGGGCTTCTTAAGAGGGAGTGGGATGGTTCCACCTTTAATGAGGTCTTGGACTTTGTGCTTGAGATGGATACAATTATTGGTGTGATGACCGGGCATTTAGTGGCAGGAGCAGAAGGCCTTTGGGTTATGTTGTGGAAGGAGTTCTTTGGGTAGCTCTCGAGGCCCAAGGGGCTTGATATCATTTCTTTCGAGGAGCTTTTTGTAGACTGTGATTAAGGGAAAAGGGATTTGGTAGAAATTTCTAATTGGCCGGGATGGTTGGGTTGCTATCTGGTTGACTGGTTCGGGTTTGATAGGTTTGGCAATTGAGGAGCTGGTTTGGGCTTGGTTGTATTGTTGGTTCCAAATAGGGTACTACTATTGCCAAAGTAAACTCGCTTGGATCTGGTGGATTCTCGTTTTTCAAATATGTCAGTTCGGAGTGCATCTTCGACAGCAAGGCAGACTTCGTAGAAAGTTTTGAAGTCGGCAGTGGTTTGGAAGACCACCAAGTGCTTTGCAAAATCAGGTGCCAAGTACTTCGTGATGATCCCCATCCGTTCCTTCTTCGAGGGTCGATCTATCATCTGAAATGCTTTTCCTCTCCACCTTTTGATGAAGTCACCAAAAGACTCATTTGCCCCCATTTCCGTGGAGTCCAATTCTCGAATAGTCATCTCAAGCTGAATATTGTAATTATATTGGGCCATGAAAGCTGCCCCAAATCCTCCCAACTTCCTTTCTTCGAAATGTCTAAATTCAGAAATCATTGCAACGCTGGTTCTGTCAGAGTTTGTTGAAACATTTGAGCCATAGCGTTCTTCTCTATATTATACATGGACAGAGTGCCCATATATGTTTGCAGATGAGCCTTCGGATCTCCGCTTCCATCAAAGTTCTCCCAGTTTATTGGTTTGAATCCTTCCGGGAGCTTGGCGTCAGGGAATAGGCACAACTTATCCATATCGATGCCGGTGGCGGCCACCTTTTCTTGTTTTTAAACAGACTGTTCGAGCTTGGTTATTTTAGCCATCATTGCTTCTAAGTCCGGATTGTCTTGCGAAGGCGGCGACAGTTATTCCCCTGGACCATGTGGCGGTTTGTCTCGAGCAGTCAATTCTTGTATCAGAAGCAGTAACTGAGCCATCTGACTGTCATTGTGCTCTCACTATTCTTCCATAGCCATCCTGAGAGCCTCAACTTCATTCTTATTTGTTGTTTCGTGAGCTTTTGGCATATCTGAAGGACCTGTTGAACCTGACTGTACTATTTTTTACTCAATTCGAATTAACCGCTGTTTGGGAGTTCTAGCACAACTAGGTACAGTATTCTTCTTGCTTTTACCAATGATTAAAACTGATGGTAGAAAGAAAATTGACTTAGTGACTAGTGCAAAATTCATGTGTGTTTTTGGAAAAGAGTTTATGTACAGATGAAAGAATGATGCATGATGCAATATCTACTAAGGAAATCATAGTCTTGTAAAGGATTGTCCCAATTTTCAGTGCTTTGTTGGATATATTTGAATCTCTATTTTATTTGAAAGATCATTGCAAAACAAAGGCCAAACATTTTTAGGGGTTGCCTACGTATCCACATTTCAGAGGAATTAGGTCGTGACGTAGTTCGGGACTACAAATTTGGCTCTTTTTCTCTAACTAAAGGATATTTTAAAAGGTCAACATAATAGAAGCACAAATTGACTCAACTGACATAAAAGGAAAGTACAAACTGACTCAATAAAGCTCGAACTGACTTGAGCTACGAAAGATGGACTTGACAGTCCCAAAAAGGCCATCCAGGCTGGACTTGCTGAAGACTGGATTGTTGTTGATTCTTCAACTGTCTTAGTTGCTGGAATTGCTGGAGGAGCATCCTAGAGTTGACTGTTTTGGTTCATCTGGCCTTTTTTCCTTGTTTGGCTCTGGCTGCTTTGGCGGGTTCTCCCTAGCACACATTTTCTTGAGCTGTTGAGGAGACAGACTATCATTCTGAAGGAGACAATCCTGATAGCAAGCTTCACAGTCACATTCATCCCAGTACTTGTGTCCCATTACCGGGTCTTGGAAGTAGTAGACTGGTTTGCATCTGGCTGAAAATACTTGATTGGTGGCACATAACTTCTGAATCTTCTTCCTCACTTTCTTGCTCCACCTTGACAGTGGTCTTGTCGGGGATGTCTTTGGACTCGTCATCTTTGGGGAAATGGAATCCCCAACCTTGACCATTCACAGAGCTCTCAAGATCATGTCATTGCAGGGTTAAGCCTGGTTGATCAGACATGACTAACTGGTGAAGCAGTTCTTCCAGCTTGTCTTTTTCTAGAGTCTCATTCCCGACTTCTTCTTGCTCCACTTCTTCCATTATCCACATTGGTGCACCGTGATGGATTGCAAAGGTGGATTTGTGTTTCTTGCTTCCGGAGCGATCACCCATTTTCGGTTATAGACTCTGACAGAAATAAACATTCTATTTATTTGGAGGAAAAGAGCCAATTGCTGCATTTATTTTGAAAAAGGGGATTTTGTATATCCAACAGAGCATCCGATTTTGTAAGAGGGGAAAAACTTACAAAGTTATTCCCTTGCTCTTATGAGATCAAATCCTCTTCGTATGGAGCAACCTTGATCCTGCAGCACGAGCAAACTGTCAGAGCACCCCGCCTCTTGGAGGCAAAGGCCCTCTGATGCTTAAGTTAGTATTGACGAACTGGAGGATGAACTTAACAATAGTGTTTTTATGAAATGGGTTCAAACATACCTCTTGAGTTTAGGATTCATCTTCTTATATGGGCGATCATTTTGCACTTACATTCCGCTTGGAATTCTTCTTTATTAGGAATCCTTTCAATTATAGGATTCTTCCTTATTGGGCAGTGTAGCTCGCATGATTCTGGATTCCTTATTCGATAAGGATGCTTACCAAGTTGGTCACCTCTTGCTCGTCTAGAGCTCCGCCCTTGATGGGAGGCTGCCCCTTATTTGGCATCTTAATCAGTTTCCTATCTCTGAATAGGATTGTGCTTATCTTCGCAAGGTCAACTGATTCTGAGAATATCCTCGAATATTCCCTCATTTCCTCATCTTTGCAAGGAAAGTCTGCTTCTAGGGTTTATCCCATGCTGGGCTATTCCAACTGAATCATCCAACGAGCAGGTTCATAATTGCCAATATTGAGTTATGGGTTTGGTGGTTGTCCACGTTCCGTTTCATGCTGTTTGCCACGTGTATAGGCACATGGTAATTTTGATGAGCTTCTCTGTACAACTTTTATGGTTTTGGACAAAACACCCCACACAATTGGGATAATCCTTCTTATTATTGTGGAGGGGAGGTGACAACCTAGGGTGAAAACTACCATGTATATGCATGCAGACAAGTAAACAAGACAGTAAACAGTTAACAGGATAGATCACATAATCCTAACCTGTGGGTCCTTGTCCTAGGTTGGAAGGTTCTAGGGATTACTATATGCAAAGGCCAGTTTTGGTTTAGCGGTTCCCCCAGACTAGAACCAATATTTTCCTCCCAGTGCCAAGTGTACTGCATGGCAAAGGTCAAGCGGCAGGCTGACTCATTACGGTATTGCTGAGCATTTTGGGATGTCCTAACACCAGCAAGCTGGGTAGGGTAACCAAGACGCAGCAACGAGGGTTATCCAACATCGATGCACGTGCAATGCAAAAGTTCTGCAATAAAATTGTTTTAAAAAATCCCACAAATATTTTTCAAGCTCGGCTCTCAAAATGAATCTATTCTTTGATAATTTTACACAAACAAACAACCCAAAAAGCTCCAATCAGGATGGTCGGGCGAGGCCCTGTTAGTCCACCATTCCTTCCTTCGATAGCGCGAAGCATTTTCGTTTTGACAAGCTTTTGGGAAGTTTATAAGTATAAAATGACCAAATTAGAGATTAATTTGAGAATCCCCAGCGGAGTAGCCATTTTGTGGACGTCTGCCACCGGAACGAAAAAACATTGTTTTGTTTGAAAAATGGAGTCACCACCCGGGTTTTTATTTTGAAAAAAGAATTTAACCCGAGAAACCAATTTGAAAATGGTTTTGAAAATAATGTGACTCTCGCAGTTAAAAAGAATTTGAAAACCAGAGATCTTTTGGATTCGGGAGCCAGGTTATGATCGGGGAAGGTTTTTAAGGCACCCCGTTCGCCATATTAAAAATTGGTCTTTACTAAATATTTGTGGAATTTTTAGAAAATATTTTAATGGTAAACTTTATCCAAATAAACAGTTAGTCATGCAAGATAAATAATTAAACATTGAAAAGGACAACAAATAGTATAATTAAGGAAATAACAGTAAATGATTAAAGGAATGTCATGCAGAAAATAATTTTTAAATTTCGGATTTTTAAAGGAAAATAATTTTAAATTTCAGATTTCTAAAGGAATGTCATGCGGCACTCCCAGTGTACCGTGCGGTACAGGAGGGGTGTCGTGCGGCACTGTTTATTTTGCAAACGGTTTGAAAACTTGGTTTTTCAACTGACACAAAATGGAAATGTTCCCATGGCCTATAACTTCATAAAATCGATAATTTTAAGATCTGAAAAACATGCTTTTGTGTTGAAGATGTTCCTCCTCATTGGATTACTCCATACGGTACAATATTTTTACCGTATGGCGCAATTGGGAGGTCTTTGGATCAAATAACCTTTACTGAGATATAGGCTTACCAAATGCGAAGATGATATGAAATTATGCCTTCGAACGACACTCCGGGAACGAGTACCTCCTTTCCGCGGCTAACTCCGACTTCAAACTCCTTTGTACCTCCGGGTTTGCCTTGATTGTGTGATGTGGTTGTGTGATTTTTGGATTAACAGAGTAAGAGATGGCCAAAGTATGGGTTTAGACCGAAACAGAGTACTGGAAAATCAGTTTTGAACTGGGTTTTTATTTGACAGAGTTTTGGTACGATTCTTGGTTTGGTTTGTGAATACAATGGATGGGTATGGAATGGGTAGAGTTTTGGCAGAGCTTATGAGAGCTTTTTCATGGTTTTTGAATGCTCTTTTCTCTGTAAACCGATCGGCATTTTATAGGCGATCAAGACCGATTGCTCTCCACCTAAACTTGGTGGCCACTCAAGGCAATGACGGCTATTGTGTAGACTTTTACCTCTGCAAGAAATCATGATGAAGAAGAGGATCGTTTGTCAACAATTTGAGTTGCTGGAGGCTCTGCAAAAGTCGAATGGATGCTTGACAGTGCCATGCGGTACTCAAACTGTGTCGCGCGGTACTCTTCCACCGCCATTACAAAAAAGGAACGTCATGCGTGACTGAGGGAGCACCGTGCGTGAGAGTTGAGTGGCGTGTGGCATTGTTGACTGTGTTGACTTGAAGGTAATTGTTCCGAGAGGTTTTTCGAGCGTTTCTTTTCATCATCGGGGATTAAGAATGTGTATGAGAGCCCAATTTTGGGGTGTCTACAGGAGGTCTTCCGTACCTAGGGCTATAAAATCTTCAACCCAGGTCAAAAGAAAGACAAAAATGAAATTGTTACTGGATCCTCTGGGAGATGAAGAAATCTCAATACCGATCATAGCCACAGAAAAACCCCAATCTTCTGAAAGAACTGATACAGATTTTAGAGATATTGATAATTTTCAGATGGATGATTCTGTGGCTTCTAAATTCGGTACTCCCTATACAACAGATGATCAACTTTCAAAGGTTGATGTGCAAGGAAAAAATGAGGCAGGACCAGAAATTACTCCTAAAGTGATTTTAGCTGAGAGTATTACTCAGGAGAATCCAAATTTGTCTATTCCTCCTATTAGTGATCATGATATTACTTCTCCTATCTCATCTCAACCTACCTCACAAGGTATTGATAAGGAGAAAGAAAGTGAAAAAGGGGTTGAGATGACAAAAATGGATGCCCAAATTGCATCAATGCCTGCCTTTGAAATTCCAGTCATGAAACAACTTGAGGGTATGGGTATGTCATCTTCTGCTTTAAATGTGCTTGGCAACATTGTTTCTCCTGTTATCCCTACCATTCAGGAAACTGAAGAACCTATCCCAAAAAAAGGAATAGATGCTGAAACTGCCACAACTATTACAGAGCAACCTCCTATCCATGTGTTTGCAAGGTGAAGGTGTAGGAGAAACAACCTCAATTCCAGAGAGAATTCCTTCAAGGCTAGAAGGAGAAATCAAGATCAAGGACATGTGGCTCTACTGCCTTCAAAGAATGTCACCAGTGCTAGTCCTTTCACTTCCCCTTCATCAGTTAATGAAGCAGGAAAGGCTTCTACTACCTCTTCCAGTGAGCATTATGATCTATTATTAGATCAAGTTAATACCCTTTCTCAATCCCTTTCTGATTTCATTGAGCCCACTTCTCCTTTTACTTTTTATCAAATGAATGACGAGACAAAGGATGAAGTGAAGGTTTTCTTAAACCTGCTCTGGAATCCTTTAGGGATCATTGTAAGAGATCATACTGCTCAACTTACTGATCTTATGAAGAAGCTGTTGGCCAAGCAAGTCTTTACTTTGCAAAAGAAAACCTTGCTGAGTTTCTTTTTGCAATCCATTACTAAGGATTTCAACTTATTTCAGTATCATCAAATTGAAGTAAGCCAGAAACAAGGTCACTTAAGTTCACTTACTATTGGAGCTTCTTCAGAAAATTCTCTTATTCGTGACAAGGCTGTCACTTTGAAGACCAGATTAGAAGAAATTGATCAAGAAGAAGCTGCTCTCTTAGCAAAGATGGAGCAATTAAAAATGGAAGATCAAATCTTTTGTCATAAAGAGAAACCACTCAACAGGCTTTGGAGGAAGTTATCGATAAGGGAAAAGGCACTGTAGTCAAGGCTAAAGCTGCTTATGAGGACCTCCAACAACCCCAATTTGTAGTCAGAGAATTGGAAACCAAATGGAATACATTTAGGTCTACCATTGATCATTACCAAAACATCTGACTTTGTTTATTGTAATATTTTATTTTTGAACTCATCAGCCTTGTTGTTTAAAGGCTTTAGTATATGACTTTGGATGAAAACGAACTTACTAACCTTAAAAGGTTAATGTGTTGTTATCCGAACCACATTTTGACATAGTCTCAAATCATCAACCTATTAAAAAGGCTCTATATTACGTATTAGCATTTTGAATGTTAATTCTTTCGTGCTTCATTCATCATCTTCTAAATGCATGAATGTATATTCCAAGAGAATAATTAAATGCAACCTTTCAACTGACAGTACTAATTCAAACTTAAACGTGAATCAGTTACCTAGGCCATTTTTCAACTGCCCCATTAACATTCCTTATTGAATTGTGGGAGATAAAACGATTCAGTCCCTCACATTTGCCTGTAAATAACTGATCTTAGTTATTATTTTCTTCTACAGTCATAGAAAATGGCAGAGAACAAAGACAACCCTACTCCTCCTTTTACTGACGAACAAATTGAAGCCATAGCGGATCGCTGCATGCATCTCCTAGCCTTCATAAGGCCCAACATACGGGCATAGATCCTTTCTATCCGTAATCTAGTGGAAGCTCTCACTGTGAGAGTTGAAATGCTGGAGGACTCTTCCCGTCTGGAGAGCTTTAAGGAGAAGGCTGGTCCCAGTGCCCATAAGCCTAAACGTCCTTTTGGTGATGGATCCAATTGAAGGATTCATCATGGGACTGTGAGGATTGTTTAAACAATCTTCATTTTGGGTTTTATGGGCACTAAAAAAAATTAAAAAAAGGCCTTATACGGCCTTTTTTTTTCTTTCTATGTTATGCCCCTTTTTAGGGGCATTTATGGTATTGATGAAAATGGCCTTTCGTTTTTATCTTTCTATTATATATTGATGCTTTCCCAGACTGATGGAAAATATTTCTTCAAATATTTTCCATTAATAATTCGATCATGTTTTATACCATCTATCGATTCAAGATGGTAAGCACCCCCTTTTAGGATTTTTAGAATACGAAAAGGCCCTTCCCAATTTGGAGACCATTTGCCATACCTGCTAGTCTTCTTTTTCTTATCGAGAGGTAATATAGCTTTCCAAACTAAATCACCAACCGCAAATGATTTTTCTCTAACCTTTTTATTATAAGTTCGTTCCATCTTCTTCTTTTAGGCTATGATATGATTTAAAGCATCTAATCTGGATTCGTCCAAATTATCCAAATCTATATACATGGCCTATTCAAAATTTAAATCAGAAGGACTGTAATATCTAGCAACTCGTAGAGATTGAACATTTACTTCAACAGGAAGAACTGCTGCATATCCATAGACTAACATAAAAGGAGTTGCTTGAGTTCTATCCTTTTTTGAAGTTCGATAAGCCCAAAGGGCTCTTGGCAATAAATCATGCCACTCTTTAGGATTGTCTTTAATAATTTTTGATAAAGTATTTTTGATAATTTTATTTGTTGATTCAACTTGCCCATTTGCTTTGGCATAATAAGGAGATGAGTTCAGAATCTTAATACCATATTTATTGGCATAATGCACAACATCTCTCCCATTAAAAACTGAAGCTTGATCAACTGTAATTGTTTCTGGAACACCAAATCGACATAAAATATATTCTTCCTGAAAATCAATTACATGTTTCTGAGAAATCCCCTTCAAAGGTATTGCTTCTGTCCATTTGGTAAAATAATCTGTTGCCACTACAATATATTCATGTTGCAATGATGACTGTGGATGAATTTCCCCTATCACATCAATTGCCCAACCTCTAAAAGACCAAGGCTTTATTATCGATTGCAATTGATGGGCTGGAATCCTTTGAATAGGTCCATGTTTTTGACACTTTTGGCAACCTTTCGCTTAATCAATACAATCTTTTCTAATTGAAGACCAAAAATATCCATGTCTTTAAATAAGCCATCTCATCTTATCACCAGCTTGATGAGATCCACAAATTCCTTCATGGATTTCTCCCATTACTACCATAGATTGTGGCTTATCAATACAAAGTAATAACAAACCATCAGAAGATTTTCTATACATATCATCTCCCAAAATTACATAATGGATTGATCTATATCTAGAACTTCTTTCAGTTTTTTCATTTGGGTTTGACAAATATTTTTTAATTGGATCTCTCCAATGTTTAGAAATATTAATAGCCATGATTTCAGTCTGTCCTTTTTCTTTATCGATAGAAAAGGGTAAATATCTTTTCTGTATTCTGATGACTTTTTCATCATAACCCTTTGGTATTTTAATACCTGAGGCAATTTGAGCCATCTGATTGGCTTCGTTATTTTGTAATCGAATAACATGTTGAAATTGAATATCATCAAAATGCATTAAAAGCTCTAGTACCTTTTCCAATTGTAATTTCAACAAAGGATGATAACAATTATATTGACCACTTATTTGTCTAATTACCAATTGAGAATCACCTAAAATATTCAGGTGTCTTATATTTAAATCTTTGGCAATTTCTAGACCTATTATTAAGGCTTCATATTCAGCCTGATTATTAGACAAAACTCTATTTTCATCGTGTTGAAAACAAAATTGAAAAAGTTCTCCTTTTGATGATTGTATAACAATTCCAGCACCAACCCCTTCTTTTGTTTTTGATCCATCAAAAGATAAACAACATGGTTTGACGTCTATATGATGAATTTCAAAAACATCTTCTTCTGGGGATAAAATCCACTTTCCTTGTTTACCTCTAAAAACAGGCCTTGACAATATGTATTTTATTACATCATTCTGTGAATGTAAGATCACATATACTGTTGAAGGTAACAAATAATGCCTTAATTTAGTGGCTAAGAAGTACAAAGTCAAACATAACTTCTCAATAGAAGTATATCTTGTTTCACAATCATATGTCCAAGTGGAGAAAAAGTTGTTGTTTTTCCTGATAGGTTAGATATAAACCTTCTTAGGAAATTAACTTGTCCAACAAATCTTTGAAGTACTTGTTTATTTGATGGTGGTTTCGCATCTATGATATCCATTGCTTTCTTCTTATCGATCTCAATTCTCCTTTTGTGAACAAGAAAACCCAAAAACGTTTCCTGCTGATACTCCAAATGCACACTTCAAAGTATTCATTTTTAAATGATGAAAGCTCATTCTTTGTAAAGTTTCTTTGAGATGTTCGAATGCTCATCAACTGATTGAGATTTTACTACCTTCTAGAAACTTATTCATATAGTCATGGAAGATCAAATTCATTGCTATTTGATATGTTGCTTTTGCATTTCTTAATCCAAAAGGCATAACAACCCATTCAAAAAGGCCAACATATCCTGGACATTTGAATGCAGTCTTATGTGTATCTTCTTCTGCAATGAATATTTGATTATATTCTGAATGTCCATCCATAAAGGATAACATTTGATGCCCTGCTGCTGCATCAACCAATAGGTCTACAATAGGCATTGGATATTCATCTTTTGGTGTTGCTGTATTAAGATTTCTGAAATCAACACAAATTCTAATTTTTCTTTTTTTTTCGGTAAACCAAATTCTAATTTTTCCATTCTTTTTGCGAACTGGAACAATATTAGATAACCATTCAGCATATCTAATTGGTCTTATGAATTTCTTAACTCGTAATAAAACATCACTACCCATTCTCCTTGGTGCTTGTTTATAAGGCAGAAAATTATAGGCAATTTATGTTCTACTAAAGATCTGTCTAAACCTGGCATTTCATCATATGTCCAAGCAAAACAATCTTTAAAGTCAAGCAATAAATACTTAAACTGCTCTTTTATTTCATTAGGAAAAGTAGAACTTACATAGATAGGTCTAGCACTTACATCAGATCCTAGATTAAACTCCTTTAATGGATCTTGTACATCTACTTTCAAATCATCTAACTTAGCAGGTGCAGATTTAAGTTCCTCTAAAACCATTTCCTTACTAGATATAGGGTTGTCATAAAAAACACACTTAGCCCAATTACAAGAAATAGGCCTCTCAGCCTTCAAATTCTTATTTATGATAAAAGAAAATAATCTTTTGAAAGTAGCTTTTATAGTACCTGCTTCTTCTCCCGTACTATCGATAAGAATTCTAGACATTAAAAACTCCTAATTTAGCACCTCAGACCTTTTAATTATGTTAGGTCTTTCCAGTTTCTTACTGAGTTCTCTGAAACCTTCTCTGATATATTTCAGAAATTGACTTTCTGTCAAGCTTGCACCTGGAGCCTTTACTTCGAAATCTTCAATCTCGATAGGCCATAAATCATCATCATAGAGTTCTGCTTCCACATTATTTTTTTCTGCTTTGAAAGGATCCTTATCAGCCCAATAAATCTCCATTTCCTTCCTTCCTTCCTGTTGATCCTGAGTCAGAAAGATCAAAGCCTGATGCAAAGAAGAAGGTACACAACCATTAATGTGAATCCAATCTCTGCCTAACAAGGCATTATAATTGGATGATGAATCGATAACCAAGAAAGTTGTATTCATCTTTCTTTCGCATATCTGTAACTAAAGAGAGATGACTCCTCTTGCAGAAGAACATCCTCCTGCAAAATTTTCAACAGTAACCTCTATTGGAATTAAATCATCATCGGTTTTGTTTAATACCTTCATCATTTTTATGGTAAGATATGGAGTGGGTAAAATCCGGTTACCCTACTACTAGGCACAACACGTGCCAATAACAGTCACCACAAGAGGGTGAATAGCTCGGCATTACATAGGGAGTCCTTAGGCCCTGTGCCGATCTGGTTTGGCTATGAATAAGGCCGGATTAATGAGAGTGAACTACTAAATCAGGATGCCCCAGTTCGGCGTAGGACATAGGGAGTGTCCCTGGGATTGCCGAACTGGATAGGCTACGTGTATAGCTTAAACAGCATTCTGGAATACATAACTTAGCTCGGCGTGATAAGTAGAGCTATGTACGAGCTATTCCGAGCTACGAGGAAGCACGGCACCGCCACGAGTAAGGCGGTGAGACATTCCAGAATATTCTACAGTGGCTCTTTATGAGATAAAGAGCAATCCCGTAGAGAAAGGGATTGATATGGGAAGTCCTAACGTGATTAGGAGTATACCATATATAGGAATGAATCCTATATGGAAAGAAAGACCTCTGCTAGACGAAATCTAGCAGGATATGGAAGTTTTCTCTTAATAGGAGAAGAATTCCTAAAGAGAATAGGACACAGGGGGCACGAGAGGCCCAAATTGATGAACATCTACAGCTATAAATACAGGGCGATAACCATGACAAAAGGTACGCTGTAACACCCAGTTATACGCATTGTGTCCTTGGCTTAATTAGTAATCCAGTACTAACTTAAGCGTCGGAGGGCCTTTGCCAACGAGAGGTGGTTTCATTCCTTATTATGGAAATAGACCCCCTACAATTGGCGCCGTCTGTGGGAAATCTTACAAAAAGCTTCATTCCTTTTAAAAATAAAAAAAACAAAAAAAAAACGTCAACAATGGTGGTTTCAGAACCCTTATTATGCACTCCAAGAAGGCAGGAGGTGGAAGACGATGGAACCACCCTGGTGTACACTACGAGAAAGAGTACGAAGGTGGACAAAACTCCTATGGTTCTTAGAGCACCTCGCAAGAAACCATCAACCAGAAGGTTCAATATAGGGCATATCCCTGAGATTCCAAAATTCAGGGATACGCGCATAATAAATTTTGGTTCCCCAAGATCAGGCGAACGGCAAGGACGCTCGAAGACGCCTCCAAGAGGTGGGCAAGCCTCCTCCCGACGAGACCGGAGAAGAAGCCCACCAAAGAGGGACGAGCATAGGAAGACCAGAGATCAACAGAAACAGGATAGCCTGGACAGAAAAGAGCAGGAGGCAGAAGAGCTGGCCCGTGAAGTCACTCAACGAGAGCGAGAGATTCAGGACCTAAAAAAGCAACTCCAAGAAAAAGAGAGGGACTTACGCTCACGGACGAGATCCGTGCAGTTCGAAAAGGAAAGGAGTCATCACTGTAACGATGTCTCCGCTGACCGAGCAGTTTCTCCACGAAAAAGGAGAGAAAGGAGCGTTTCCGTTGAGAAGAAAGAAAGAAGAAAGCATGCCAGGGACAAATACGAGAAATCTGGTTCCAACGAGCACCACCCCGAACAACATACAAGAAGAAGGGAGGCCCACCGAGCTGATGGAGGCCCTAGAACTGCACGAGAAGCAGCTAAAGAAGCCCTAGGCCAAATCTCAAAGTCACCACTGGCCCATTGGATCCGAATAGAAAAGACACCGAGCAAGGTGAAGCACTCAGCATTCACTCCCTACGAAACCAGTACGGATCCTGTGACTCACATCCAACACTATCAACAGGCCATGTTCATGCATGAGCAGGAGGATGCCCTGTTGTGCAAAATGTTCCCATCCAGTTTGGGAAAGGTAGCCCTAACCTGGTACCACAAGCTCCCAGAGGGATCCATCCTATGTTGGGACCAACTAGCTGAGAAATTTACTGCTCGTTTCCTCACTAGCCGAGCCACTCCAAAGACTTTCGATGCACTAACCTCTATGAGACAGAGGGATGATGAGACTCTAAGGCAATACTCCAAGCGTTACTGGGAGACTTTCAACGAGATTGAAAACTGCAGCGAGGAGTATGCCTTGGCAACATTCAAAACGAGCTTGCCTATGCATAGTAAGCTGCGAGAATCGCTTACCATGCATCCGGTGAAAACTGTGGCCATACTCATGGAGAGGATACAAGAACATGCAAGGGTAGAGGATGACATCCTACAGGCTGGGGGTAAGATTGTGGCTGGGCAACCTCAGCTCCCAGAGAAGAGGGCTGCAGAGCCAAGGGTGTACAAGAAGGAGTACACATCAGGGAGAAAAGACTATACGCAACAGAGAAAGGACAGAGCTGATCCAGACCCCAAGTCGTACTTCAGCATCATGGCGACCTTCAACATCCCGACCTACAAAATGTTGTACAGGATTAAGAATGAACCATGGTTCAGGAGGCCCTCAAGAATGACAGGCAACCCAGAAAAGAGGAGGGCTACCAATCAGCACTGCAGCTACCACAGAGATTGGGGACTCATGACTGAAGATTGTGTGGAGTACAAGAAGTTCTTGGATGAAAAGGTGGCAGAAGGCCATCTAAAGGAGTTTCTGGCAGGTGAAAAGAACGATGCCGATCTGATAGAAGAGTTGGACTACGAGAAAGGTCCAAAGGGGACAATCCATATGATACATAGACTGGTGGCCCCGTATACCAACAACGAGATCAGACACATCCAAAGGGTCAACGGACAAGCGAAACAAGTCATGAAGCTCAGCATGAAGAGGCCAAGGGCTGAGGGAGTCATGGAGATTCCAATCACTTTCACTGATGATGACCTGGATGGGGTAGTTGTACCCCACAACGACGCGTTAGTGATTACCCTACGGATAGGCGATTACGACGTGGAAAAAATCCTTGTGGACCAAGGGGCTAGTACAGAGATCATGTATTACCACACTTTCAAGAAGATGGAACTCCCGCGAGCTCATTACAAAAGTGTTTAGTTCCACTGGTCGGTTTCAGTGCGCAGACAGTATGGCCTATGGGAAAGGTCACATTGCCCGTCCGAGCTGGATCAGTGGTCCTAAAAACCGATTTCCCTTGTGGTAGACATCCCTTCCTCCTATAACGTGATTATAGGAAGAACCTGGATGCACAAAATGAGGGCTGTCTCCTCAACTTACCACCAAAAGATCAAGTATCCTGGAGCAGATGGCATTGAGTGCATTAGAGGAAGCCAGAAGGTAGCCGACCTATGCTTCAACATGGTAATAAAGAAGTCTCCTAAGGTCGAACTGGTGCAGACAGTTGAAGTTCCAGATCAACCAACATTGGAGGACGTCGGGGGTGACCCCACCAAGAAGATGGTAGAAGGGTTAAAAAAGATACAGTTTCAGGGAGATGACGAGGAGAGATACTTTTTGATCGGCGAGGCACTTGCCGAACAGGAGGAAGAAGATTTGGTGGCCTTTCTAAAGGACCACATCGATGTTTTCGCATGGACTCCTCAAGAGATGCCTGGGATAGACCCCAAGACAATCTGTCACCATCTGAATGTGGATCCACAGCACAAACCAGTTGTGCAGAAAGCAAGAAGGTCAGCACCACAGCACGCAGACGCTGTGATCGAAGAAGTAGATCGGCTGCTCGAAGCGGATGCCATACGAGAGGTGAGCTATCCAGATTGGCTGGCCAACACTGTCGTTGTCAAGAAGAAAAACGGGAAGTGGAGGGTCTGCGTAGATTTCACAAGCCTCAATAAAGCATGCCCCAAGGACAGCTTTCCACTTCCCAGAATTGATCAACTAGTGGACGCCACATCAGGCTACGAGAGGATGAGTTTCCTCGACGCATATCGAGGATATCATCAAATAGCTATGTATGAGCCAGATCAAGAGAAGACTTCTTTTATCTCACCAAGAGGGCTCTACTGTTACAAGGTTATGCCCTTCGGGTTACGAAATGCCGGAGCAACATACCAAAGGTTGGTCACAAAGATGTTCAAAGAACAGCTCGGCAAAACCATGGAGGTCTATATCGATGACATGGTTGTGAAAAGCAAGTTGAAACCTGATCACCTTGCCGACCTTAAGGTAACTTTCAGCATTCTCAGAGAATACAAGTTAAAGTTGAACGCCTCCAAGTGTGCCTTTGGAGTTAGCTTGGGAAAGTTCCTAGGGCACCTGGTGACTAAGAGGGGGATTGAGGCCAATCCAGATCAGATCACGGCTCTGCAAGGCCTTCAAAGCCCAAAGACCACGAAGGAGGTCCAAAGGCTCACAGGGATGGCAGCAGCTCTTAACCGTTTCATCAGTAAGTCCTCAGATCGTTGCAGACCATTCTTTCAACTTCTGAAGAAGAGAGAGGGATATGAGTGGGGAGCCGAGCAGGAACAGGCATTCCAGGAGTTGAAATGCTACCTGTCAACACCTCCCTTACTCTCTACTCCAGAAGCTGGGGAGCGGTTGATATTATATCTAGCAGTGTCTGATAACGCTGTCAGCTCGGTCCTCCTACGAATAAAGGCGACAGAGCAGTCTCCGGTCTACTTTGTGAGCAAAACGCTGTTAGATGCCGAGACACGTTATCTACCACTGGAAAAGCTGGTGTACGCTCTCATTATAGCTGCAAGAAAACTCCCACACTACTTTTTGCAGCATCCCATCACTGTGTTCACTGAATATCCACTAAGGGCCTTACTCAGGAAGGCAGACTTCTCTGGACGAATATCCAAGTGGTCCATCGAGCTCAGCCAGTTCGACCTTGATTATCAGCCCAGAACAGCAATTAAAGGGCAAATCTTAGCTGATTTTATAGCTGAGTTCACCCCAACGGTGGCTCCACCACCACCAGCTCTCCACGAGAAGGAGCAGATCAGTCCCACCGAGCAGCCAAAAAGAGTGGTCGACCTGTATCCAGAAGAATGGAGGCTCTATGTCGACGGATCAGCCTGCAACAAAGGGTCAGGAGCAGGAGTGGTGTTATTCTCTCCAGAAGGATTGGTGCTGGAGCAAGCACTGCGGCTGAGATTCAGTGCCACCAACAATGTGCAGGAATATGAAGCCTTGCTTGCAGGACTCAGGAGTGCCATGGAACTCAAGGTCAGAAAGTTAAGGGTATTCTGTGACTCACAATTAGTTGTTAATCAGCTTTCAGGGGAATACGCCGCAAGAAGCGAGAAGATGGCTGCATACTCAGAAGTAGCCAAAGACTTGCTCGACAAATTTGACAACATCTACATCCAGCAAATCAGCTCGGGACAGAATGCACATGCAGATGCACTGGCATGCTTAGGATCAGCGGTAAACACAGAATACCGACGAACAGTAGCTGTGGAATATCAGAACGAACCAAGCATTGGCCGAGCAGTAGAGATGGTAATGGAAACAGAGTTTGGGCCAAGCTGGATGGACCCAATAGTGGCATACCTACGAGATGGGACCTTGCCAGAGGACAAAAGGGAAGCTCACAAAATCAGAACCAAGTCAGTACGTTTCTGGCTCTCTCCAGAAGGTAAGCTTTATAGAAAGTCTTTCCTTGGCCCATATTTATTGTGTGTACACCCAGCACTTGTTCAGAAATTCCTCCATGAGATCCATGTCGGAACTTGTGGAGGACACACTGGAGGAAGATCCATAGCCCACCGAGCAATATCACAGGGATATTGGTGGCCTTATATGCAAGAAGATGCAAAAGCTTTTGTGAAAAAATGTGAGAAGTGTCAAAGGTATTCCCCTCTCATCCGAGCTCCGGCGGAGGATCTGCTACCTCTGACTAGCCCATGGCCATTAGCCCAGTGGGGGTTGGACATCGTGGGTCCCCTTCCCATGGCAACAGGGAAACGAAAATTCCTGCTCGTTGGCACTGACTACTTCACTAAGTGGATAGAAGGGGAAGCTCTGGCCAAGATTACAGAAGCCATGGTGGAGCGGTTTGTTTGGAACAAAATCATCACCCGATTTGGAGTACCATACTCCATCATCTCAGACAATGGGTCCCAGTTCGGCAAAAAGTTCAAAGCTTTCTGTGCCCAGTACGGCATCAGGAACTACTACTCAACTCCGGCTTACCCACAAAGCAATGGGCAAGCAGAGGCCTCAAACAAGACTATCCTGAAAAGCCTCAAAAAGAGGTTGGAGAAGAAGAAGGGAAAATGGCCGGACGAACTACCAGCCGTGCTCTGGGCATACAGGACCACCCCACGGCGATCTACGGGAGAGACGCCGTACTCCCTCGCTTATGGGACAGAGGCAGTGATACCACTGGAGATCGGCCTGCCGACCCTCCGCACCACTCTTGTGGAGTCAAGGCGGCAATGACAATGCCCTGGCCGAGCAGCTTGATCTCGCCGAGGAAAAAAGAGAACGTGCACTCATTACACTAGCAGCATACCAAGAGCAGCTACGGAGAAGCTACAATAAGAAAGTGCAGCCAAGAGAATTCAAGGTTGGGGATCTGGTCCTGAGGAAAGTTCTGGCTAACACCAAAGTATCCACTGATGGGAAGCTTGGGCCGAACTGGGAGGGCCCATACAAGATTACAGGGATTGCTGGAATCGGAGCCTATCGCTTGGCCGACCTGGACGGGGACCCAGTACCACGGCCATGGAACGTCCAGAATTTGAGGAAGTTCTACCAGTAGTTTATTTATGTGATTACGAATACAGTCACATCTGTTTTTCAGTAAATTCACGAATACACCAGGGTACACTAGGGTGGTTCCACCGTCCCTTTTTAGAACCTCGTTGGGATTACGAATAAAATCACCAGCGTCAATCATTTAGACTCTTTTTTTTTATTATTCCAAGCCTTAATAAGATTTCATCTTTTGTTATCATGGTCTTGCGTAATATGAACCAATAGTTACTTTAAATATTGGATTCCTATTGGGGAGCAGAGAATATGAGTATTCCAACCATGTTGGTAAAATTCTAAGTATGAAGAAACTTAGATGTGCAACGAATATTGCAACCTTATCTCTAAGTACGAAAAAACTTAGATGAGCAACAAATAATGCAAGGAATCTCTAAGTATGAATACACTTAGGGATTTGCAACGAATATTGCAAACTTATCTCTAAGTACGAAAAAACTTAGATGAGCAACGAATATTGCCAAATTGTTCTAAGTATGAAAAAACTTGGATATTTGCAACGAATATTGCAAACTTATCTCTAAGTACGAAAAAACTTAGATGAGCAACGAATATTGCCAAATTGTTCTAAGTATGAAAAAACTTGGATATGTGCAAAGAATATTGCAAACTTATCTCTAAGTACGAAAAAACTTAGATGAGCAACCTTTGGTAGGTTGGCAAATTGTTCTAAGTATGAATACACTTAGGAATCTGCAACAAATAATGCAAGGAATCTCTAAGTATGAATACACTTAGGGACTTGCAACGAATATTGCAAACTTATCTCTAAGTACGAAAAAACTTAGATAAGCAACGAATATTGCCAAATTGTTCTAAGTATGAATACACTTAGGAATATGCAACGAATACTGCAAAAATACCATAGCATTTGAAAAGCATGAACAAGTGCGAGAAATTTAAAGAGTATAATAGGCCACACTCGGCCAAACAAGGTCGCACAGGACCAGCTAAAGAGTATCATCATCAAAAACAAATATCAAAGTATCAAAACAGGCCACAGACGGCCGAGCAGGACCGCGCAGGGTCAATAAGAAAAAATAGCAAAGGCACTAGGCCTCTTCACTGAGCCTTTGAGCGTCAGTGGCATGGGTGGGATCTTGATTACCTCCAGAAGTACCATCAGCAGCTTCAGCAGTTGTGTTTCCTTCTATAGGGGTTTGCTCCGAGAGGGTTTCAGACTGAGCTTCAGGGTCTGGAGGAGTCTGATCAGCAAGTCGATCCTGAACGGCTGCCATCTCACTCGGCAACTCCATATTAGCCCAATGGGGAGAGGATTCATCAACACCGAGCTTGGTAAGACAACGCCGCCAGGCCGTCCCCCAGATGGTGTCCTGGACAGCTGGCATCTGCGCCTTGTAATCTTCCGTGACCTCCAGGACGGCTCGATCGTACTCCGCCTCAGCCTTGACCTCCGCCGCGGTCAGTTGATCACTCAAACTGTGCTCCACCTCCTCCGACCTTTTTCGCAGATCGGCGTTCTCACCCTTCAGCGCCTCCACCTCAACTCGGGCTTCCCTTAAGGATTGAGAGTACTGGCATTCTCCTCCTCCGCCCTTTCTGCCCTCCCCTGCTCCTTCTCTAGCTCCTGTTGCATCACTTTGGCTCTCTCAGTAACAGAGGAAGCTTTCTGCATTATCTGCAATTTACAGGGATAACGGATCAGGGCGACAGGTACAGAAGCCAATTTTTATAAACAAGACAGTGGCCAGACTACATACCTTGGCGCTCGATTGGAAGATCGTTTTCATTAGGACGTCGTAGGAGCTGTTATTCTCCCGCTCCATGTCATTTGGGAGGAGGGCAGCCCTAGAGACGCCATACGCCACCTCTGTGGAAGATATCTTGTCAATAGCAGTAAGAGGGGCACCACTTGGGCGAGCTAGGACAGGAGCCCAGTGCTGGACCAGAGGAGGAGACTCAGGCAGCTGTTGCGTGGAGCTCGGCCCATCAGTCCTCCTCCTCTGCGGGGAGGGCTGAGCATCTAGGGGACTCTCAGCTGGCCTCTTGTCCCTTTGCCGATCGGTAAGAGAAACCGTTGCTAGTACAGGAGGAGGAGTGGCAGTACGAGCAGTTGGTGGAGCACGGGGAGCTCCGCCCAAGGTCAGAGTGTCGAGGAGGTTGATCGGCCGGCGAGACATATCTTCTCGGTCCGGAGACGGAGAGTAACCTGAGGACTCGTCCGAACCTGCCAAAGAAGCGGCCCTCTCAGTCAAAGACCGGACGGCAGCTCGGAGGGTCGATCCTTCTCTTTCTTCTTCTTCTCTTTCTTCTTCTACTATCACCCTCCCGGATGTGCTGGCTTCCTGGATGGGGATGGCAGTTGGGATCTCGGGAATGTGGGCAAAGGTAACTTGCCGCTGAAGGACCTCGGGGGCTTGGGACCGAGACGATCTACTTCTAGCTCGGCCTCCGCGGGCACGAGTCCTTTCTCGGTCAGATGGTCGGCCTGTGGCGATCACAGAGAAGGGTGGCGGCCAGGCGTGTCTGGTTCTGGGCTCTCCTTCTCTTCTGATATTGCCCCAGTAAAACGGGGTATAACCCAGCAACCGGTGAGCTGCACGGCCGAGCCCTACAGGAGTCGGTTCGAAACCATCGAACCAAAGGGCCTTCGCAATATCCTCGCGGTGGAGCTTGCCGTGGATTATGCGGCCACCGTGGTTAAGATTATCCGCTGCAAAACAACACAACATAAAGATTGTCAGCTATAGTTTGGGGAAAAATAGGGAATAAAACAGCTCGGGAACGAAAATACTAACGTAGTCCGCCTGTAGTAGTGGGGCAGGCAAGGCCAATGATCCTCCCCTCGGCGTCTCTAGGCTGCCAGTTGCCAATGACTACGAGATAGTCATCTGCCTCTCCCTTTGAGGAGTTCGGCAGATCAGTGATAAGCTTCTGTTTGGGATCCCTTGCTTTGAAGTAATAATTCTTCTCGGCTGTAGGGACTACACTATAGAGATAGTGTAGGTCCCACCAGTCGAGATGGAGGCCGAGCAGCCTATTAAGGGCCACTGTGCCCATGACTACCCTGACAAAATTGGGACAGAGTTGCCTAGGGCTCAACTGACACCTAGAACAGACTTCACGAAAGAAGGGATGGAGGGGAAACCTAAGGCCACCCTCCACGATGAAGATCAGGGGGATGTAAATTGTGTTTTTAACCTGACCATCTTTTACTAAGTCCTCAGACCTGCCTAGCCGGAATCGTACATCGGCGGGGATCTCATACTCCCTACGGAATTCCATTATTTTTTCTTGGGTGCTTACGAGAGCCCTGTGTCTACCCATTTTCTCTAAATATTAGGGTTTCAATGTTGAAACCCAGGAAAAGAGGTGGAAGATGAACAGGATAGAAAATCGAGAGAAATCAGAAAGAACGGAAAATGGAAAGGTCACTTACGTGGGAAGGTGAACCTAAGATGGTACTCTCCGACGAGAACGGAAGACGCTGTCCGACGAAAATCGGAGAAGATTTCTGTTGCAGAAAACTTGACCAACGAAAATGGCAGAAGGACGTTTACTTCTCTCTCTCTTTTGCTTCTGACGAGTATGAAGTGCAGGGGAAGGGGAGGGGTTTTTTGGGTTTAGGAGGTTTTGGGAGGGAAAAGTGATGATTATCCCGCCCGAAACCCCATAAAAGTGGAACGTGACGTATGAAAAACGTCAGCGAAATCGTCCTTTGGGCTTATCCGAGCCACCAACGGGTCATTTCGCATTTAATGCAGTGACAGCATTGCCACCCACGTGGAGGGGAGGCGTGCAATGGATGCATCGAGAGCCGTTGAAGCTCTGTCCACTACTGATGAATCACAGTAGTGACAGAACTGGGGAGCAATTGGAGTGGGTAAAATCCGGTTACCATACTACTAGGCACAACACGTGCCAATAACAGTCACCACGAGAGGGTGAATAGCTCAGCATTACATAGGGAGTCCTTAGGCCCTGTGCCGATCTGGTTTGGCTATGAATAAGGCCGGATTAATGAGAGTGAACTACTAAATCAGGATGCACCAGTTCGGCGTAGGATATAGGGAGTGTCCCTGGGATTGCCGAACTGGATAGGCTACGTGTATAGCTTAAACAACATTCTGGAATACATAACTCAGCTCGGCATGATAAGTAGAGCTATGTACGAGCTATTCCGAGCTACGAGGAAGCACGGCACCGCCACGAGTAAGGCGGTGAGACATTCCAGAATATTCTACAGTGGCTCTTTATGAGATAAAGAGCAATCCCGTAGAGAAAGGGATTGATATGGGAAGTCCTAACGTGATTAGGAGTATACCATATATAGGAAAGAATCCTATATGGAAAGAAAGACCTCTGCTAGACGAAATCTAGCAGGATATGGAAGTTATCTCTTAATAGGAGAAGAATTCCTAAAGAGATTAGGACACAGGGGGCACGAGAGGCCCAAATTGATGAACATCTACAGCTATAAATACAGGGCGATAACCATGACAAAAGGTACGCTGTAACACCCAGTTATACGCATTGTGTCCTTGGCTTAATTAGTAATCCAGTACTAACTTAAGCGTCGGAGGGCCTTTGCCAACGAGAGGCAAGGGTACTCTAACCCTTTCTTTGTCTTGCAGATTTAGGGTCGAGCCAAAGCCTGCACGTGATACAGGCCAGCGTGGAAATACACCCCCTACAAGATATTAACAATAGCACCATTATCAACTAAAACCTTATTGACAGGTTGACCATTGATATGCAAATTAATATATAATGGTTTTAAATGCCTTACTAAGGCATCTTCAGGAGATCTTAAAATTATAATATCATCTCCTTTCTTGTCTTTTTCAATACCTATGGATTCAATATGTGATGTTTCTTTATCTTTGTTAATTTTAACATCACCATCCAATTCCATTGGTTGATTAGGTTTTGCCTGAAAAGTTTTTAGCAAAACGATAAGCATATTACAATCCAATTTTGGTGGTATTGACCCAAATTGAATTGCAGCTGACCTCTCTCCTAAATCAACAGACTTTGAGGAGTCTGGTGTATCTTCCTTCTCTATAGGATCTTTTTTGCTTTGATTTGATCCCTGGACTGTATCATCATCTTCAAACATAAGGACTTGCTGAAATTCCTCTATTTTCTTCTTTAAACTTTTCTTTATTTCTTCTTTCTGCCCTTTTAATGTTTGGGCATTATTTTCAGACTTAACACCTTGCCCCCCATGCATATGGGCATACACTTCTTCTTGCCCCCCAGGTTTAGGGATAAATATCTTCTGCTTGGTCTCATTATATTCCTTGTCCCAATCTCTGGTCCAGGTCATATTTTTCTTTCTATCCCTTAACTTTGGGATAAATGGGCCCAAATTATTGGTAACTTTTGGCACTTGTGATGTAGTGGAACTTTTGGCTTGCGGATCAAGGAATTCCAAGGGTGCCCCATACAATTGATTAGCAAATTCCTCTGTAGCCTTCTCTTTTGAGTGTTGGTTACTGGTGTATACCAAACATTAGCAGGAAATTTTGGGTGCCTTACAGTATCCCAATTATGATGTTCCGGATTAGGGGCTACAACCATTCTTGGTGTATGTCCACCACGAGAATAAGACCCTCTTTCCCTAGGTCTTACTCCTTGATTATGAAAACCTCTTCCAGAGGATTGGCCTATATAAGGCCCTTCTCCACTGAAGTTTCGATAAGGTTTTGGCATTCCAGGCTTGGCTAGAACTATTGGCTCTCCTCGATAAAGAAATGGACCATCCCCTGGTCCATAGTAATGCTGTGCTTCAGTAGGAAAAAAAATTATTGGATCTATGCCTTCGTATATGAGTTTTGGTCCATTGTATATCTGAAGATCATTACCACCCATTGTACTGAACCTTAAACCAACTTTGAAACAACCACTCTTTTGTTCTTTCTCGGCTATCATTGCCTCTCCAGCTTTAATCTTTTTATCACATTTGAGGCAAATAAAACTTTCTGGCCTTTTAACATAAGGCCCTTCATCAATCTCCATACTTTCATCTTTCTGTTTCATCTTCTGAATAGTAGATGATAACCTCTTCGTTTTGCTAACGTTGGCCGGAACCATGTTAACATTTACATGGGGAAATGGTTCTGCATCTATCCCCATAACCTCAGAGTTAGCCTTGGCATATTGCAACAAACCTTTCTGAATTAGGTCTTGCACCACATTACAAAAAGTAACACAATTGTTAGTGTTATGTCTAAAGGAATTATGCCATTTGCAATATTCTTTTCCATTTCTCTCCTTTTCTGTTGGAATAACATGTCCTTCACTCAAGGTCAAGAATTTTTGTTTTAGAAATTCATCAAACAATTGATCAGCTTTTGACAAATCAAAAGAATATTGCCTATAATTTGTTGGATTATTCTTTTTATTTGACTGTTGTGATGAAGTCATATTCAAAGGCTTTTCAATCTTAGTTAGCGTATCACAAATAATTGGATCTTTTCCAATGATTTGTGCCACATCAATATCAATATCACCTTCCATATCTTGGTAATATATTCCTAATGATGAGTGTAAGGACCCATATTTTTGCAAAACATTTTGAAAATAAAGTTGGGGTTTTGTGAGGAAATGTTTGAAATGTTTATTAGTGAAGTTTGGAGGTTATTTAAATGTGATGGGGTGTTTTTAATATACACAAGTGACTTGAGGGGTGTGAGTGCAATAGGGGTGTGTATAAAGAAGTGTGTGGGAGGGGCTTTGACCAAAATTTCACCCACTTTCCTCCTCCCACCAGCCGACTTCCTCTTTTTCTCACTTGTCCCCCATTGTAGTGAGCTCCAAGCTCACAATACACCTCCAACTCTCAACCCCTTCAAGATCCAATCCCAAAATCTTCTTCTGCGCAACATTTGGAGTCTGAAGCACGTTTGTTTCACCTTGGGAGGCTTGCATTTGGGTTTGGTGGGTTTTCAAGCTTAGGGTTTTCACTCTCCTTGATTCGTGAAGCCTCATTTGAGGTAGGAAACTTAATCTCACTCTCCTATGTTCATGTACTGTGAATTTCATGCATATACTTGTATTTTGCCTCTTAAATCCTTGGAACTTTGAGAAAAACCTTTTGATCTTGTTTAGGGCTTTAAACCCACTTTGTTTCTAGCTAAAATAGTTGATTATTAACTTTCATTTATGGGTTGAAGCCCCAAATTCGTTATTGAGATGACTTTGAGTTGATGTATGTGATAGAACTCAAATCTACCCCTGTTTGGACGATTTTTTTTAATATGTTTTTCAAAGCTCGTAAATTTACGAAAATTTTACAGTAGATACCCATAAATGTCTCCTACGCTGTGGTAAATTTTCAGAATTTTATGCAAAGTACAGAAAATATGAAAAATAGTTTACCGAGCTGCTGTTGCGAATTCGCTGTGCTGACAACACCGTCGCACCATACGGCAACTGCTATTTTTTTTGTCTAGGAAGCTTGAAATCTCGATCCGCTTTTTGATTCTGAAAGTAGACTCATAGAGTTGTCTAAGTAGGTAAACCATGTATCCTAATTATTTGCACGCGATAGCAGTTTTCAGTTCGAAGTAGTTAGAAAATCTGTCTGGCAGACTTTGTTACTGGTTCTCGGTTTGATTGTCGGATGTTTAAAAATAGTTGCATAGCTCTAAAAATTCTAAATTTTTAATATGATGTTCCTAGATGTGTCTAAGGTGTGTTTGGTAAAAATGTGGGGACATTCGGGTGAGTAGATTAATTCCATAAATTCGTAATCCGCAAGGGTGTCGGATTGTCTCACCCGTGTTTGTGCATTTCGTTTGCATTTGAGCATGAACTATTCGCTATCTTTGGATTTTGATTGATATTTTACTCTAAATTACGAGTGTCGCTGTTTTATTACCCGTATAACGGGTCGGGGGTGGAGGTAGCCCACGAAATGCCAGAGGCTATGTGATTATCTAGAGTGAGAAACACTTTGATTGTTAGAGATATTTTGGATACTTAATAAGTGTTTGGATTGTAAATGAGAAGCTTGAAAGTGACGAACACTCGCAAGATTGCGTGAAAGTTTGAGAATTAGGAACACGTGTAATGAGAAGAAAAAATGGGTTAACTGATATAGATGGAGAGTATCGGTTATTTGGATATATGTGGATGCTTAATGTACATTTGAAATGTAGTTAAGTAAGTTTGGGAGTAACGGGCACTTTGTGTTTGTGAGTGAACGTTTGAGATTGTGAATGCGTGGTGTTAGAGAGAATCGTGATATCATAAATAGGTGGACACATGGGATACGCTTGGATACTTCACGGATCCCTCGGGACACGTTGGGATACTAGATCCATTCATGAATGCCATGAGGGCAAAGAGGGACACCTCGGGAATTGAGATGCATAGTCTAGTTTAGTTTTTTTTTTTTTTTACTGGAGAAGAGTGCGTGTTTTGAGATCCTAGTGTTGCTAATGAAGGTATGACGAGAATTTGGAGGTTAGATAAGTATGTGTATGTGTGATCGGTTGAGAGTAAAAGATGCGGTTCGAGGATTATAAACACTTAGGTTCGTATTTGGGAGTTCGAAACTTAAAATGACAAAACTTGGAATCTAGTGATGTTTATAAATACTTGTGGGCGTATACAGGAACTTGAGAAAATTGATAATACAAATTTGAGACTAAGGATGGATCATATACGCGTGTGGAGATTTGAGATTTGAGAAGAGGTGATTTTATCAAAATAAAGGAGTAACTTTTAAAATGTTTACGGATTTATAATTTTTTGAAATTTGTCGAGCTTGGCCTTATTATTCACCTATTTATTTTGCCGGTGCATCTTCTTACTCTATGAACATAGTCGTGTTAGATTGGTTTTCTACTGGGCTAGTGTAGCTCAACCTATCATTTTCAGGTAACCATTGGGAGCATAGCGTGGAATGCATGGGACTATGTGCGTTGGCATGACTGCATTTTGAAAGCATCAAGGATCTTCATTATTTGATCATCTTTAACCTCTTGTAATATTTTTTTTTGGAGATGACAAGAATGTAATTAAGTTTCTTTACCTTTCGAATGGAGGAGTAATAGTTCAATGCATTAATCTTTTAAACATTTGGGTACGAATACGGATACTTGAGAGTAAAATATGATTAGGGAATTGTATCTGGACCTTGGTTTTTTTTTTAAATGGGGGAAAGTATGACTTTTGATTTATCCTACGTGGATTTAAATTGTATTTTTGGTTATAAAATTTGAGGGCGTGACAATGAGTTCTTGAGTTGTTCTCCTTCTCTTATAATGGCTTCAAAATTTGAAGCTTTTATCGATAAGTCAAACAAATCTTCAAACTCGACACCATTAAAATGCTTTTTGAATTTGTATTCAAGGCCATTCTGTGCTAATTTAACTATTTCTATTTCTAGGATATAGAAATGACATAAATTTCTTAACTTTTTAAACCTAGTTAAGAATTGTTCTGCAGTTTCAGTAGGCTTTTGTTTTAATTTAGCCAGATCTGCAACAGAAACTTCTGGTTCGTGTCTAAAAAACGGAGCATGAAACTGTTCTTCCATATTTTGCCAACTATATATCGAGTTAGCAGGTAAACTTATAAACCAAGTAAAGGCAGTTTTTGTCAAGGAATGTGGGAATCATTTAAGCTTGCAGATTTCATCATTCCCTACTTCAACTATTTGTAGGCAAAAAAGTCGAACATGTTCGACAGTGGATTGATTTTCTTCTCCACTGAACAAAGATAATTCTGAGATTTTGTACCCTCTAGGTAACGTTATATTATCCACCCATGCCGCATATGGTTTTCTGAACATAGGCTTTTCCAACCTTTTTAACCTTGCTCCATACACTTCTTGCATTAATTCAGTGATCTGAACCCTACTAATCATCAATGGGTCTCTCAAAGGATACTGCCTAGGGATATTTTGCACATACTGTGCAAGAGGAGGCACACCTTGATTTTGCCCTATACCATTCACGTTTGGTATAAAATTTTGACCATTATAATTTGGTACTTGTTGATTCTTCCCAATACCATTATAATTTGGCATTTGCTGATTTTTTCCAATACCATTATAATTTGGTATAGTTGCATTAATCCCACTTCCTTGGTTTCCAAGTGCTGGATTTTGTAAAGGTTGGTAGTAACTGCCGTCTTAATGATGTATTCCTATTTCCTAAAGGAACACAATTTGCACCAGTAAAACATTATCAAAAAAAGGATTTTTGTATACCTGTTGGGATTGCTGTCTAGGTACATCTAGTGTTTCAGCATCTTGCCTATTCTGAGGCATATAATCTGAAAGATTAACAAAGTTTTCTTGTGACTTATTGTGAAGTCATCAATTTCTTTAACATGGCAGTAATTTCTTGTGAAGATTCTTCCTGTGGATTAGCCAATGCTTGGGCCAACTACCTTACAAGGCTTTGTGACTCAAACCCTGGAGGCAAATTTGGTCCATTATCTTGACCATTTGCTGGAATCCTTTGTTTAGGATTCGTTGAAGTGCCCTTGTCTTGTTGGGAATTGCCCTGAGTCCCATCATTCTCATGTGATGGTTCATTGGACTGCGCTTCAGATCGCTTCTTTGGTGCCATTACTTCCAAATTAGTAATGTTGCCCTCCTTCTAGCGCCAAAAATTGTTTACCAAAAGATTTCAGTTGTTATCGATAAGAACTTTTAGTGGAAGATGGATGCCGGAATGTGGTTTGTGAAAGTGGAGTTTGGTTCCTTGCCATGTTTCAGGACTTCTTTGGAAGCAAACAAAAAGAATTGAAATCTAACAAAGTAAACTTTATTAAAATTCAACAAGGGTTACAAATCGATCAAACTCGAAGTTACAATCGATAAGTGAATTACGTTACTCCTACTCCTAGAAAACGCTATAAAGTACAGGAAAGTAAAGCAAAAGATAAAAAAAAAAAAAAAGATAAGCCTTTGTGGCGGTTGATCGTGGATCCTTTGCAATGTTGTGGCCGCAGGGCCTGCCCTGTAAGCAGGCTAGGTAAGCCCGTGTCTGGGGCCCACCAAAAATAGTCCATTCCCATAGGCCCTTCTTTTCCTTTTCTACATTCTCTTCCCTTTTCTTACCATAGTCAGTTTCTACCTTCTCTTCCTTTTTTTTCCCCCTTTCCACTACATCCATATCATTTGTTGATTTTTTTTAAAAAAAATTTCCGGTGTAGTAATTAGGGGAAAAAATAAATAAAACACTACGTGCATATTCATAAAAATGTTCGCATTGCCCATTTTAATTGATTTTCTAGTTCTTGCAATAAGAATAGACAATTATGACCGAAAACTATTTTTTATTAACATGAAGACACGAATTATAAAAAAGACAAAAATATGGAACACGGTATTTATCATTTGAAATAAATATTAGATCTTTAATTTTTTTCTCTAGAAAAACATAGGGCCCTGGTTTACATTATCGTCTGGGGCCACAAAAATCTCAGGGTCGGGCCTGTGTGGACAACTTGTATTTATAGGCTGATCTTCTTGAGAATTTCAAATTCAAATCTGAAACTTATTTCTCTCTTGATAGGCAGTTTACTCTTTGAAATCTCCAATTAAACTGTCCTCTGTCTTCATCCAGACAAATAATTGCCTTTGTCTCAATCTAAATTCAGTTTCTTGCCACGTATTTTAAGCAAGATACTTCTGGTTATCGTAATTTAATTTTATCGATAATATTTAAAAATAAAGACAACTTTTAATTATTAGACAGGTTCCCACTGTGATCTCAACTGTGGGCCTTGTGAAATCTTCATTTGGTCATTTTTTAAGAATGTTGAGCACATTATGCGTATAAAAAGTTATGATCATTAGAGATCAGTAGACACACAATTGATACAAATTTTTCTCACAGTTTATTCTCTAAATGATATTGGCCATCCATTTTCGGAAAATTAAATAGTAGCCGACCATATGGATATATACCAATATCCAATTAATTTAATATTTAACATGAATGACCTATTCAACATTCTCTCGTTGTTGTTGTCTTCCTTAGGCGAGAAGGAACCTATCGGTGTGGTGTAGTACCATTGATTGTGAGGCTTTACTGGATTTGGGGACCCTATAGTGACTTCATTTATGGGATCAAAACCATTTTTTTGTAGTGCTAGCTGGAATGCAAGTGAATGTATCACATCCCCTAGTAGGTGAAGTGATATATAGATTATAGGGAAGCTGGGGGGTGCTGCACAGCCAAGTGTTGTGCAGCGTGTTGTGCACGCACGGCGCTGCCGCGCAGGCCACTTTCCGGCAATCCGAGACATTCACCGGATACCTCTCGTTGAGAACTATAAGTGTTTCAAAAATCAACTTGGCCGGATATCGTTAAGTGCCTAATCGAAACACAAATAGATTGAAATGAAATGCAACACAAATGTACATAAACACTGGATCCGAATCAATAAACCCATTTTTTTCAATCTATTTGTGTCCGATTAGGTACTTAACGATATCCGATCAAGTTGATTTTTGATACACTTATAGTACTCGACGAGGGCTATCCGGTGAACGTCTCGGATCACCGGAACGTGGCCGGCGCGGCCGCGCCGTGCGGCTGCACAGCACTTGGCTATGCAGCACCCCCCAGAGTCCAGATTATAGATGGTCCACAATTGAAGTTATTACAGGGATGTAATGATTTGGATCATTATAGGGGCTCCAAATCCAGTAAAGCTTCACATCAATGGTATTACACCACATCGAGAGGTTCCTTCTCGCCTAAGGAAGACAACAACAACGAGAGAAGATGGAACGACCAGCTTATGGCGGAGGAAAAAGGGAAAAGAAAAAAAAAAACAAAAAGGAAAACTCTACATATTTAGTGAATTGCCTAAAATATCCCGAGGACTACCAATTCACACAGCCAAGTATGAACGACATTTTCATCCAGAGTTGACAAAAGATGCCAAGAAAACGTTGGTTCTATAATTAGTAAAGGTTTAGATTCCCGATAAAAAGAAAAGTAAAGGTGTAATTTAGATTACAATGGTCTTAGTTCTTCTATAGTCATTATAAAAAATCAGAGTGAGATGTGAATAAACTTCAAAAACTCCCGTGAAATCCAATAAATAGACAATTTACTTTTGAAGCTGTATAGTAATATTTACAAAGCGGACCATTAATTAAAATATTTGGCCGCAACCCTACACTAGTTAAACCTTGTCTGGAAGCACAGCAAACTGGGTCAATACCTACGAATTTTCATAACATGCAAACGGACGACAACATGGTCAAATGTGTTGACTAATGTTTTTATGTACATTAGTAATCAAATCCCTTTACCTTTTCCTTAGAATCTAGAAGATCCCCTAAAAGATTTACATAATATTTGTGTGATACTTTTAGGAGTTTATCGCTAAAGGTGGAAGAAAAATACAACGGATAGTTTTAAATTGTTATGATGATGATGCATAATTTGGGAACTTGTGGAATTTTTTCGTTAGAATTATTTTTTCATCACTTTGTTCATAAAAATAAACAAAGGACGACCTCGTTTCTTATGTTCATTTTGAAACTCGGATTAGCTAGAGTTAGGACCAACTCTAAAGTCTAAAGTCATGTACTATAGATTTGTCAATGTTCATACACTACAATGGTTTTCAGGTCCAACAACATGATTCTTTGCCTCCATCACATTCTCCTCAAAACCGCAAAAATTACTAAAAGATAATTTTTTTAAGAACAAAGTCTAACATTATTTGGTCCATTTTTATGATCGAATATCATTTATTCGGATTAAATCCGAGTCGTGCATTTTTTAAATGGACGGCTGGATGTCTCGCACCACACAGTGCCGTGCACCATGTGCAGGGCTGGATCTCCGCTCTCGCGTCTCCAACCCATGTCTTCAAATTACTGATGCCAAATTTTCTTGAAGGCTTATGTGGCATTTTGGCATCTCCAATTTGACATCAAACCCTCCCTCTCCAACCCTTATGTCAAATTTTATTGTTTTTATACCTTTTGGGATTTTGTAAACTCTAATTACTGTATTTGCTAAATTTAATTCATAAATGCAAATTTGACCATTATATGCTTGTTTGGATTTCTTATTTGGAGTTTCATCACTTTCAACTAGATTGTGCAGTAGGATATATATATAGAGGATGAATTTTTGGCAAGTTTCTTGATCATATACATTGAGAGGACATTGCAAGAAGTTTTGATGCTGATTCTAAAATTCATGCTTTTACCTATATGAAATGGCGTCACAATTGAACATGCTTTGTTTTAGTAGATAGATTAAATAAAATTAATTTTTCTTGGGACTGTAAGTGATAACAAACATCTTTTACTGTATTTTTTAGTATGTTAGTATTATTTTTTTTTCTGAAGTCGATAAAAATGCATATTGTAGTTCATCTTTTTACTTTTTTGTACACATGTTCGCTACCACTAATTCAAAATCTTTGTTTCGTCCTTGAGGATAACATTATAAATTCACACTACAAAATGACAGAAAGGAGCGATTATAAAAAAGGGGAGCGTTAAATTTGAAAAAATGATATATACTCCAAAAATACACCCAAAAGTGAAAAATGAGTGATTTAGCTAAACAATCTAATGAATCTAAAATTAATTTTTCTTGGCACTGTAGGTGATATGACAAACATCTTTTATTGAATTTTTTAGTATGTTAGTATTATTTTTTTCTAAAGTCGATAAAAATGCATATTGTAGTTCATCTTTTTATTTACACATGTTCGCTACCACTAATTCAAAATCTTGGTTTCGTCCTCGAGGATAACAACATTATAAATGCACACTACAAGATGACAAAAAAAGAGTGATTATAAAAAAGGAGAGTGTTAAATTCGGAAAGTGTCAAGTACTCCAAAAATACGCCAAAAAGTAAAATTAGTGGTTCGGCTAAACAATCTAATGAATCTGAACCACTGATTTTATTTTGGGGCATTTTCGGGGCACCTAATAAGCATTGCTTGTGAAAATCACCAACATTTTTTCTTCCTCCCGAGTAGAATATCTTCCACAGGGAAAAAGCACTAACCACCCCTCCTATTTTTACAGTAGCGTCCGCATCAATAATCAATAATGACAACTACCTCAGACACGCTTCCCCGCCCCATCCACATTTGCCATCGCTTTTTCGTCGTTCCAGAATAACCACAGTCAAAATCCGGAAAAACACCTCTTCCAGTTCCATTCCGCAACACCCAGCCTCATTTCAAAATTCAAACCCACATTTACGTATAGTCGTATACATATATATATATATATAGAGAGAGAGAGAGACGAAGACATCAAGACATAGATACCCCTCTCTCTCTCTCAAAAGCAACGGAGATCCGGAAATGAAGGCATGCAAATACACCTTCAGTTTTCTTCGTTCTCTCTCTCTCCCTCTCTCTGTTATTGAAATATGCTGACTCTCTCCCTCTATCTCTGTTCTACAAATTGCAGAGAATCAGTTCATTAGGCATCAAACTTGTGTTGATCACAATCTGTGTTTTATCAGGCAATTGCTCCAGTCTCAAGGTCCTTTCCTAATGTCCCCTTCATTGATTTTGTTTTTGTTCAAGGAGACATACACCGAGTACTGTAACTGTAATTGCTGCTTTCATTTCCTGATTGATTTCCGAGAAATGAGTTTTGGTTTCATTTGTATAATTTAAATACAGATTGGGGAAACATGTTCCACTGACAACAAGTGTGCCGAGGGCCTACGCTGCGAAACATGCGCTGCAAATGGCAACACCCGCCCCAGATGCACCCGCATTCTACCCTTGATTCCCACGTCCAAGGTACACACATATATACAAGTCGGATTTTGAAATTGCCAGTTATAATCCGTATAGTATTTCAGGGGGGAAATGATTTTCATACCCGTTTTTCTATCATTCAAGGACAAGAAATGGATTGCAAATTTGATTTGCCGGTTAGAATATACTGTAGGTAATAGGATGGGTTTTCTTGATAGGATGCGAATTTTATCTGCGGAATGCCCGGAAAAGGGTTCTTCCTAACCTTCGCAGCAAAAAATCATCTTTTATACTCAAAAGTCGAAAGTGTTTTCACTTTTACTTTTTCTGGATTTTATGACGTTTTATTTTATTTTTTTTGTGATCAGATGATTTTATAAGGTTGATGGTGGATGAGAGCAATTTTGTTCACCCTTGCGAGGGTATGCTCATTCCTTGTCTTATCGAAACCATTCAATTTTGTCCATTTGTTAGGAGACTAATAAAAAATTCAGCTTAATCGGGTATTGGTAAATGTTTGATCTAACTATTCAATTTGAAAGAAAATAAATGTACTTCTAGATGGAGCACTTACCGATGTTTAATTGAGTTGAATTTTATCATGGTCTCCTATCAAATAAATCTGGAAAAATTGAACAATTTCGATCAGCAAAATGGGACACATAGTGGGACACATAATGAGCATACGCTTGCGAGGGTGAACAAAAAGTGTGGGTGAACAAAATTACTCCTGGATGGTGTCAAATTGCAAAATAAATTTTGAACCCACAGCAACCATTAAAAATCAGGGGTCACCAAACTTGCCCATATTTACATGATTATACACATGATTATACATATATATTCAAGGTTCGTTTATTTAACGAGACCAACAGTAAATTGAAATGTGCTGATGAAAAAAAAAAAAAAACAGTAAATTGAAATGTATCTCACCTGCTATACAATCCAACCTAATTAGTAGTGACCAGATCAATAATATCTATTGTATTATGAATCTCACGCTTTGATGGATTGTACATCTAATGTAAGCATATTCGGGTTGTAAACATTTCATCCGAACACTGTATATTTGGTCGTCTTAGGCATATAGTCAATCCGATGTTCATATTCGGTCAAACAAAGAGACCCCTAAGTGTTACTATTTATTTATTTTGAAATGGGATTTGGGGAATTGATGGCAGGTGAAAGGTCTACCGTTTAACAAGTACTCATGGCTGACGACCCACAATTCTTATGCTCTGTCCGGGTCTACGTCGGCGACTGGATCAACAATTCTTTCTCCGACCAATCAGGAAGATACAGTCACCTCGCAGCTTAAAGTAAGAATACCACATTTGAAACTCTGGATTTGTTTGGGAATTTCTTCTTCTCGTTTTCATGAATAAGTGTAGAGACATCTTTAAATATTGGGGAAAAAAAGGTTTAAGTTTATGTACACTTTTTTACGTTCAAGGGAAAAAAATTAAAAAAATTATGAGACAATTTTTTGTATGATTGATGAAGTTGTACACTAACCATGGGGTGGGTCCCACAACAAGTGCTTGTTTCATTTCAATAGTACGTGCTAATAAACGAATAAGCTCTATGACCCGTTCAAAAACAAAAAACAAAAAACAAAAGCTCTACATATCACACACCTTATGTGATAGAGTTTGCGTATTTGTGTATGCTGTATTAAGTATTCCTATGTGAGCCTAGCAAAACTATTACTGTTGATATTTGATCAAATAAAACTCTTAAGAATTTCCTACCAGAACTTTTTCTAGTTGAAGGATCAATTGATAGGGGTGTGCAATAATTGCTGGCCATGTTTGCTTAGGTTATAAACTAAGCATCCATAACATCCAGACTTACCTACCACTATCATTTGACTTGTTCATGTCACAACATGCTAGGATGTGGATTTTCAGTTGAAGTTAGAAATAATCAGTTTCATAATTTGAGTTACTCCTTTAACCGATTCTAACTAATCCAACTAATCCTTGTTTCTAGAGGTCCCAACTTAACGTCACCTCATGACAAATGTCATCTGCCTGTGACAAATGCAATTTATTGCAGAAATCAGCCTCACAATAAAGGCAAATGAAGAAATACGAGAAGAGATAAATGCGGAGAAGGTTGCCTAATACTAGATAGCTTGATATGCATTGCTAGACTCATTTTCTCACACCTTAAGCTTTTAGAACAATTAGCGACTTAATATGTTGAATGCAAGCTGTTTGACAAGAAATTCAGGAATTTACTGTTTGATTATTCTCTAAAAAAAAAATAATTGCTTCCAATCTAGATTTGGGTTCCAATCTTCTTGAACATGGGCTTCATTTACATGGCTGGCTAAGGGATGCTTATTTCCTTTTTGTAGAATGGTGTTCGAGGGCTCATGCTTGATATGTACGACTTCAACAATGACATCTGGTTATGCCACTCCTTCGATGGAAAATGCTACAACTTAACATCATTTGTGAGTTTTTGAAAACTACACTGCAATTGTGTTTCTTAAGTGTCAAAGTAGGTTATCTTATGGCTGATTTTTTAAACATTTCCCACCTAGCAACCTGCTATCAATGTGCTGAAAGAGATTCAAGTGTTTCTGGAAGCTAATCCAACGGAAATTGTCACCATCTTCATAGAAGATTATGTGACCTCTCCACAGGGCTTGACAAAGGTTTTTAATTCATCTGGTCTGAGTAACTATTGGTTTCCAGTGTCTGAGATGCCCAAAAGTGGCGGAGATTGGCCTACTGTGGATGATATGGTCCAGAAGAATCAGCGATTGGTCGTCTTCACCTCAAAATCTTCCAAAGAAGCCACTGAGGGAATTGCTTATGAGTGGAGATACGTGGTAGAAAATCAGTGTGAGCACTCTGCCTTGGTTCTTTTTCTTTTTTCAATTTTGAACTTAGATTTTGTTGGAAGCAGATCAAACTATTGACACAACTTAATGCGAAATGATACATGCCTATGCTCCATTTGTTTGATTGGAAACTTTTGATGGATACTGAAAACGATAGAAAGTAAGGTAAAACAAAAGAAGGAGAAATTAAAGTTGATTTTCTTTTATGCATTAGACTAGTACAATATTCCAGCAAATTTACAATTTTTTGTTTGTTTGGAAGCATAAGAGTTGGCAGATATTAATGTACTTCACTAAACTGCCCTTGTCCAGTTCAAACCAAATGATAATGATCTCTAGATCGAAAAATGAATGCATTATGCTGTGGCACATGATCAATCAATGCCTATCGTATTACTTTTAATCGTTTCACGGGTTCCATTACTGGTGTTCAATGGGAATAAGAGAGAACGTTACCCTCACTCTAATTGGTGGGAAAAGTGTGGGTCCCACCACACACTAATCCTATTATTACCGAAAAGTGTATGAATCAGTAGACCCCACAATTTTCCACCAAGCAAAGCGAGGATAACGTTCGCCCTCACTAAGTGGGGATGAACAAAATCACACTTGTTCAATGGTCCTCCGTTCCTCCAACTTGACTGAAAAGAACCTCGGTTTTCTTCTCTTTAGATTCAAATAGAAGAAATTTATATATGTTTCCAGTGTTGAGATTTTGTGGAATAAAACTAGAAAAACAATGTGGCTTAGCTGGTTTCCACAGCAATTTGGATATGTATACAGCAGGAAGAAAACACCAGGGGAAAAAAAAGTGCAGGGAAGTGAAGGTAATAGAGGCAAATATGGAAACTACGTCTACAGTTCCATACTTTGACGGTAAAAAGTTTCCCCGCATATTTTGTCGGAAACCAATCACTAATTAAAAGGCTTAAGAGGTTGTGCACGAATCATACCTCGTGCTATTTCTAGGACTTTTTTTGCCTAGTGGAATACAAAAAGGACCATTTTTTTGGTAGTTCCTGATTTTTCATCATAATCTTGCTAATATAACTGATGCTTTGGAAACTGCAGATGGGGATGGTGGAATGGTGGCTGGTTCTTGTCCAAACCGTGCCGAATCATCTCCTATGAACACATCAACAATATCCTTGGTTCTTCAGAACTACTTCCCTGATAATCCCAACCAAACAGAAGCCTGCGTTGACAATTCTGCTCCGCTGATCAGCATGATGAATACTTGTTATCAAGATGCTGGGAAGCGGTGGCCAAACTTCATTGCAGTTGATTTTTACCAGGTATGGGATACTACGATTGAAGTGCAATTAAGATGGCCTATCTATGTAGTCTTGTTCTAGATTGGTCACAAATTTGAACATCCAGTTAATTGATCGGATCTTATTTACTTGTTCTAGAGGAGTGACGGTGGAGGAGCCCCAGAAGCCGTGGATGAGGCGAATGGTCAGCTGACTTGTGGATGTGATAGCATCTCTTATTGCAAGGTTTGCTACTTCCATTTTATTGACAAACGAAAAGTCTTCTAAAATCTTAGTCTTCTAATTTGCACGCCTTTTTTCCTCGTTCAAAGATGGTTTTGTGTTTCCTAAAAATATTTTATCTATCTTTTTTTGTTTTCTCAATTCAAATTATCTGATAAGATGTTGCCCTTTCTTTACATAGGCTTCATGTAAACAATTTCCCGCGGTCCGCGGGGAATCTAGGGCATCTGAACAATTGGCATCTTGAAAAAGCCAATAAATGGGAAGGAAAACAATTTGGAGTGCTAGAAAATGCAAAGAACAACACTTTTATGCAACACCTTGGACACAAATGTAGATACACCCCTCTCAAAGAAAGTGGTTCCCGCAACACTAGCTCTGGGGACTCGCCTCTTGTGAAAAGAGAAACTGCAACATAATAACAATATACTACTCCCTATTCACATCACCATTTGAATAACCCGATACGATGTTGGATTACTCTACCTAATCCCTCCCTAAGGTCTACGGTAATACCTAAACCATATGAAAATTGGATCTGTGCCTCTCTATTATGGTTTTGGTGATATAGTATTATATTAGAAGCTGGGTAGTCAACAGAGAAAGTTGGTAGAATGACTCAACCTAACCCAATAACTTTTTCATGTTTGGACAGACAAATGCGACATTCGGCACATGTGATGTTCCCGTGATCTCACCTCCACCACCGGCTGGATTATCAACACCCACAGATGGAAGTAGAACAACAGAAACTCCGAGTGGCGATTCCAATATCAGCAGACCAGTTCATCTGCTTTGGCTGATCGGGACATCTTTTTCCGCACTTCTCTTGATATGTCTGTAAATTGCTATAAAATCAGTTACTAATATTCTTTTTTTTTCCTACATCGCCGATCTGTTTTCGGAATGGAAATAGCGATCCATTTGTATTTGATTTATTGAAAAAACTCTTTGGGACACGGAACGCAGACACGGAAAAAAGTTTTGCTATCACAATTCATTTCAGTCACATTGATATGACAGAGAGATATTTGACTACTCTCAAGACCATCTGGTCATTGTGTTGGAAGTGATCCCTCTTTAAACTTTTCGCAAAAAGGTTTGATTTGATTGGTCCTGATTTGTTGGTGATATTTGACATGTTATTGGAATTGTAATGCTAATCAAATTGTTGAGGTTTTTTGTAGACTTCTTCAACTTTCACAAGAGCAACACTTAGGTGCACAAATTCGAATATGACTAGCCATATTCATCCAATGCATGTAAAACTCCACAACCAACGAACGTATTGGACAATCCTGGACATATGAATATAAATCTGTGCATATAAACTTTTACATTACCCTCGCTCACTCTCATTAGTTTAAAAGATATGGATCCCTATAGTAATCTCGTTTACATATCAATCCCATGAGTCCCCCATGAGGCGATGGATGCTTGGTGGAGGACCGGCTTTGTTCACTTGGGTTTCTTAGAACCACTCCCTCTCTCTCATTTCCGTCGCCTTAGAAGAAGAGAGAAATCTCCCTCAAGAGAGTCTCCCACGACGATCAGAAGAAGAGAGAAGTCTCCCTCAAGAGAGAAAAAAAGCAAGAACCTCCATCAAGTGGCTGATCGAGTGATCGGTAAGGAAGAACTTCCCTCTCTCCAGCCCCCCTTTCTCCACTCTCCACTCTCCACTCTCTCTTTTTTATCGTTTTCTTTCGACATTTTTTCATCAGCAAAAACCCGGCCGGTTCGGGTGACCCGTAGACGGTTTGAACGGTTCGACGGTTGAACCGCTGGGTTGATCCGGTTTTTCATTTTTAGAACGGTTTTGAATTAGGAACGGTTTTGGAGGTTGACCGGACCGCTGCCTAGCCCGGTTCCGAGTTCAACCGGCCGGTCCGGTCCGGGTTTTAAAACACTGAGCCTTCCTGAAGCACTCATCTTTTAAAAGAGTAGTGTTGTGCCTGTTTAGTGTGTAAAGGAAAGAATACAACAGCCAAAGACGAACGTGTTGGGGTTTCTTCAAAATAAATAAGTTATTATTATGTTTCTATTTTTAGTCTCTTTTTATTTGTGGACTGTTGCAACTTTATGTAGTTTTGCCTAAAGTTGTGATTAGTTTGTGGAGAGAAGTGACTTCTAGTTTGTAATACTTCCTCCGTCTCTTTTTAAGTGTTTAACTTTCTATTTTGGACTATCCTTAAATAAGTGTGTGGTTTGAAAAGTTAATGGGTAAAAATTTGTACAATTATCATTTTGCCTTTTCAAAAGTTAGTGGGTAAAGAGTTAATGGGTAAAGTGGAGGATAATTTTGGAAAGTAGAGGAAAAGATTGATGTAAAAAGTGTAAAGTGGAGGAAAAAATAGTTGTGAAAGGTGTAATGATGATGTTTCTTTAATGAATTGGATTTTAAAAGGGACGGCCAGGAGTCTTCGATTGAAACCAGTTGATGTGCCTTTGGAGAAGTTAATTGACCGAATGGTTGCCTCCATGGTGATCAACAGGTGTTTTGATGACCAAATGCTCCGAAAGGTTGCCGCATGGCACGCATCTGCCTTTGGTAGGATTGCTAAATGGCAACCTAAACGTTGCCTTTGTTTATTCAAAAGGTGTCTTTTATTAGGATCCGGGGTGGGTGCTATGCGGTAGGTGTTGTGCGCTATGCTGTGCGGCAATACTACGTCGTTTTGCTTAATTTTTGTGCACACCTCCAAATCTTCCAAGGGCCTTGTTTGGAGGAAGAAAAAACCACTACAAAATGCCTAAACCCAAAGTGCTTAAACCCTAAAACCGAAATGCCTAAACCCAAAGTGCCTAAATCTAAGTGCCTAAACCCACTATACCCTGCCTCAAAGAGCCTAAATCCACTAAAATTGAACCCCAATATTAAACCCCAAAATTAACTCTCCAAACAGGGCCCTTGGATGTACCAAGAAAATGAGCAAAACGACATAGTTTTGCTGCACAACACGGTGCACAACACCTACCGCACAGCGCCTCCCCCGGATTCCTTTTATTAAGGGTTGCAACTCTCTTGCAATTGGTTGCATCTGTTCCATCCAAGTGGTGCTTAAAGGTCTATAAATAGGCTTAGGATCCATACCGTAGGCATCCGATTTTCCTCACACAAACTTTGTCACTCTTGTCCAAATAAATTGAGCGCTTATTATGTGTTTTGTTGCCTTGAAAGAAACAAAACACAGTGACTTTTGGTTTTCTTATTTTCACATGTGGAGCCTGACTTTCTCAGATGGTTCTTCCCGACAACGATGGTTGTTGAAGACAATCGCATCACACTCAGATACACCTAGGCATGCACACTCAACACACAGTTAGTGCCGGACTGGACCGCAGAGTCCAGAACAGCACTCCGACGGTCAAGTTAGTAGAGGAAGAAGATGGTGTAGATCTAGGATTTTAGAGGAGAGGTGTGCGTACCTCTATCCTCTGATGGAGGTTCCCTTTTATAGGTGAGTCTTGGCTTGCCTTCCAAGTTCGATCGTGCCCATCACGTGAGATAACCGCTCGGCCGACGTCATCATGACTTGGCCGATCGATTATGCCACAAACACATGCTTCCACTGGTATCATGACACGTATCACAAACTGTTCGGGTGACGTCATTTGTCATGATCATAGTTTGTTACGCGCACATGCAGCATTAACTTCTTTGCTGAGTCAGCCCCTAGGGTGTTTCTCATGATGAGGCGGGCTGCCTGGCCTCTCGGTTAGGCCGTTCCTAGGTGAAGGGCTTCGGTGAACGACCGAAGCAAAAGGTTTGAAGCTCTTCTCAGGACTAATGTTGATGCGTAGCGACTCTTCATCCGAAGGGTTCTTCATAGGTGTCCCTTCCACCGAACGTCCCTCAAAGGTATCCCTCAAACCGAAGGGTCCCATAAAGGTATCCCTTCGGCAGTTTCCTTTGATTCCTTGCTCAACTGGAGGTTAACTACTAGGCTTTGCTCGGTACATCCGGACCTCTACATCACATAGCGGATATTCTATTTGTTTTCACTTGTGCAAACGTAGACAGAAAGAATTTTGAGTTCGGTTTTGTTGTATCTTGAAGGCGGATTTACTGTAACCCGGTGTACACCATTTGGTGGGGGCAAACACTGCCTTTAGGAAATCGTTGTTTTCAAAGTGCCTCGAATTGTTTTTGCGAAGCAGATTGAAGTAAAAGAGACGACGCCATCATCGTCAAATTTTTCAAGACCGGATTTCCAACAAAAGGAACATGCAGACCTCAAACTCACATGTTATCACATGCACAAGCAAAATCATCCCCAAACCCTTGGGTTTTCTCAATGATATCTTAACAGTCTACCCATAAACTCGATGCCCAACATAAATGACCATGACCACTAGACAAACTCCCATTCCCAAAATGCCCAAGTTCATGCAACATAAGCCAAAACAAACAAAATAGCAGAGAATCTTTAAATCTGAAACTAAACAAAGAAGCAACCATGAAATTAGAAAGACTTTGCCACCAACAGCAACATTTATGCTTGGATACATTGAGAAATGTTCGAGCATCTACGGTTTACAAATATCAAAATTGGACACTAAAGACATTGACAGTATGTATCGAAAGCATATGGTCATGGACACGACATAGGACAACACCACATACACGCGACAAGGCAATTCTAAAAAAATATGGACAAAGACGCGACGAGAGATCTCACTAGTTTTTAATATTTATTTTGGTTGTTCAAACCTACATGGTAACTACAAGATATTCAGATAAGAACTCCTTTCGAATGCATTAGTGACCAAGGGTGGTGATCGTGTCGTGCCGAGTCAAAAATATATTTATAATTACTTAGAATTAACTACTACTCAGAAGAATAATGGCTAAGTCCGAGTGTCGATCCGCGGAGACAAATTGGCTGAGTTGCGTTAATTCCAATGAATTTCCAATTTAATTCGGTAAAAAGTGGTTTGATTGTTTGTGAAATAATTGAACTAAAGAGCGCAATAATTAAAAAGATGAAACTGTTTGGGAAAAAGATCTAGGGTTTAGAATCCGATCATACCGCATAACCAAGCACCGCATAACCATGATTAATATTCGAATAGCAAAAGATTATCGCTAGGGCTTGCAAACCCTAACGATGATTGATAGGCGCGTAGAAAGCATGCTTTTGAGTGCCTAAGTAGGGTAATTTAGCATGTTCGACGTGCGGTTTAAGCCTCATTTTCCAATTAATGCGTGCATGTGGTTGGATTTTGTGGTTGTGCTTAAGTGCAGGAATTTGAGGTGTTTTTGGCGCCAATGGGAGTTGTTGGGAGGCATGCACATGGACCGGGAGTGAGGATGAAGTGGATTTCACGTAGAAGTGATCGTAACCCGTCGAGAGCGCTACCCTATTTCTCTGGAGCGCTCAAATTGGGCACAAAAGGGCTCAGAAATGAACAGAAGGATTAGGAGCGCTACACCAAAAGTGGTGTAGCGCTACCGGTTTGCTGATGGTCAACGGTCAAAGCAAGGAGCGGCCGGTCAACGCGTAGGATAAGGAAGCGGTAGCGCTACCCCATTTCTTGGTAGCGCTACCAAGCAGCTATGATGGCCACTGAGCGGCGTCGTTTTGGCCTTCGCGCGGAGGATTATCAGATTTTCGTTCGTTTTTCCTTAGGATTACTGAGTTTAGTATAAATACTCTTGTTAAAACCCAGATTAGGGTTCGATGGTTTTTCTTTAGATTTTACCTCTCGAAGCTTTCGGCTACGGTTTTTCTTCCAGCATTATACGTTCAAGCTTGTTCCAGATTTTCAGAGTTACACCGTTTGGATTGATGTTTCGTTTTGATATTCGAGTTTGATTTCTCCTTGCAATTATCGGTATCGTTTTCTATTCCTATATTTTAATTCGCAAAGCATGTCTAGATCTAGGTTCAATTTAATTGCTGCAATTACTAAAATCATGAGTGAGTAGTCGTTTTGAGTGCGGCTGCGGGGCGAAGGCGTGTCGTAGCTAGGCTAATCGATGTTTCACCTCGGGGCCGAATTCGCTTAATTTTCGGGCAATTTTGGGAAACAGAAACTTTTCTAACAAACAAAACTCAGGCATCGCCAGAATTCAAATGCGCGCGAAATCTGGTGACAGGTGGTGCGCATTTGTTAGGAAGCCTTTCTTTTATTCTAAAATCAGTGAAAAGAGGAATTGTGGCCCGAGTAAATATCGATTAGACTAGTCGCGGACGCTGGGTTCCCTCAGCTGTGCTCTCTTTATTCATCTGCATATTTAGTTAATTTAGTCTGGTAATTTAGTTAGTAAATTAATCTCATTGAACAAGGGGTGGCTACCTAAGAGCCAAGATAAACTGTGAACCCGTCATCTTTGAGTCCCGCACACGTTCGTCCGTCTCTGTGGTTCGACTCCGGTACTTCCGGATATTATGCTACACCGGTCGAGAGTCCTACGCTTGGGACGCGTTGTTATTCGTCTTTATTTTAAGTCACCCGGTCGGTCAAGCATTTTTGGCGCCGTTGCCGGGGACGGCAACATGTGTTCAAAGAAGTCGGGTCGGGTTAGTATCTTTGTGTTTTATCTGAGTCAATAAAAAAAAAAGTGTCTTTTGTTTTTAGCATCTTTTTGTTTCTAGGTTGAGTCATCTAGAGTCAGTCGAGTGGTAAGTATTTTGTGTCTTGAGTCGAGTCAAAAAAAAAAAAAGTAATAAGGAAACAACTGGGTGAACGAGGTGAGAATGGAAGAATTCTGTGAGATGTGTGAGTGTTGGGGGCATCCTGTTTATACCTGCTCCGCTTTTTATGCACTCAAGGAAGCTTATCAGAATAATCAGGCTAGGGTAAGTGATATTAATCAGCGGTGGGATCCTTATCCAAATACGTACAATCTAGGGTGGTCCCACCACCCATCTTTTTCATAGTGGTATTCCGAACCCCCAGTGCCACCACAGGCACTGCCTTTGCCTCTGCAAGAAATACAGTCATTCGAACCTGCCCAGGACCACATGACCCAATTTGGCTCCCTTTTCCAAGACCCGCAAGGGTTTGATCCTTATTCTACTGGCCCACCCCCAGAGCTGACTTATCCCCCTCATGATGAGAAGCTTGAGGAGAGGGTACAGACTCTTGTGCGATCGCAGATGACCTTCACCACGGAAACCACCCAAGCAATTGGGAACCTTAGGTCCCAGTTGACTCAACTCACAGAGGCAGCGGGACAAATCCAACAGGAGTGGGAGACATTTCCTTCTCCGCCGCAAGTCAATAGAAGGGAGGAAGTCGACGCACTTCTCATTGAGGGACGGGTTGATGATCGTATGGAGGATTTTGATTCGTGGTCTGAAAGCTCCTCCAAGTTTGGAGGGAGTGAAGAGTTTACTCCTATGGACGAGGAAGTAGGTCTGGTTAACGATGTTGTGGAGGTTTACTTGGTCTTACCACCGTCCTCTGAATTTGGGGGGGTTAAGGAGCTTACTGCTAGGGAAGAGAGAGTAGAGGAAGTTGACCCACTTGTCATTAAGGGTGGGGTTGATGAGGGTTTGGTGGAACCTTCTGAGTTGGGAGCGAACGTGGAGCCAATTGCCCAATGTCCCCCCCTTGAGTCTAATGTAAAGGTCGAACCCCCTCTCATGTATCTCCCACTGTTGATCCGCGCTGCCTACGTTTTCCTTTTGTGCTCCTACGAGTCTAGAGAACGAGGAGCTCACTGTCCTCCGGGTGATGGTCCGATCGAAAAATCTCCCACTGCTGATGAATGGGACGCTGAGATTGATTATTTGCAGTCCTTAGTGGACGAGCAAGATAGGAAGTATGGGTTTGAGAGTGAGTCTCTTATTTTTGGGGACCAAGACTTTGTTGAGGAGGAATTAGTTGAAAAACCAAACTTGGCGGATTTTGGTAGAAGAGTCGAAGTCGACGGTAGTGGAACATATTGATTTTCTTGGTGTTGATGATTACGATTTTGTTTATCTTCCTTCTATCGCAAATTATGTCCACTGCTCGAAAATTAATTTGGTTTCACATGAGCACTTAGAGGCGTTTCAATTTCTTAAAACAATTCGGCAATTGCTTTACTTGAAGTATCTTTTCTTGTGGTTTGGCCGAGTTCAGTTTTTAGCAAAGAGTTTGAAGTGGAGTGGAATGTTCATAGTACTAATTTTCGTTGATATGTTAAATGTTCAAAATCCACGTTTGGCTAAACTCTCTCTCTCTCTCCCAATTAAAATTAATTCAAAAACAAAATAAAAATGAATGATGGTCTTGTATAGCCACCCACTCTTCAATTCAAGTTGGGGGATGGGGAGAAAAGTATGACACGTGAGGCTGCGTGAACGCCTGGGGGTATTCTTTCTTTGTTTTCTTTATTTGTTGTAGCCCGGCTTTCCCATGCGGGCAGTACTGACATCATTTGTTGCCTAGTAGGTAGTTGGTTCTTAAGACATTTGCAGGACGAGCATGCTACCACACCAGCCTTGGTAGTGTGGACCTCTTCGTCGGAGTGAGTGAGGCATTCAGGAGCCTCGAGCAGGGGTGCCACGAAAGGTGGCGGTTGTCAGTCCAATAAAGCTTCGGTGCGGCTCTGTGTGACTAGCTATGGACCTCTTTCGGTCCGAAGGAGCAGATCCTGGGAGCAGTTCTGATGACGAAACGCAACACTGATGGAAAATTCCCCATACATCGGCCGGGGTCATGATGGTTGGCTGCCATCCGACGGTCCATCTATTTCCCTTATTCTTCTAGTTCTATGTTTGTCTTCATGCTCTGAGGACAGAGCAACTTTCAAGTTGGGGGAAGGGGTGTACTTTGTACACGTTTATTTTTGTTTTGAGCGTTGTTAGTAGGTTTAGATTCATTTTTCAAATTTTTGGTTAATTTTTGAGTGTGGGGATACGATTGTTATGCTTGTTTGTATGAGTTGGGTGAGCATGCTAGATTTTTGTCTAAATGTCTGCCTGTTTAACTGAGCCACATGCATATATCTGGCATCCCTGTTTGAGTAATTCCGCACCATAAGCAAGATTGAGTAGGTGTTCTCACGTTGTGCACAGTATGTCCGTAAAGCATCCCATGTTTCGTTGTTCTTCACTTTCCGCATTTGCACAAAATAGTAGGCGTTTGTACCACATGTCATAGTTTAAATATTTTGCATGCATGTGTGAGAGTTGGTGACGTGTTTAGGGGATGAAACAAGGCCATCTTTGCATGATTAAACCACTATATGTGTCCCATTGATCCCATGTTAAACCAGTCCATGTCGCTTCTGTGTCAAACTTAGGAAACCGGTGTTTGGTTGGTGAGTCAGTTTGGTGGTCCAACTCTGTGCGCATTTTAAAGGCCTCGAATCAATGGAATAAAGGAGCATCGAAAATTAAAATGTTACTTTTGGGGTGCCATGTCTTTGGTTAAAAAAAAAAAAAAAAACCCCCTAAACCTTAATCCATTTCTTTTTCCCCCCAAATTCACTCATCTTAATGATAATAGAGAGGTGGAAAGACGGTCAACTGACCCTTTGACCCGTTGCTATGAATTTCCAAGTTTTCCAAAAAAAAAGAAGAAAAAAAAAAAAAGGAAAAAGAAAAAGAAAAACACAGTCAAGTTGAGGGGAACCATCCGATTCTTCCCCACTCTCTCTCTCTCTCCAACCCATCATTCTCGTTTTCCCTCTTCCTTCTTCTCCATTCAAACCTTAACCTCTAAACCTTCCAAACCTAAACTCACCAAAGTTATGGAACCCTAAGAGGCAAACTGAGCTGGAATTGAGCTATGATTTCGAGGTGTGATCACGAAGACTGAGCACGAAGTTGGACATGGGTTGGGGTGGTGTTGTTATTATTATTTGTTATTTTATGTGTTGTTTGGGTCAGAGACTATGCCATTTTATGTGTTTGTTTTATGTTGGTGGTGTGACCGGAGTATGTGGTCGGTGGTTTGTGTTGAAACTTGATTCGTGATATTCTGTTCGGTATTAGCTATATACTTGTTGGTATTATGTGTTGATTGTGATTGTGTTATCTGTGTTGATGGCGGCCAGTCTGGGTAGACTGACCATGCGCTTCTATAGGCCGTCACCTTTTGCATAGTATCTTTCCTTTGTGAAACCACGGTCATTATAAGCCTAACGAAGCCCTTAGTTGACCCGAAGCACGTCGTTTGACTCTCTCGCATCCATGTGTTATATTTAATAGTGAATGTGTGGTATCTTGACTTGTGAGCTTCCATTGCATATTTTGGCATTGTTTTGACTGGCACGTGGTGATTCTGTTCATTCCACATTGTTCGCCAGGCGCCTCACATGGGATGCAGAGTGTTTCGGTGAGTATGAGTGATATTGTGACATGTGGGAGCGTTTTATCTTAAATCTTGTTGAGGAATGGAAGTATTCGGATTTTTGCTAGGGCATGCATGTGACCGAGTTGTGGGTAATAAAGAGATAACATTTAAATTGCTCACTTGATTTTGTACAGGTTGCATAACCCTCGTATCCCTTATTGAGTCGTTGTATTTATTTCATTGTTTTCGTTTCGTTCGTTACTAGGGACTAGCAACGCTCAAGTTGGGGGATGTGATAGGCGCGTAGAAAGCATGCTTTTGAGCGCCTAAGTAGGGTAATTTAGCATGTTCGACGTGCGGTTTAAGCCTCATTTTCCAATTAATGCGTGCATGTGGTTGGATTTTGTGCTTGTGCTTAAGTGCAGGAATTTGAGGTGTTTTTGGCGCCAATGGGAGTTGTTGGGAGGCATGCACATGGACTGGGAGTGAGGATGAAGTGGATTTCACGTAGAAGTGATCGTAACCCGTCGGGAGCGCTACCCTATTTCTCTGGAGCGCTCAAATTGGGCACAAAAGGGCTCAGAAATGAACAGAAGGATTAGGAGCGCTACACCAAAAGTGGTGTAGCGCTACCGGTTTGCTGATGGTCAACGGTCAAAGCAAGGAGCGGCCGGTCAACGCGTAGGATAAGGAAGCGGTAGCGCTACCCATTTCTTGGTTGCGCTACCGAGCGGCTATGATGGCCACTGAGCGGCGTCGTTTTGGCCTTCGCGCGGAGGATTTTCAGATTTTCGTTCGTTTTTCCTTAGGATTACTGAGTTTAGTATAAATACTCTTGTTAAAACCCAGATTAGGGTTCGATGGTTTTTCTTTAGATTTTACCTCTCGAAGCTTTCGGCTACAGTTTTTCTTCCAGCATTATACGTTCAAGCTTGTTCCAGATTTTCAGAGTTACACCGTTTGGATTGATGTTTCGTTTTGATATTCGAGTTTGATTTCTCCTTGCAATTATCGGTATCGTTTTCTATTCCTATATTTTAATTCGCAAAGCATGTCTAGATCTAGGTTCAATTTAATTGCTGCAATTACTAAAATCATGAGTGAGTAGTCGTTTTGAGTGCGGCTGCGGGGCGAAGGCGTGTCGTAGCTAGGCTAATCGATGTTTCACCTCGGGGCCGAATTCGCTTAATTTTCGGGCAATTTTGGGAAACAGAAACTTTTCTAACAAACAAAACTCAGGCATCGCCAGAATTCAAATGCGCGCGAAATCTGGTGACAGGTGGTGCGCATTTGTTAGGAAGCCTTTCTTTTATTCTAAAATTAGTGAAAAGAGGAATTGTGGCCCGAGTAAATATCGATTAGACTAGTCGCGGACGCTGGGTTCCCTCAGCTGTGCTCTCTTTATTCATCTGCATATTTAGTTAATTTAGTTTGGTAATTTAGTTAGTAAATTAATCTCATTGAACAAGGGGTGGCTACCTAAGAGCCAAGATAAACTGTGAACCCGTCATCTTTGAGTCCTGCACACGTTCGTCCGTCTCTGTGGTTCGACTCCGGTACTTCCGGATATTATGCTACACCGGTCGAGAGTCCTACGCTTGGGACGCGTCGTTATTCGTCTTTATTTTAAGTCACCCGGTCGGTCAAGCAATGATCGTCAAGAAATTATAGCGATTGTTAAAAGGCATGAACTATCCCATAGCACGGACCGTCTCACTATTGCGGCACGATCCGTCTTACAAGCATAATCCATCTCAGAACTCCAATCACACCATTGAAAATAATTACATGTTTATGGTATTTGAACACGTGAATACAAATACGCAATAGATTGAAAGAATAAAACCATAATTCCATTGATCATATGAAACCAAATTCTTAGCATGTAATCCGATCCGAATAATAACCATAATCTACGCAGGAAAGCAAGGTTACTTGGTGAAGAACTTCATCCTCCCCCTAGAAAAGGGGTTTAGCCGGACATGGTGATGATCGACAAGCTTTGATTCGAAGAACTCATGAAGAACATGAAGAACAATGAGTTTCTCTCTCAAATTAGCCTCTCTCCATAATTGGGGAACCCTAAAACAATGTTAGGTTATGATATTTATACCTAGGGCCCTCAAATTACACAAAAACCAGAAAAAATATGAATTCCCGTCGCCATGGTCCGGACGGGGATACCGTGGTCCGGACCACGGGTGCAGTTTGCTCACTGATGCTCACGAGGACCATGGTCCGGACGGGGATTTGCATGGTCCGGACCATGGCACCAAAAATCGGCCATTTGGTCCTCTTTTGCTCCTCTTCGCATCCTTGACGCTCCTTAACCACTCCAAAGATGTTTTCCACGTCGTTGGGCACTCGGCACCTGTAACACCATTAACCAACAAACGCTAATCAAATAACAACCTAATGTATCTAACAAAGTACGAGTTAACGAGGCTCAATGGGTGCTTTTCGGCACCTATCAGGTGGTATGCCTAACATAAGCATGTCTTTTGTAGTATACTTTTGAAATTATAAAATTTACCCCAGAAAAGCTTTTAGAGTTTACAAAATCCACCTTGTGGTGTCCCCATGTGCTTCCCTGTCGTGTCCACGTAAAAAATAGTCAAATTTAGTACTAGACATTCTAAAATGGAAAGTGGTAAATTATTTTAGGCCGGACCAAAATAGAAAGATAGACCAAAAAAATGGAACGGAGGGAGTATATCACCTTATATGGCATGTAATCTTTGCGTTCTAGATTAGTTCATCTTTGTCGGGGTGACGTTTGGCTTTATTAGTTCAGACTGAGAAGCCGACTTCTCTTTCATCAATAAATTGGTTCACACACTCATGCACACACGAAGGTTAAATTACACATGGGCATTATATTCAAAATTCCTGATTTCTTTTCCCATTCTAATTGAATGTCTTGTAATGCCATCCTAATAATTTTAACTACGGTCAAATTAGCATCAGAAATATTGCTTCGCATTAACACATAAACTTAGGTAACTAGGATCAGGGCCGGCTCATGACATAAGCCAATAAAATCACTGTTGCGGGACCCCAAAAAAATTTAAAAAATAGGGGCCCCAAACATGTAAGTCTCTTATATATTGTAATGGATGTTTATTTTTAGATGACAATATATGTAACGCCCCGATTTTTCGGAAACGTTAAAATGAATTAAAAAGGTAATTTCACAAAAAAATTCCATAGATCCATCATAAAACCGTACTGAAAGCAATTATTATAGTTTTACAACCATATCGAATTAAAGTTAAACTGTCAAAATACAATTTTCAATAAGACTTGAAGCTTTCAAAATGTAGTCGACTAAATTGTTCAGAGCGACTAAGCATACGGAAACCAAGGCTCCTTGGCTTTCTCCTCAGCAGTGTTGATATTTGTCTGCTTGTACGGCCCCTCAGCTCCGTCTTCATTTCCTGGTGATAAATCACCGCGGTATAAGTACCCGTGAGCTTAAAAAGCCCAATAGGAATATCTTACTCTACTTAACCCCACGTATCTAATAGATAAACATGCATAATAAAAGAATAAAAGGAGATAGCAAAAATAACATTAATGATTAATTACTAGCCATTTACCTAAGTGTCATCTAGGATTCTCAACCACGAGATCCATCCTACCCTCCAACCTCTAGCATAGGGCAACTAGTTGATTCGACTCCCCCTTGCAAAGATCCGGACAGAGAACCTGGGTTACATACCCGAGTACCATTTCCATGACCTCAAGGCACGAGAAACAAGATTCACCGGGAGTGCGGCCCCACAACTCATCCCTAGGCTACGACGCAAGCACAGTGCCACCCATATAGGCCGACCATTCTTGAGAGTCAATCACCACCATGTCCTATCCAGGGTTATGTATTTTAAACGTTCATCCATCCGGGGCCCATTCCGTTCACCCCCAGAACCACAGCTCGTCAGCTCAACAATATTTCCACGCATTTTCATTTCCCATATTCTTATTTAAAAACACGTATAAAGTTTCTCGAAAACCACAACCACCCAGTGTTCTACTACCCCATCTACATTACTTGCACAATAATTTACAATGCTACAGCTAAGTCACGCAAATCACATAATGATAAAAATAATGAACATAACTTGCAATAATAAAAATCAACGTGTCTAATAAATAAACAAGTACGGTTGCAAAAATGATCAAGAGATAATCACGGACACATTTCCTAGTCTGGTCATGTACTTGGTTATCAATTTAAATCATATTTAATCTAACGTGATACAAAATTTCACAATACAAGGTTAAACTACAAAGTAACCAAAATCTGAGATTTAAAATGTTAGAAATCTAAAGTTTAGGGATCAAACTATAATTTATCAAGATTCGGGCCTAACTGTAATTTGGCCTGGGGTAGTTGACCAGAGTGACTCTATTTTTTTGCTCAAACTTTTTTGAAAGTTGTCCAAACTATTCACTTGATTACTCAGTGCTCTACCGAGCGGGTTGATAACCATTCGCTCCACTGATCGAAACGTCCGGGTTTTGTCTATACACAATGAAAATTTACAAATAATATATCAAAATATTCGTTAGGACATGAACTACACTTCTATCACAGAAAAAGTTGGATTTGAAGTGGTTTGGACGTGACCCAGTAGTTCGAAAGGTCAGAAACGCATATATACTACTTCTCGACGATCGAAATGCCCGAGTTTTGTTTCTATTCAACGAAAATCAACGTATTATATATCAAAACGTTCGTTATGAAATGAACTACATCTCTATCATGGAAAAAGTTGGTTTCAGATTGTTTTGGACGGGACCCAGTAGTTCGAAAGGTCAGAAACGCATATATACTACTTCTCAACGATCGAAATGCCCGAGTTTTGTTTCTATTCAACGAAAATCAACGTATTATATATCAAAACGTTCGTTATGAAATGAACTAAATCTCTATCATAGAAAAAGTTGGGTTCAGATTGTTTTGGACGAGACCCAGTAGCTCAGAATGTCAAAAATGAATTTACACTACCTTGCAACTAACGAAATGCTCGGGTTTTATTTCTACTCAACGAAAATCAACTTATTATATACCAAAGGGTTCAGTAGGATGTAACCTACCTTTCTTCCGAAGATTAAGCTAAACCGGAGTGATTTGGATGGGTCTCGGTCACGTCTTAGTTTTCTTCTTCTTTTTCTTTCTTCTTTTCTTCTTCTTTCTTCTTTTCTTCACTCACCCAGCCACCTCTCGCTTTATAAACAGAAAAGAAGATGAACAAGATGGTGGAGAATGTGGTTCTCTTTCTCTTACTTCTACCGAAAAAAATTAAGAAGGTGGAAAGGTAATAAAAAGGGGTGGTAAATTAAGCTCAAATCTCATGGGTAAAGAGCTGTGAGAGTGAGGCTTATAACCATGGGTTAGAGGAATGTGTTATAGGGGTGTGTTAAGCTCTAATTGGATGGGATAAAGGGATGGCCAAAAATGGCTAAACAAGAGTGATGGATATGTGTGATGGAAATTTGAATTTGATGTGTATGGGTTTTGGGTTTAGTTGGGAAGTAAATGGAGTTTTGGAAAAATAGTTAAGGACACTAACTATACACTATGTATATACTATGCATAGTTATTATAGGAACGGAAAATTTTTATGTTAGGATCCTAGCTCAATAGTAACTAGCGAATAAATATCACGAATTAGAAATCAACACGTTGCTAATCCGAATAACAATAATAATAATAATAATTAAATAAATAAATAAAAATAGAATGAAAATCTGGGTCGTTACAATCTATCCCCCTTAAAACAATTTCGTCCTCGAAATTTGGTCGTTCCTCCCGTTACGAGCCGTTGCTAACTGTTTTTGTTTGTTGTCTTGAGATCGGTTCTTCTTGCTCAAGCGTCATAAAAAAATAGTGATAATTAGAATTTTCTTTCGTCTCATGTTCTTCTCTTCATAATTTGAAATGAGATTTGGCAGCTACTGCATCATTAGTCGTGCTTCTTTGATTGTCGAGTCATTGTTGATGAGTATTCCGTCTATCCCCCTTAAATTTGAACCACGTCCCGTTTGAAGAGTAAGTCGTCACTACCTTCCCATGACAATCAATTACAGCCTGGTGGGCAAATAACCACTCCGTTCTCAACATTAATTCAAAGTCTGCCATCTGAATGACGCGGGGGTCGCAGGTAAAATGAAATTCTGATACCTCTACCTCGCACTATTTACATACCAGGCCTACCGAAATATGACCTCCTAACAGTGAGGTGACCTTCATTGTCGACCTTATGCGTTCAACTTCTAGTCCTAATATACGCACATATGCAATAGATATAAACGGGTGCGATGCTCTAGAATCAACTAACGCTTCCACGTAAGTACGAAAAAGTAGGTGATTACCTTGGATCACCGCAGGATTATAAACTTCCTCCTCTCCTTGGAGTGCGAACAGTCTGCCTCCAACAGCGGGTTTTGCCGGGTTCCATTGTAGCTTCTGTTGATTTGGATTCTCTGAGAATTGATTTCTCATTCCTGTCTTGTTTCCCTGTGGCTGTTACTGTTGTCCGTATTTTGAACTTCCAGTTCCGACTAATTGTGGGCAGAGGCGTTTGATATGGCCTTCTTGATCGCATTGGTAACATCCTCCACCTGATGCCTGTTTCTGTCCCTGGTTTTGATATGGTCCTTGATTAGACCCACGGTTCTGGCCCTAGTTGTTGTTCCTCCACTGCTGGTTGTTATGTGGTTGCGATCGGTTGCAGTTCTGATCATACGGCTTGGGTGCGGAGTACCCCTGGTTGTTGTTGCGAATTGGCCCTCCTAATGCCTGGTTGCCCTTCGATCTGCTCTCGAAGTCAATGCTTTCCCGTTCCATCAAGAGTGCGCATTTTACCACTTGTGCATACGTGGGGTATTCTAGTGCCATCACTGATCGACTTGTCTCTCCGAGTCCCCACTCAAACTTCCTTGCTTTCGCTTCATCTGTCAGCACCAGAGTTTTGGCGTATCGAGATAGTTCCTCGAACTTGGTAGCGTACTGAGTGACAGTCATAGAGCCCTGCTTCAAGCTCATGAACTCCTGAATCATCGCTTGCTTGATTGGAGTGGGAAAATATTTGTCGAGAAAGATTGTCTCGAAGTTTTCAAATGTCATCGTCGTCACGTCGTGGAGCGTCTCCGTCATTTTCCACCAGTGTTGAGCTTCTCCTTGCATCTAGTACGTAGCCAATGCAATGCAATCTTCATCTCTCGTGATTGCTAGTGTTTTGAGCACCTTCTAGATCTCTTTAAGCCAAGTCTTCGCAGCGGTCGGGTTAGGCTTGCCATGGTAGGTTGGTGGTTGGCGCTTGCAGAACTCGTTCAAGGCCTGACTACGAGTTAAAGGGCCCTGAGGTGTATGAGCTGGTGGTTGTCGAGGAATGTTGGTGATTGCAGCATGAAAGCTTGAAACATCTGAGCGAGGTCTTGTACTCCAATCTGTCCGTTGTTCCTCTTATTGTTTTGGTTGTTGTCGTTGTTGTTGCCATTGTGACCGTTCCTCGTGTTCGCCATCTACATCGTTAATTTTAAGTTAAGAAAGGAGTTTTCTAACTATCGAAACCTCAAAACAAAATCGCGAGAAAATATTGGGGTCACAGGAATGAAATGTGGTTACATTAGTGATTTTGAAAAGGTGCAAGCGATTGCAGTCTCTCTCATTCTACTAGCATATTTCAATACAGAAGATGACACACTGCAGTACATATAATACAAACAACCTAGTCGCTAGTCAAACATGTAGGCCTATGTTTTCTCACCGTATATTCTCACTCTATCTCTACCCTTTTCCTTGGGGAATGAGGGTTCTTCGTTAGCAGGTTCTCAAAGTTGTTTCGTTTCAGACTCGAACTCCTGTTCTCGGTTGATCAGGTGCCCAGTTACAGACTGAATGGTTCTTCTACTTCCTCTTTCGGGTCGGAGTTAACATCAATCGCTTATCTCATCGGAGATGGAGCCGTGAGAGGCTACACTTAAGTGGAATGCTATGTAGTAAATAAGAATACGCTTAACTACCCCGGTTTATACTCTCGAAAAATGATCTACCCAATCTACCCAAGGCCGAGGGTTTTAACCTATAGCTCTGATACCATGTTGTAACGCCCCGATTTTTCGGAAACGTTAAAATGAATTAAAAGGTAATTTCACAAAAAAATTCCATAGTTTCATCATAAAACCGTACTGAAAGCAATTGTTATAGTTTTACAACCATATCGAATTAAAGTTAAACTGTCAAAATACAATTTTCAATAAGACTTGAAGCTTTCAAAATGTAGTCAACTAAGCATACGGAAACCAAGGCTCATTGGCTTTCTCCTCAGCAGTGTTGAAATTTGTCTGCTTGTACGGCCCCTCAGCTCCGTCTTCATTTCCTGGTGATAAATCACCGCGGTACAAGTACCCGTGAGCTTAAAAAGCCCAATAGGAATATCTTACTCTACTTAACCCCACGTATCTAATAGATAAACATGCATAATAAAAGAATAAAAGGAGATAGCAAAAACTAACATTATTAATTAATTACTAGCCATTTACCTAAGTGTCATCTAGGGTTCTCAACCACGAGATCCATCCTACCCTCCAACCTCTAGCATAGGGCAACTAGTGTGATTCGACTCCCCCTTGCAAAGATCCGGACAGAGAACCTGGGTTACATACCCGAGAACCACTTCCATGACCCCAAGGCACGAGAAACAAGATTCATCTGGAGTGCGGCCCCACAACTCATCCCCGGGTTGCGACGCAAGCACAATGCCACCCTTATAGCCCGACCATTCTTGAGAGTCAATCACCACCATGTCCTATCCAGGGTTTCGTATTTTAAACGTTCATCCGTCCGAGGCCCACTCCGGTCACCCCGGAACCACAGCTCGTCAACTCAACAATATTTCCACGCATTTTCATTTCCCATATTCTTATTTAAAAACACGTATAAAGTTTCTCGAAAACCACAATCACCCAGTGTTCTACTACCCCATCTACATTACTTGCACAATAATTTACAATGCTACAGCTAAGTCACGCAAATCACATAATGATAAAAATAATGAACACAACTTGCAATAATAAAAATCAACGTGTCTAATAAATAAACAAGTACGGTTGCAAAAATGATCAAGAGATAATCACGGACACATTTCCTAGTCTGGTCATGTACTTGGTTATCAATTTAAATCATATTTAATCTAACGTGATAAAAAATTTCACAATACAAGGTTAAAATACAAAGTAACCAAAATCTGAGATTTAAAATGTTAGAAATCTAAAGTTTAGGGATCAAACTATAATTTATCAAGATTCAGGCCTAACTGTAATTTGGCCTGGGGTAGTTGACCAGAGTGACCCTATTTATTTGCTCAAACTTTTTTGAAAGTTTTCCAAACTATTCACTTGATTACTCAGTGCTCTACCGAGCGGGTTGATAACCATTCGCTCCACTGATCGAAACGTCCGGGTTTTGTCTATACACAATGAAAATTTACAAATAATATATCAAAATATTCGTTAGGACATGAACTACACTTCTATCACAGAAAAAGTTGGATTTGAAGTGGTTTGGATGTGACCCAGTAGTTCGAAAACTGCGTTTTTTTATTGTTTCTGACTCATACGAACTCCGATTTGGGCGTAGTTTGGTCCGTTGGACTCTAAATTCAGTTTCCTATGTTTCTAAAAAAAATTGGAATTTTCAGAAGTAATTTTTATTTTTCAAATTTTTAATACAAAATGAGGAGATTGGAGGACGGTTTTTGGACGCATTCGTGGTCCAATGAGATCCAAATTTTTTGTGTAACCTCCTGGATATATTACCTAGATAATGGTATTGGTGGTGCAATTTTTCAGTACATGTTCATTTTTTGCAATTTTGGCTTGTGATTTATTCTTTGAGAATTAGAATAAATCTTGAAAATTGTTAATAATTGCATATGAGTGACTGAAAATTCACCGAATATTAAAAATAGCATGTTTTAATTATTGGAGGAGATTCATATTGTTTGTGGTATGTTTGAATAATTTTTTATTTTGATTATTGATCAAATTATTCATATTGCAGCATGATTAAAATTGCTTAGTATATAAAGTGTGTTGTGTACTGCAAGAAAAATTATTTCATGCATATTATATGCCATATCCTGTGGGAGGTTGTTCGGTGGAGAAAAAATATTCACATATTTTTTCCCGAAAAACTAAAATTTTGCGCATGAATTAAATTAAATTTAATAATAAAATACTTAGAGGCGCAAGAGATGATTATAAGCTTAGCGAGTTTTCGATCTTGCGACATGTATGTTATTGTTATTATTTAATTTAGATTTTTTGCGGCAAAATAGTTCTGTTGTGTTATTAATAATCCCATGCGCATTTCTTTGATAGGAGTTAAAATGGAAGCTAAGTGCATAGTAACAAATTTGAACAAAGTTGAGAAATTGGGAAGCGACACTTATAATATTTGGCGCTGTGAGATCTAGTTTCTCTCCAATGAGCTTTAGGTCTTGGAGACCCTTAACCATGAGATGGTTGAGCAAGCGTAATCTGACTCACCACAGTATCTTTGTGATCTTGAGGTTTATCAAACGTGGTACAAGAAAGATCAGTGTGCGCGAATTAATATGTTACGCAGCATGCATAACGATTTGATATGTGAGTTTGAGTGCTACGTGACTGCTCATAAGCTGAGGATAGCTATCAAAAAGAAATATGACATCAACTTCTTGACTGAGATGTGATGATGAACTGAAATATGAGGCAATAAATGCTAAGCGCCAAGAGGCTGCTGAGCAAGATAGTTCATGCATCATAGCTGAAACTAGCCCTCGCAGGTCTAGGTATCAGCAGAGGAAGGCTATATGCGCCCTTAGGAGAGGAGCTGATATAGCCCTTGGCCCGAATGGCACTCACTGGTTCTTTTAAGCATAAGAGAGGCAAGAAGTAGAGTGGTTTGAAAAACATGACTAAAAAGACGTGCTTTAACTATGACAAGTTGGGACACTTTGCTCGTGAGTACATTGAGCCTAAGAAGGAACTCCCTATTTTATTTCTCGTTTTGACTGTTTTGTTACTAGTTAAGGTTTAGTTGCTCATTCTCCTCATTTGTGAGTAGTAGACTCAAGAGCAACTTACCACTCAACGAGAAACAAAGATGGGTTCATGGAGTATTTCCGAATTCTAGGTGGTAGCTAAAGGATTTTCATGGAGAAAGAGTCTAGTATGTAGATGATGGGCATTAGCAAGCTGGATTTGCGACATGGGCGCATTCTACTTCTTCATGATTTACTTTATGCTTCACAAATTCCGCAAAACTTGTTATTAGTTACTAGCATGATGGTCTAGGTTTTTCATTTTCTGTTGAAGAGTAGCTTAGTGAGTATTGATAAGGGTACTATTTGTTATGGTTTTCGATGATTTTGTGACACTAGATGTTATTAAATCCAGTTTAATAATAATTCTAGTGATTCTATTTGCTATATTACATCTTTTGGTGATGTTGATTCTATTAGATGGCATTCTGGATTAGGTCACATTGGGCAAGAGGGGGATTTTTGGGTCTACCTACCCATTTGTGACCATTGCTTCACAGGAAAAGCATTTAGAAAACCATTCAGATAAGCCATAAAGGCATCTGTTCCAGTGCAAACTTATTTGTTCAAGAAATTTGTGGCTCAATGAATGTAAGGGTAAGGTATGGTGTATCCTATTTTATCACATTAATAGATGACTTCACGCGCTATGGTTATGTCTATTTTCAGAAGCATTGGATTGCTTTAGACGCTATTTTCATGAGGTTGAGAATCAATTAAACAAGAGCATTAGGGCTCCTAGAACTGACCGTGGCTGCGAGTATCTACATGAGCAATATAAGGTGCTCTATGAGGAAAAATGGATAGTTAGGCAATTAACAATTCCTGGCACTCTGCAACAAAATGGTGTGGTGGAGATAAGGAATTGTAAGTTGCTAGACATGGTTTGGTCGATGATGGCTCAAACAAATCTTCCAATTTCTAATTGGGGAGATGCATTGCTAATTGCTGCCTACATCCCTAACTGCATGCCTTCCAAATCATTATCTTCCACCCCATATGAGTAATGGACCGGCAGAAAACCTGATTTGGGTAATTTGTGGCCATGGGGGTTGGTTGCTTAAACACATAGTACTTCTCATAAGTATGAAAAAATAGGCCTTAAAGGCAAGAAGTGCATCTTTTAGCACTCTAAGAGCTATGTGTTTTGGTGAGTAACCTAATGGAAGTGTGATTGAAATTGAGTTACGAGATGTGGATTTTCCTTTAAGGAGGATTTCCCTAGCAGAAGAGAGGTTAGTAGAGATGTAGAGCTCTACGAGATGGAGGATCCAATGTTGGGCGCACCGAGTCGTACAGTCGAGAATGGGGAAGAAATTCTCCTATCTCCTGGGGATAGTGGGAGCGACTTGCTTAATCATGGATTAGATCTATTAGATACGGATTCTCAAGATCCTCTGATGCGTTGAAGCAAACATGGAACAATCTCTCATCGTCATTTTGGGATTGAGGGAGAGACTTTTATGATTGCTCCGAAAGATGCAAAAGAGCCCAAAACAGTGGGAGTAGCTCTTTCATCTCCTGCTAGTAAGGAATGGATAATTTAATGCAAGAAAAGTTGGAGTGTTTAAAAGATAAACCATGTCTGGGACTTGGTTGATCTTTCGCCTCGGCGCACGACCATTGAGAGCAAATAGGTTCTTAAGATCAAACGCGAGGCAAATGGTTCTATATTGAGCAATAAGTTTCATCTAATAGCGAAGGGTTACACCCAATTTCCGGTGTAAAGTGTGAGGAAATTTTCTCCCTAGTGGTGAGATTTGCCTCCTTACGCTTTATTCTAGCCTTAAAAATATTCTAGGACATTAAAATGACATTTCTCAATGGAGAACTGGATGAGGAGATCTGTTTGGATCAACATAGAGTGTTTTGAGGCAAATGGCCAGGAGCGCAAAGTTTGCATGCTCCAACGGTCTATCTATGCCTCAAACAACCATCCATGCAGTAGTGTATGAGATTCCATCGAGCCATTATCACTAATGGGTTTACGATGATCAATGAAGACCACTGCGTGTATTTGAATAGTCCACGAATAATTTTTTAATAATGTCATTGCATGTGGATGACATTCAGCTGGCCGGAAATTACAAGGACATTCTTAAATGATCTTAAATGATCGTTCTAGGAGATTCTTGGTTTGTCTTCTCAGACTTACATTAAGAATATTTTTAGAACGATTCTGGTAGCAAAGCTGCAAAATCCATTGACACTTCTATTGCTAGAGACGAGAATATAAGACTTAATATCGAACCTAATACTCCTTAAGAGTTGAAATAGATGGCCTGCACACCCTATTCAATGTTGTTGACAGCTTGAAATATGCAATGATGTGCATATATTGTTACATATGTTTATATTAGACATAACTCATCAAAGGAATTGTTGCGCAGTAGGAAGTGATTAAGTAACACATCTCTATGAGTCGCATAGTTGTATGCCCATTGTGCAAGCCCTTTGCTAGCGAGGCTTGAGTGACACATGTTAGGGCTTCTGGACTGCATAGATGGAGTTAGATGTGTTTCTTTAAGATATATGGGATTTTTATGCCATTTGTGCACTTAATATTTGAATATTGTTGTTGCAAAATGTGCAATTGTTTATGTATAACACACACAGAATTAAAGATTGATGTCAACAGGTTAGATTGGCTCACTCACACGAGCAATCGCCTTCGGCGCTTGAGATAGCGAGCGAAGATGAGACAGATGGGTAATAAGATATACAGGTTTGGCCTGTGATATAGTCTGATAAGAGGAATCAGTTATACCCACCAAAGGTCGCCTTGGTTGAAACCAAGATGGGGTCTATTTTTTGGGACCGATCACTGGTAGTTCCCGCTATCATGAGTTTTACCTGTTTTTTGGTAGCCAGATGTGAGGACTCGTATGGCGCCGTGATGGCAGGCTAGAGAACTCAGGTTGGGCGCTAGGTAGCGACCAGACTAAGGTCTGTACGGTGTTTGGGAGTATGACATCGCTTTTTGGAAAAGTAACTCCACCGTAGCATGTATTCATACTACATGTGCTATGCGATCATGTGTTTTAGAGGTGAGTGAATGGATCCTTGCTTCCTCACCGTGTGAGTCGAAGCGGTCATTAGATAAAAGACTGCAAATATATAGAATGTGCTCTTTGATTTTTGACTATGTCATGAAGTAGAGATTTTGTGTTGCTACTCTAGCTTGACTACCTAAGACCACGAAATGTGAGGGTCCCATGGAGCCTGACTGGGAAAGCAGCAAGGTTAAAACCAAGTGACATGAGGGCAAAAAGAGGATCATTTAGTAGTACACCCTGCTATATATTCACTGTCGACAACTCAGATCGCTCTGTTAGCGAGCAGATCGGGTGTGAATATAGAATGCGTGATTTGGGGGTCAAGTATGCTTTTTGAAGGATTAAAGATGCTTGGTCCGGTGTAACTAAATGGATTCAGAGTACACGAGACACTCTCTTTTGGGTTGATGTCTCTATGCTGGCTCTTACAGAGTTTCTAGTGTAGAGCTCCCACTTGCAGGTGCTCCAGCGATCGCACGGTTCATTAGCGCGTATGAGTTTGTTCTTAGTTGGGCAGATGGAAGAGAGACTGGTGAAACTTGTCATGCCCATGCATGGACGAGTGGGAGATGTTGGAATTTGGGCCGGGTCCGGGACCAAATCGGGTCGCCTATGAGGGCATGACCCGGTGACCCATTTATTATAGAGTCCTATCCTATCTTGGAGATAAGATAGAAGAAGTTGAAGTGATCCTATTCTCTTAGGATTATAGGACTTCTAAAGCATCTAGGATGCTCACTCTATATATTTTCCTGCAGCATATTCACAATACAAAATGGCACACAATATTATCAGTTATGGAGTTCTACGAAACTCTCTCCCTAGTTTTCTCTCTCTGCCATTAAAGAGCGATTCGAAGCTTTTGCACCGTGGAATAGAGGGTGATACTCGAACCTCGTAGTATCACTCCATCGCGGAGGTTGTTGCTGTTCTAGTACGTGCTGGAGTATGTAATCCATCCACCAAAAGATCTGGTTCGGTAAAAGTTCGCTAAAGGTAATCCGAACCACCCGTTTCCGCATTTCTCATTAAAGTTTAACACAAACAAAGCAATACCTACGGCCAGTCGATCATATTTTCTTGTTAAAGTTGTAGCCGAAATATCATTTTTTTTTTCCCTATCAAATTCTCATATCATTATTAGGGGTATTGCATTACACTTCAATAGAGGTCATAATACGGTCATTTTGTTGAAGAGATGTGAACAAGGGTATCAAGTAGTTAAGGTCATTTCGAGATGGCACTGCTTTATATAGGGATATACTCCATATATATGAAACCTTTTTGTCACTGATAAGTTGACAAACCTTTTTTCTCCTGAACATAAATTGATTTACCTTGAAAAATAGAATTTTGTGTTTATTTTTTTCCTATGCTCGGCAAAATGTAAGAGTTACTGTCTTTTCTTTTTTCTCTTTTTTTTTTCTTTCTCATTTTTTTTGTTAGAATTGCTGAAACAGAAAGATACGGAAAAAAAATACTACGAAGATTTTACTGCAACGTGGTGATAGCCAATTGGAGCAAGAGAAAAAATATGTGGGACCCAAATATGAGTTCTAGGTCCCACATGTCCCATGTGAGAGAGTTTGTGCAATTGTTGGTACAAGTGTTAGTGCATGTAGCGAACCTGTCACGACCTTTCTGTACACGGAACAAACATTCTTCAGTGCGAGAGGTATAGCCGCCTTCAGATCTAGAACAAGTTATGAATATATATATATATATATATATATATAGAGTAGTGATCTAGTCCGGGAGTCCCGGATCCGGGACTCCACCTTCCCGATATTTTTTTGACGATCTGAGCCGTCCAATGTGTTCAAAAGGTGTTTTCAAGGGTCCACGCGGGAAATCTTCAAAAAAAATACCGGGAAGGGCTTGATCCAAGCAGTTTTCGCAAAAACTTTATATTTACAGTTTTTTGTGAAAAACTACTTGGATCAAGCTCTTCCCGGTATTTTTTTTTGAAGATTTCCCGCCTGGACCTTGGAAAACACCTTTTGAACACATTGGACGGCTCGGATTTCCCAAAAACAATTTTTAAAAGCATCAAAACACCGAAAAAGGCTTCAATCCGGGAAATCCGGGATCCTTGACAGGATCGCCGGTGTATATGTATATATATATATATATATATATATATATATATATATAAGGTACTTCTAGGGTGACACAATGGGTCCCATCAACCCAATTGAAATTACCAAATTGCCCTTTGCAATTTTCTCTTCTTGTTCTATAATTTTCCTTTTTAATGGGTAGTTTTTTTTTTACGTGTGCGGAACTCAATTAGGACCCATGTGACCCATTAAGACTGTAATAGACAAGATATGAACATAAATACGTAATCCATTCCATTAATTGATTGAGCGCATGCATATACAATGGAAATCAAACCATTAACTTAACATAAGTTCTAATTTTGTAGTATCAGCACCATTTGACTGTATACATTTGTCTAGACTGTTATCCTTTCTCCACTTTCAAGATGGTCAAAAGCCTTCGCCATTTTGCAAAAATAATACTTCATGTTTAATCTCGAAAGACACCAATAAGGGTATCATTAATGCACTTATGGATGATGTGCATCTTTATTAACATACCGGATGTATTAGTACCCAAAGTGTATCCTACCATCATAAAGTCCCTTTTGAGAATCATGAATAATCAACTTAAAGAAATGGTTGCATCAAAATAAACCACAGTATAATAAGGGATTGAACTATGACATAATGCTATTTAGACTTAAATTCAAGCTAAACAACATAATTTTATGCACATCCCATATTAAAGAGTAGGAAAAAAATACTACATGAAAAAAAAAATTTGTTAGATGTTAATATTTCAAGCTTTTAAGACCGCATGTTCATATTGGAGAACAAGACATTAAAGTGTTGCCCAGAATGATATCTGGAACCAAAATTTTCAAAATTAAAAAGCACAAGCAAAATTGTTCTTAGAAAACTGTGCGCTTACATAGGTTTTTTTTTTTTTTTTCATGATTATGAAACTTTTTATTAAAGAAAAATTTTAGTCCCTCTATCCCAATTCGCTTGTCCAATACACAAATCGTGTAACTTTTGGATAAAAAAAAATACTTGACACAATTTTTTATTTTGAATTTCTTTACACCAAAATGAAAAACTCATGGAGTACTTTGTTTGGTGTATAGAAATTTAAAAAATTATGCACCTCCTTTATTGCTTTGTTTGAAACTCCCTCGACTTTTAGTATAGGACAAGCAACTTGGGATGAAGATTGTATTTAGAAGGAGGAGGAAAGAAACAAAAAAGATACAGTAAATAAACCTTAACTCTCACAAAGCAAATAAAAGATTACTAACATATTTAAAGGACAAAAAGAAGCTAATGAACATGGAGGCTAAAGGGTGTAAGGTCACCACGGCTAGCTTTGACCTATAAGGCCTATCTCGATTCAAGCCCGTAGAGATCCAGCAAAAACATAATCGGGCCAAGTCCCCATGTGAACAACTCTAGGCCTAGGTCTTGCCCATGACCATAATGTATTCGAGCCAAGGGGCTTGGGTCGGGCTCGAGCGTTTTGAGGTCCATGAATGCTGGTCATCATCAAGGAATGCATAAATTCTATTGCGCAAATATACCATTAATTACAAGATTGCGATACGAATTCCGATTCTCGAAATACACCATGAACACAAGCATCTGAATCATTATTCCAAACCTGAATTGGAAAATATAGACTGGTCTTGTTCGTTTCATAGGTTAGTTTAGCTTTAGTTTTGTTTTCTAATCATTACCCTCATTTCTCTCTCTATCTCTCTCCACTCATTACCCCTATCACCAAAACTAAACTAAACTAAAACTACTAAATGAACAAGGCAAGCTATGACCATACACCATACTATCATTATTCCAATTCCGCAATTTCAAGTATGATTTAAGAAAATACCAAATCATTTCATCTTCTTTTCCTGATTTCTTTGTCTCCATCTTGATACCCACCCTTTTCTTTCTTTCTCCATACCCACTCCACATATCTCTTGGGTTTTCGCCATCCTTTTCCAGATCTACGGCCATCAGATCTTATCAGCCTTCTCTTTTGGACTCCTTGGGCCGTGGGCTTTCATTCTCTGCCGGCCGTTTCTTTTCCGGCGAGATTTTTCCGGGGTCTTTCCGGCGAGCTCACCGGAGCTCCGTTTCGCATTGCCTTTGGTACTCAGCTGCTTTCAAGCACTTAGGTAATCTCCTCTATCCTTTCTTTTGGAGGCTATGACGGTTAATCTCCGATCATCTTTTCTTGTCTGGTCGATGTTTTGTTTTCTGGGCTGCGGAGGGTTTGTCTTTTGGTTTCTTAATAGTTTTGGAGGATGAGATGGCTGGTTTATTTACGATTTTTGTGGACAATCTCCCAAAGCCAATGGATGTTGGTTGGCTCCGTCAATTATTCAGTCCTTTTGGGAATGTGTGTATGCCGAGCAAGAGAAGTGCTTCTTTCAATACTAAATTTGGGTTTGTGAGATTCAAGAGGAGAGAGGAGGCATTGTATGCAATTGAGGATCTCAATGGCTCTTTGATTAGAAACTTTAGAATTGTTGTGCAATTTGCCAAATACACCAAAGTAGCCCTTCAGGTTCTCGAAAAAATATTGATGGGTTTATGAAGGATAGGTTGGTTTCCTCCCGGCAGGTTTGGCATCCTAAGTCTGTTGAGATTCATGGTAATGATAGAGATTCTAAGTGTCTGTCATATGCAGATGCTCTTAGAGGTGGTTCACATGCTACTATCATTAGGATAGTTTCAGATGGCTTCAAAACTAAGCTTGTGGAAGCAACGGAAACAGATATGGTGTGGCTACAGAATAGTGCAGTTGGTCATTTAATCAATTACTGCTACGTGAATATGTTGTAGGATCTATTCATAAGCAACGGTATTTGGGATACTTACATTCGTCCACCGGGTGGCTTAAACGTGTTGATATCTTTCGACTCTACTAATTTATTGAAGAATTTCCTGTTGCACAAAGACAATTTGCTTCCTAATTGGTTCTCTTCGGTGAATGCGTTGGACAATCAATCTATCAGACCTTCTAGGTGCGTTTGGATCTCTTGTTACGGTGTTCCTCTTAATGCTTAATGTTCTTCTACTTTATAGATATTGGAAAATTGTGGGGTGATGTGATTAGACTTGATGAATTGACGGAGAAATTGATAGCTTTTGATAAAGGGCGTATGTTTATTTTAACGGATTATCTCGACTGCATTAACGAGGTTGTGCGTGTTAAGATTAATGGTGTTTCCTACCCGGTTAAAGTTATAGAAGATCCTTTGGCTGAAACATCTTGGGAGAAACGCGTTTTTACTTCAATTAAGATAAAAAAAAAAAAATAGGCATGATACTGTTGGGAAGGAAGATATAGTTGAGACTGACCCAGGGGATGATATTTCTTTTGATTTGGTTGCCCACGAAGCTCAGGATAAAGGTAGTTGTAGGGAATCAAGGATTGATTTGTTGCATGGTGACATAGGCAACAAGCATAATCTTCTTGCTAATGAGACCTTTTTTGATAGCCATTGTCCGGCTCTTAAGGCTATTGGAAAGGGAGACACAAGGTTCGATGATCACCCTCATTGAAAATCTGAAATTCCATTTCCACATTCATCAAGCACAATTCCAACCATTGTCACCACTACAAGAAATCAGGGTTTTTGCGAGGAAATAAATTCCTCGCTAAAGGCCATAACTTCCTCGCAAATAAGTTTTTGCAAGGAAATTTCATTTGTGGCCAAGTCCTTGCAAATGGGTAGTCTCCAAATGTTTTTTGCGTCCAAAATTTTGTTTCCTCACTAAAAAGTTTTTTTTTTTTTTTTGCAAGGAAATTTAACTTGTCGCTAATGAGTGAACCCTTTTGCGAGGAAATTCATTTACGATGAATTTCATGTGTTTGGCGATTTGGAATTTTTCTCGCCAAATGGTGAACCCTTTTGCGAGGAAATTCTTTTGCGAGGAATTTCATGTGTTTGGCGATTCAGAATTTTCCTCACAAAATGGTGAACCCTTTTGCGAGGAAATTCATATGTTTGGCGATTCAGTATTTTCCTCGCAAAATGGTGGACTAGAAAGCAACAACTCAAATTTCCTAGCTAAATATAAATGTTTACTAACAAATTATTTCCTCGCAAAATGATGCACTCGAAAGCAACAACCCAAATTTCCTTGCCAAATGTGCATGTTTAGCGACAAAGAATTTCTTCACAAAATGGTACACTTAGTAGCAACCAAACAAATTCCCTTGCAAAAAATCACTTTTTGGCGAGGAAACAAATTTGTTTCACAAAACAAAAAACACATTTTGCTAGGAAAATTATCCTTTCAAATTAAAAAAAATAGTTTTCTTTTGGCGAGGAACCTCACAAAATAACTCTTTTAGCGACAAAAAAGCTACCAACTGTTCTCATTTTGATTCCTGTCATACAATTAATGACCCGATATATAATTCAAATAGCACAATTCATCAAACTCAAAGGCAATGACGGGAACATTAAGCCGTTTCACAAATGTCAAAATATGATACTTAACTACCGAGAACATAATACCATGTATCAAGTATCTATACAAAAACCACTATGGACTAAATTATGTACTATTAAGTACCAAAAGAAAAGGATGATCCAATATCCTTCTTCCTCCATGTAGAAGTCTCAAAAACCAAAGGCATCCCCTTCTTCTTTCATATTGAAGTCCCAAAAAAAGGAAGGCAAAAAGCAGTTTTGTCCTCAAAACATCATTGGTATCCCATCTAGAACTCCATTGCATCTTCATCCCCTAAAAGATCACCATCATTTGTTGAGCAATCTGCAAAAGGTTTACATATTTTAATCTTGATTAATATTTGCTTACAATATTATATATATTCAATATGAGAAGAAAAAAACAGAGCATCTCTATCTAAACAAACACACACTCTCATTCCCTCTCACCCATAAACAAACCTAGGACTCTCTCTCTCTAATACAAAGTCAGTCAAATACCCATCAAATTCCAACCAGTGAGAACACTACATAAACTCCAATCACAACTACAATTTCATAAGCCAATTTCTATGTCAAACCCAGAATTAGAATCAGAGTACAATTCCCTCCACAACCTGTCCCATCAAATGGGAGCAGTATTTGAAATGGACCACGTAGGAAATCCATTTACGGTGTGGGTGGGATCAGCCCATGTGATACACTAGATCATTGATGGAACTTAATGCATCAAGATCTCACTAGAGGTCCACGTTACCATCATTGACAAAGTTTTGCCTTCTTGCTACAATAAGTATGGGATAGTGTTCTTTATTATCTACTTATTATGGTCCTAACAACCTGTTTTCTGTTTCATGTCTTAGGAACAAGTTTGTAGCAATAGGATGCGACATTTATGCTAACATTGAAGGGGACAATGGCATGCCCACTGCAACTGGGTGTGCATCCTTTTGCATTGACGAACTAAACATGTCGAATGATACTTCTACTGGCAGAGGTTACTGTGAAACTACTATCCCATGAACCAATAATACATTTGGTTTCGTCGTCTATAGCGTGAATACTCTCACTAGAGTCTGGACCAGAAGGCCATGTAGATTTGTATTTGTCGTTGACAAGGAATTCTCCAAGTTTGACTAGTTCAACACGATCTCTAACTATAGTGGGTGGTACAAATTGTATAATATTCCACTTGGGCTTAATTGGGGGATTGGTAATATCAGTTGTCGTGAAGCAAGCATTATCTATGCAGCCGAAACGCCAAGTGCAGAGACGGCAATGCTGTTGGAATATTGGGTTAAATCCGTGTCAAATCTGTGCATGTCTATCTCCCATCGTATGAAGTACAAGAATAATTGGCATTTAAGAACTATTTGGCATAAAGTGAGACAAATTTTAATCACGTCACAAGATACATGATCTATTACCATAAAGAATGTGAAAAAAATCAGCACATCACTGTAGTTCCATGTGATATGTATTACAAAATTTTATAACCCTTCACTATTAGTCACTGATTCTAATGACACGACACAAAATAAAAAAGGAAAGGCAAAGGCTATGGATATATGTCAAAAACTAGAGCTTCTACTTGTGAATTGGATTGCAACTGGGGAGCCAATGCCTTAAGGCTAAAGGTACCCCTAGGCAACGTAAATGCAAATGAGAAAATGCACTAGATAAATGCCACTACCAGGGTATTAATATCTGGATAATAAACATCAATCCTTAAGGTAATTTAAGTATTGAAATTTAAATAACAATACCCTCCTCAACAAGCTCAAATAAATCAACATTGTGTTGATTCCAAAGTTTCTCGCCCATAAATATAATGACTATCTCTCAATATAGTCCCATGAGCCATTGAAGGTCAACATGAAGATCATAACCAAAGGTTTTGGCTCACAGACCTAATGCAGTGTTAAGTGATCTCATCACCCAAACTTAAGAAGTACGGATATGGTTTCAGGTCACAACATGAGACGGACACGTAGATACGTTATTTCTCTTAACAGATACAATACAGACAAGTTACGGATATAATGAGCTGTACATTGGACATCAGCCAAGAAGTGTCGATGTCCGACACCAAACACATTGCCCTCTTTCAAGTGTTGGTGCTTCTCAATGTAGGAAAAGTAGGGCTAAAAACACAAAATCAGTAATAGAATATATAATTTTTGAAAAAAATAAGGTCATGAAATTACAGAAACAGATATTATAATTAAACAGCACCTAATTTATCAAACGAGCATTAAAAACTAACAAGCAAGAAACTGTACTGGACATAGACACTCTCCCAACCCATCAAATTGTGGTTGAAACATCCATCGAATACTTGATATGCAGGAAAAAAAAACATAGGCACAAAACGGTCCCAGCCGCCTAAGAAAGTGAGGAATATATACTCACTAGCATCATTGGAAGGCATGTTGCGACCATTTAGCTGTAATAATAGATTGATTTGGGATTGCATGTTAGCCATGGTTTCTGATAGCTACTCAATGATTTTACGAGTCTGTGCTGCTTCTGCTAGAGCCTCATCACACTTCCTCTCCGCTGCTGCAGCAGCTTCTATAGCCTCTTCAGCATCTCTTATAAGTTGTGCTCGAGATGCTTGACTAGATTTTGTTAAGCTAGGCTTGGGACCATGTCCTAAACCACGTATGTATCCTGGTTTGGGTCCTATGACTTTTTTGTACTCAACTATTATTCAAAACTGTAAGGAAGTAATAGAGGACGTACCATATCATTTTTTACTTTGTGGAAAGCCTTCGATCCAGCGACATGGTGAATCCTTGGCTTAGATCGACTAGCCTTATACTTGTTACACTTTCCCTGATTTTGCATAACCAATTAGGAGTACCACAATAGCTATGTGATTTAGAGAATCATGCCACATGTAAGAATTTACGGTAACAGTTTGAATCGTGAAGATACTACCAAATCTTAACTACAACGAATAACTACTACATACCACATAGAAGGTGTCTTCCCATAAGTTACACAATATGTCCAATCTGCCTCCTCTATGTGTTAAGGGCAACTAAGAATCCCATTCTCAAACCTCTTCTTGAGGCGGGAGCGGTTATCACAATATCGCTTACCCATAGCTCACAATATACCTTGGTTTACATAAGGTGCTTCAGGAAGATCAATTTTTTCCTGTTTATCCCCCAAATTCATCCAATCAAATTCATATATAAAGACAACAATTTCAATGTCAAGTAAAATGATTCACATTATCTTTGCTACGTGAGTTATTTATCATCAAATCATCCAAATTTTATTAGAATGCTATCGATACTTACTCGAATGTGTGCAATAAACATTTCCTTTGCATCTTGGGACACCGCCTCCCAGCTTTTTCCTGCAAAGGAGCAAATTGCCGAACAATAACACCTAACTCTGTGGTGTACATAGTCAAGTCATCATTGTTTTCACTTGTTGCTCGTCCCAGCAACCTAGAAAATCCCAACTTCACCTTCTCTCCACGCCCTCGAAACATAGCTAGTGCTAAACCTTTAGTTCTCCCACGTCCTTTACAAGTGCATCTTCTGAAAAATGAAAATATAGATTCCTAAGAAACTGAATTGTCTAAAATTTAAGAGCTTTTTCAAAACATCCCTCGAACTATACTCCAATTCTTTACTTCATCCTCAAACTATCAACTTTGTTTATTTAGTCCTCCAACTATCACATTCTATTGCCCTTTAGTCAAACTGCTAGCAGAATTTACAAAACTAATGAAAGAAGACGAAGACACAACTTGTAGTCCCTTTTCCACCCCCATCCAAGGGTACAAATGTCATTAATGCCAATTTGATATGGTAAATCAACTACTTCCAGATTATGAGATTTTGAGTTCAAGGAGTTTGGAGTTCTAATTTGGCTTTGTAAGACAAGGTTTTGGCCTTTTGGGGGCTTATGATGTTCCATTTGGGTTCCATAAGTAGCATCTATTTTATATTTAGGGTTGTGGGACTGATGGTTGACAGGAATTGGGTTTGATAATCAAACTAATTAACTGCTGAAAATCTAGAAAACTGCTACTTGGAATGGGTTTCTTAAGAATTCAATTGAAGAAATAAAGAGTGCTCAAGCCTTCACTGATTGATTCAGATTTTTGAGTGTGTTAAAATCTGGTTTTGAGTGTGTTAAATTCTGGGTTTGTCGATCCAGAGTATCTGGGTTTTGTTGATTAGAGAGAGAGAGAGAGAGAAGGGGTTTTGTGGCTGGCTTGGGTGAAATCGAATTTTTTTCCCTTTGAGTTGGGAGAAGTTTGAGGATGAAGTAAAGAATTGGAGTATAGTTTGAGGGATGTTTAAAAAAAAAAAAAAAAAACTCAAAATGTAAAGTGAAAATTACATTCTCTGCAATAAAAATTAGAAATGCTTAGAATTTGTGGCTAGGTAGGGGTGTGTGTGTGTGTGTGTGTGTGTGTGAGAGAGAGAGAGAGAGAGAGAGAGAGAGATGTAGTCCAGGTGTGAGAACATGTACCAGGAGTCAAGGATTCACTTGCTTGCACAGACTCAGATATGTGTGGAGCAACGAATGAGTTGTGGTCTGGATTATTTGTCATAGATTGCACAACAGAGGTAAGCACTGATGTTGTAGTGATACCTTGAGAAGTCGTTCCACGAACACCTCATCGTCGACCTCTAGTAGACATCTTTGCGTAACTATAAGACAAAAAAAAATAGACCAATCATTAAACATGATATAGAATTGAAAGAACATTGAAGATAAGGTAAAAAATACCAGCCAACACTATGATTATTACATCTTGAAACAACTTGCGGAACATAGCACAAAATAAGGGGGAAAATGAACATGAATGAGAAATGATAACAACTTTTATAATAGAGAGTGGCAATACCATAACTTCCAATAATGTTTAAGCATTACATCTTAATTAAATTCTTGACAAAAAAAAGACAATGTACTGCTACTATTCATCCTCACTATCACTGTAAAGTGACATATCAACTTCATCTAGAAGTTCATCATCCGAAGCCTGAACATCATTCATCTCATTGTCATCATTAATAAATGCATCGCTATCATCTTCTTCCTCTTCGACACCCATTTGCTCGTTGACATCAAAACGGACAAAATCCATATCATCTCTATTCATCATTATGGGCTGGTCATCGACCTCAACTCTATTGCCAAATCCGTATGGCTCGTCTTCTTGGTATGGCTCATCTTCCTCCTCCGCTGCTTTCTTCTTCTTCTTCTTCTTCTTCTTCTTCTTCTTCTTCTTCTTCTTCTTCTTCTTCTTCTTCTTCTTCTTCTTCTTCTTCTTCTTCTTCTTCTTCTTCTTCTTCTTCTTCTTCTTCTTCTTCTTCTTCTTCTTCTTCTTCTTCTTCTTCTTCTTCTTCTTCTTCTTCTTCTTCTTCTTCTTCTTCTTCTTCTTCTTCTTCTTCTTCTTCTTCTTCTTCTTCTTCTTCTTCTTCTTCTTCTTCTTCTTCTTCTTCTTCTTCTTCTTCTTCTTCTTCTTCTTCAGGGATGTCATAGATTGCTCGAGGAACTATCTTTTGGACAACCCTCCAATTCTCACCATTAATCGTGTCTTTCAAATAGAAAACTTGCTCTACTTGACAGGCTAGCACAAAATGCTCATCCGCATACCAAGTTTTTGACACATTTACACTCGTGAAATTGCAATCATCGACTAGTATTCCCCTTGCACTGCCAACATCCCACCAATCACACCTGAAAAGCATGATATGATTTCCACCTAAATATGATAGCTCAATTACATCACTCATAACACCATAAAAATCAATACTCTCCCCTTTATAGTCGCCCTTGACAACTACACCGCTATTTTGAGATTTTAGATGCATCTCCCGCTCCTGTGTATGAAATTGATGTCCCTTAACCAAGCAACCATTATAACGTGTCACTCGTGGATCAGGACCTCGTGCTAAATTTAACAGCTAACTTGTCACGCCTTCAGAACCTTCTTTCCATTTTCGTGTCACCTATTTTGACAAGTGAGTCAAATCAACAAACTGGAACTCATAATTTTAAAAAAGAGAGACAACTTACAACCCTTACATGTTCTAAAAACCACTTTTGAAACTCAGATTTATGCCTCTTATCTATGTTTCGGTTGCTTTACCTTGCGAGATCTTCCTTGTGTTGCCTACAACACCATACCAGTACTTAAGTCTAAGACACTATCTTAGTTTCCAATTTACAGCGAGGAAACTTACAACCCTTACGAGGAAAGTTTCAGCGAGGAAACCAATTTCCTCGCTAAATGCCTGATTTCTTGTAGTGTAGATGTTTGCGAAGAAGATGGTGCTCAGGAAATTGAGGCTCCTTTCCACCCATAATGTCATCCCCCAGGCCAATAATTATGTGGGAATTCCAACTCTAGATAATGAAGATCAAGGTTCAAGCTGGAGTCAACTTCTTTTTCACAAGGAATGGTATGCCCTCTAAAAAAAAGATGGTTGAGAAAAACAAAAAGAGATCGAAAGACATTGTTAATTTAATAGGTATTCCAAAAGCCATAAAAGGAAGGGAAAAAAGGAACAAATGTGTGTTGGTCAGGTCAGCCATAGCTGCAGTAGCTCTATCCATCTCCTCGGAAGGAATGAAAAACAGAAATAGAATCATTCTCAATGAAGATGAAGCCGCAAGGACAATCTCAAAATCATTAGTGAAGACTTCATGGGGAATGATGAGTAGGTGTTGAGCAAATTCATGGCTTTGGAGTAATCTATGGAGGTGTTTCTTGGGCTGTTTGGGGTTTGACGTGCAAGGTTGGTCTCGGGTTTTGGAGTAACTTGGGGTGCTCTTTTGTCTGGGGTTTGAGTTTCCTGGGAGTGGTTGTGTTTTTTTGTTGGGCTTTTGTCCCCTTGGGTGTTGGGCTTCGGGCTTTTGGGGGGCTTTGTCCCAGTTGTTGTTCTCGTTTGGCTCCTTGCCAACCGTATGGGGTCTGATGTGGTTTTGTTGCGTCTAGCGGTTGAAGTTCCTTCTTCCGTTGTGGTTTGGGTGCAATTTTTCCTTCTTCCCTTTTAATCTTTGTACTCGTTTCAGAGATTAATAAAATTGTTTGCCTTTCAAAAAAAAATACACCCAATATGTTGACTCAAAGACAGCACCAATATTATCAATTACTTGATATCTTAGAGCATTTGAAGCAAAAAAAAAAAAAAATCGGATCCCCGAGGTTTGGTAAAAAAATACATGACAAATTGGAGAATTCGAATCAAATACACCACCATTAGGGTCCATTACAACAAACAATAAGGCGATTCGACTGAACCATTAAATTGATTGTATTACAATCGTTTGCATGAACCTATCAATGAAAAGAACAAACCCGAACTAATCAGGAAATAAAAAATAAAATGGGGTTAAATGGATCACTTACGAAGTCAAGCCTTTCTCAAATCTTCTTTTTCCTCACCGTCAAAACTTCTACACATCAGCAATGGAGTAATGGGTGGGGTTTAGGCAGTTAGGGTTTATTGTTTAATCATTTTGAATGACAATCAAAACTCTCAATAGAAGGTGAAAACTTTATAATCATATGATAAACAGCTGCAGTAGTTAAAAAAACTCTTACCATTCTGAAGTGGAGAAGGAAAGACAAGTTGTTGCCGCCAATCTATAACCTGAAATCATAGGTCAACAAATATATAACTAAAAATATTACTGCCATTGTAAGTTATGGATTTAAGGGTTTGGCCAAATTTACCTCAACACTTAAATTGGAGTCACGGGAGTTTAGTGGCATGTGGCGACCAGACGGTGGCGTGATTTTGAGTGTGTGTGGATAATGATCAAGGTGGTGCTCGTAACGCTAATCGGTAGTGTCTTTGGTGTTGGGAAAAATTATCCGAAGAGAAACAACGATTCCATAATACAATTCCATTCATTTATATAATCAAATTACAATATCAAGTACAAAATCGTAAATAGCAGATTACATCAAATTAAAATAACGTGAACGAAAAACCGAGCGATAAATAAATGAGCCAGGTCCTGTGAGTCTGTGACCCACATTCCCCTTAAAGAATATTCGCTACCTACCGTGGGTGTTGCATACTTTGTCGGCATCTGGCTCCCAGCATAAAATGGCTAGAACCACAGACCGCCGGAACACCTCCGTCGGGTGCTTGGCGAACTAACTTGCGTCTGCCCCTCTCTCATAAAGAACATTGATCTGGTAGTGAATATTCGAGAATAGAATTGTTGTATCGTAGCAAAGGTAGATGCTGCCTTTATATAGTTGAAGGAGGGGCCTCTGAATTCAATACGGGAATCAATGGGGGCAATTCAATACTGCAGTTGAATTCCGTAACCCCCCAACATAAAATCTGAAATTGAATCAGGCCATTGAATCTCAATCATGGGGGTGTAATGACCATCCATTATCACGTGTAACTTACAACTTCGTGGATTCTATCGATTGCCACGAGAGACCCTCCAAACGCCATGTTTCATTCACCCTGAATTTCTGAGAAATTCCCAAAATTATCTGAACAACATTGATTCTAGGATACAATTCCATTAATTTAGATAATCAAATTACAATATCAAATACATAATCGTGAATAGCAGATTACATCAAATTGAAATAATGTGAATGACAAATGGAGCGAAAAACAAAAAAGCCAACCTGTGAACCATAGCCTCCTTAAAGAAGATTCCCCACGTACTGTGGCTATTGCAAACTTTGACGACGTCTTTCTCCCAGGATAAAACAGCTAGAACCACATACCGCCAGAACATCATCGTTGGTTGCCTTGGCAAATTGACTTGTGTCTATCTCTCTCAATTAACAAACATTAATCTGGTAGTGAATATTAGAGCACGGAATGGTTGTATCAAAGAAAAGGAAGATTCTGCCTTTATATAGTTGAAGGAGGAGCCTCTAAATTTAATACGGGAATCAATGGGGCAATTCAATACTGCAATTGAATTCCATAACCCCCCACCATAAAATTTGAAATTGAATTGAGGCCATTGACTCTCAATCATGGGGGTGTAATGACCAGCCATTATCACATGTAACTTACAACTTTGTGGGTTCCATCAGTTGCCTCAAGAGACTCTCTGAATGCCCCTTTTCATTCAACCCGAATTTTTAAGAAATTTCCAAAATTATCCGAACAACGACTCTAGAATACAATTCCTTTAATTTACATAATTGAATTATAATATCAAATATAGAATCATAAATAGCAGATTACATCAAATTGAAATAATGCGAATGACAAACCGAGCGAAAAACAAGCGAGCTGACTCCTGCGAACCACTACTTCATTAAAGAAGATTCGTCGTCTATTGTGGGTGTTACAGACTTTGACGGCGTCTTTCTCCTAGGATAAAATAGCCAGAACACCACCGTCGGTTGCCTTGACAAATTGACTTGCATCTATCTGTCTCTCTCTCTCAAAGGACATTAATCTGGTAGTGAATATTAGAGCACGGAATTGTTGTATCGAAGCAAAGGCATATGCTGCCTTTATATAGTGGAAGGAGAAGCCTCTGAATTCAGTACAGGAATCAATTGGGCAATTCAATATTGTAATTGAATTTCGTGACCCCCCAACATAAAATTTGAAATTGAATTGAGGCCATTGAATCTCAATCATGGGGGTGTAATGACCAGCCATTATCACGTGTAACTTCCAACTTCGTGGGTCTTTTTGGTTGTGTAGACACCCCAAAAATGAAACTCTCGTACACAGCTTAATCCCCGATGATGAAAGGAAATACCCGGAAAGTCTCTAGGATAGAAAATCTCCAAGTCAACTCAGTCAACAGTACCGTATGGTACTCATCTCTCACGCACGGCACAGCCCAAGTCACGTACGACATTATTTTGAATTTTGGCGGTGGAAGTGTGCCGCACGGCATAGTTGGTGTGCCGCACAGCACAGTTTGTGTGTCGTACGGCACTGTCAGTTGTCAAACAGCTTTTGCAGAAGCTCCAGCAGCTCAAAATGTTGACGAAACGACTCCTCTGCTCATCATGGTTCCGTGCAAAGAAGGAAGGCTACTCTAGAGCCATCATCACCATGAGTAAAGGCCAAGAAAACTTGGTGATTACGTTCACTTATTCCCTATATAAGTTGATCGATTCCGATGAAAAAGGATCTGAAAATTTTTGATGCAAAGAAGATCATGGAATCCTACTCTTAAGTTCTGTTAAGAAATACTTCTCCCATTACAAATCATCTTCACAATCTCCAGAAATCAACCCAACCATTCCTCCCAAAACAAACCCGATCAAAAAAAAACCTACCCCCTGTTTTCGGTTCAAACCCGTGAGGTAGTCACTCCAAAGCTTGCTCAAGTCCAAGCCATCAATTCTCTCTGTAACAATATCAGATTGAAGTTAGAAGTTCAGAGGAGCTCAAGCCATATTCAGAACTTCGAGAAAGAAGCTTAATCCGAGAGTTCAACACCGAAGGTATAAACCCGTTTCGCCAAAACTCTTAGTTTTGGTATCCTGAGGGGAGGGGTACCAAGTATGGAATGATCCCCAATATCATCTCCATGCTTGGTATGCCCATATCACATTGAAATCAGTTCTATTTCATACCTCCCGGTCGCGTCGTAAGGTGAAAACATCGCCTCGGACAGAGCGATTCAATGAGGAGGAACATCCCCCACTTAAACACATTGTCTTCTCACTAAAAATGGTTTGTTTTTAACTGTATTTCATGCCTTGTATGCATCTGTATTTCATTATTTTCGAAAACCAAAGTTTGAACTGTTTGTAAAGGAAACAGTGCCGCACGACACTCCCACTATGCCGCACGGTACACATGGAGTGTTGTACGGCACTTTTTTTGAAAATTTGACCATTGATGGATGAACAGTGCCGCACGGCACACTTTCCTCGTAAAATCCAAAATTTTGAACAGTACCTTGAATGAACAGTTTAAGCTCTGGATTTTCGCGTGTTTACTGTAAATTACATACTAGTTACTTGCTTTTCATTATTATCATTTGCTTTGCTTGATTTTAATGTTTATTTGTTAAAGTTCGGCATTAAAACGTTTTCTAAAAATCCCACAAATGTTTAGTAAAGACCGATTTTTAATCGGGCGAACGGGGTGCATTAAAACCCTTCCCCGTTCGTAACCTGGCTCCCGAATCCAAAATGAATCTCTGGTTTTCAAATTATTTTTTTTCTAAATCAACCATTTTTTTTGAAACAGTTTCTCGGGTCCCAAATCATTTTCCAAAAACCCGGGTGGCGACTCTATTTTCAAATCACAAATCAACCGGTGGAAATCGACCGTCCACAAAATGGCGACTCCGCTGGGGACACTCAAATTAATCTCTAATTTGATATTTTTATACTTATGAACTTCCCGAAAGCTTGTCAAAACGAAAATGCCTAGCGCTATCGCAAGGAAGGAATGGCGGATTAACAGGGCCTCGCCCGGCCATCCTGACTGGAGCTTTTTGGTTGTTTATCTGTGTAAAGATATCAAAGAAAAGATTAATTTGGAGAGCCAAGCTTGAAAAATATTTGTGGGATTTTTTAAAACAATTTTATTACTGAACTTTTGCATCACTTGCATCGATGTTGGATAAACCCCGCTGCTGCGTCTTGGTTACCTTACCCAGTTCACTGGTGTTAGGACATCCCCGGATGCTCAGCAACCTTGGACCGTGATGAGCCAGCCTGCCGCTTGACCTTTGCCATGCAGTACACTTGGCACTGGGAGGCAAATATTGGCTCTAGTCTGGGGAACCCCCTTTAACCAAAACCGGCCTTTGCACATAGATAACCTAGAACCTTCCAACTTAGGACAGGGACCCACAGGTTAGGATTATGTGATATATCTTGTTAAATGTTTAAATGCTTACTGTTTACTGCTTGTTGCTTGCCCGTTTGCATGCATAATTCATGATAGTCCTTCACCCTAGGCTGTCACATCTCCACAGTAATGAGAAGGATTATCCCAATAATCAAATACTTTGTTGAATAAACAAAATTCTTTGTTCAAATAAAATGCTACAATTGGCTCTTTCCCTCCCAGTAATTAGAATGTTGTATTTCTTTTACCAGAGTCTGTAACCGAAAATGAGTAACAAATCCGGAAGCAAGAAGCTCAAATCCACCTTTGCCATCCATCATGGCGCACCAGTGTGGATACTTGAGGAAGTGGGAAATGAAGAGATTGTAGATGAAACTCCAGACAAAGACAAGCTTGAAGAGTTGCTTCACCAGCTGGCCACATCTGATCAACCAGGCTTAACCCTTCAATGGCATGACTCTGAAAGCAAGGATGGTCAAGGTTGGGAATTCCACCTTCCCGAGAAGAATGAATCCAAGAATATCCCCGACAAGATCACTATCAGGATGGAACAAGAAAGTGATGATGAAGATGTAGACATCATGCCGCCAGTCAAATACTTCCAGCCAGACGGCACACCAGTCTACTACTTCCAAGACCCAGTGACAGGACATAAATACTGGGATGAATGTGACTGTGAGGCTTGCTATGAACATTGTATCCTTCTGAATGATGGTTTGTCTCCCCAACAGCTCAAAAAGAAGTACGCTCTGGAAAATCCACCAAAGCAGCCAGAGCCAAGCAAAGAAGCAAAGCAAAAGGAGCCAAGTCAAGAATGCTCCACCAAATCCAGCAACTAAGTCAGATCAAGAATCAGCAGCGAGCCAATTATCAGCAAACCTAGCCTACAGGGCGTTTTTTAGAATGTCAAGTCTACCTTTTGTAGCTTAAGTCAGTTTGAGCTTTATCGAGTCTGTACTTTGCTTTATCAAGTCAGTTTGTACTTTTCTTTGCTTCAGTTGAGTCAGTTTGTACTTCAGCTATGATGAATTTCTCGTTGTTTAAAGGAGAAAGCCAATAGTAGTCTCGAACTACGTCACGGCCTGATTCCTCCGAAATGGGGATACGTAGGCAACCCCCAGGGTTCGGCCTTTGTTTTGCAAAAACCTTTCAAATATATTCAACAGAGCACTGAAAATTGGGGCAATCCTTTCCAAAACTGTGGTTTCGGTAAATATTGCATATCATGCATCATTCTTTCATTTGTATATAAAAGGCCATGCATATAGCATTTTCGCACCAGTCACTAAATTCACTTTATTTTTACTATCAGTTTCAATCATTGGTAAAAGCGAGAAGAACACTGTACCTAGTTGGAATAGAACTCCTAAACAACAATTGATCCGAACTGAGTAAAAAACGGTACAGTCAGATTCAGCAGGCCCTGCAGATATGTCAAACAAGAACGAGATCGAGGCTCTCAAGCTAGCCTTGGAAGAACAGCGGGAACACAGTGATGGTCAGATGGCTGAATTACTACTTCTGATACAAGGACTGATCCTTCAGAACAAACCGCCAGGAGAACAACCACCGCCGAATCCACCTCCGCAAGAGAATCCGAATTTGGAAGCAATGATGGTGAAACTCGCCAAACTCGAGGAATCGGTCCAGAAACAAGAGAAAGTAACTGCCACGGCTGTCGATATGGACAAGTTGTGTCTGTTTCCCGGCGCCAAACTCCCGGAAGGATTCAAGCCTATAGCTTGGGAGAAATTTGATGGAAGTGGGGATCCAAAAGCTCATCTGCAAACATATGTGGGCACGCTGTCCATGTATAACATTGAGAAGAATGCCATGGGTCAGATGTTTCAGCAAACCCTGACGGGACCGGCACTGCGTTGGTTTCTAAATTTAGACATTTCAAAGAAAGGAAGTTGGGAAGATATTGGGGCAGCCTTTATGACTCAGTACAATTACAACATTCAGGTCGAGATGACCATTCGAGAGTTGGACGCAACCAAGATGGGGGCAAACGAGTCATTTGTTGACTTTATCAGAAGATGGAGGGGAAAAGCATCTCAGATGATAGATCGACCCTCAGAGAAAGAGCAGATGAGAATTATCACAAAGAATTTGGCACCCGATTTTGCAAAACACCTGGTAGTTTTTCAAACCACCGCCGACTTCAGGACTTTTTACGAAGCCGGCCTTGCAGTTGAAGATGCACTCAGAACCGGTATATTTGAGAAGGGAGAATCTGCCAAGCCCAAACGAGTTTACTCTGGCAACAGTAATACCCTGTTTGGAACCAACCAATACAACCACACCCAGGCCAGCTCCTCAAATTCCAAGCCAATCAAAACCGAGCCTATTAACCAGATAGTAACCCAGCCAGCCCGGCAAGCGAGAAATTTCTACCAATTCCCTTTTCCCTTGACCACAGTCTACAAAAAGCTCCTCGAAAAGGATGCCATCAAGCCACTCGAGCCTCGCGAGCCACCCAAGTTGCTCCCTCCAAGCCATAATCGAAATGCCTTTTGTTCCTACCACCAAATGCCAGATCATCATACCAACAATTGTATCCGTCTCAAGCACAAAGTCCAAGACCTCATTGAAGACAGAACGCTCCCACTCCCCCTCAAAAAGCCAAACACTGTCTCGAACCCCATGCCAGAACACAAGCCTAATGCTCAAATCAACCAAGTCTACTTCAGCTCCACTTCAAATAACCCAAGCTCCACTAAATTTAACCCTAGCCTATACATCGTACCAGGCACCGAACCAAAGCCAATTGTCCATGTGCCAGAGGATCTTGGAATCTGCTCCCTCAAAAGCATCAAGTCAGAACAGAAATCTAGATGGGCAGACATTACAGAAAACGAAGAATGGGCCATGAATGATCAGGATTGGGAAGAACTCCGCCGAGAGTGGGACCCAAGTTAGTTTATTATCTCAGATTCTCATGCCAAGCCGGTTGTTTCTATACCAACAGATTCCAGTATCTGCCGGATCGACAAAGTAGTATGTATCGCAGGCATGGTGCATACTCTTGAATATGGAATCGGACACTCGGTGAAGTTTATCATTGGGTCCCTAGCAGCAATCCTCCGGATGATTTGTTGCCACCTCCACTTCCCGGGATTGAAGAACACTCTGCCATAGAAACTGTTTTTGGTGACCATGACTGGTTTCCTCAGGCCTACATTATTGGGGAATCTCTGCCTCGGCCATCTGTGTCATTCCCTTCGCAGCCAGATGTTTCAGCTCTAATTACAGATTCCGTGGATTCACTTTGGGATGAAGAAGATGTGATCAATATCCGATACGACAACGATGAAGTGTGGACCGTCAACAGAGCCATGTTGGACGATTCATTTTGGCGCAATCAAGCAGTAGAAAATCTGGGAAAGAAAATGGAGAACATCAAGATTGAGAAGCGGAAAGTCGAGGACAACCTTACAGGTTTTTGGTCTGAATATTTCGACACCAAACAGAAGTTGGAATCCATCAAGGCTGGGAAGCGAAAGGTCAATGAATTTTCAAACTTTTGGGATGAAGAGCCATCGTCGGTCCCCCGAGTAACAAGAAGCGGGCGGGTTTACCAACCTACCAATCTGCAAAGGGGCAACACCTCTAACCATGCTCAGGCTGGGGCATTCAATGGGGATGACTCCGTCCAAGACGATTCAATTCCAACTAATTCAGAAGTTGTTACTCAAACACCGGAAGCTGTCACTCAGCCGCCGCAAAGGAATCCCATACTAGCAGAAGATCCCATCCGGAAACAACTTGAAAGAACTCCAGCATTAGTGTCCATCTGGGGGCTGCTTTCCTCATCCAGGGAGCACCGTCAGAAACTAATCAGGACTCTGTCTAACATGGAAGTGTCGCCTGACACTCCCCCTGAAGCATTGGTAGCTTTGCTTGCGCCAAACCGAGCAAAGCATGTTGTGACATTCACTGAGAAAGATTTGCCACCAGAAGGAGCCGACCACAACAAACCATTACACATCACCATGAAGTGTATGGGGAAATGGGTTCCCGTTGTTCTCCTAGACAATGGATCTGCCTTGAAAGTTTGCCCACTGCGCACAGCCTACTGTTTGGGGTTCACAACTAAGGATTTCCAGCCATCGAATCTCGGAGTGCGTGCTTACGATAATACTCGCAGAGATGTAATCGGAGTTGTTCAAATGGAAATATCAGTCGAAGATTTCAAGTCTAAAGTCGAGTTTCATGTACTCGACATTCCTTCATCTTTCAACTTGTTATTGGGTAGGCCATGGCTTCACCACCCAGACATTATGGCGGTACCATCCTCTTTGCATCAGAAAGTTCAGCTTGGTTTGGCCACAGGAACTCTAACCATCTATGGAGAGTCCGGGATTCGTCCTCATATCTCTGATAATGCTCCTGTACTTGAGATCACACATGGGGAAGAAGACGTCGCTCTTGGAGGATTCTCTTTCGACACCGCTGGGGCAGTTCTCACCATCAAGATGGATGAAGATTTCTCGATTAGCTCTACAGTCATTGAAATGATGAGGAAAATGGCTTACATGTCTGGGTTGGGTTTGGGCCGCAACAATCAAGGAATGGCGGAATTCCCTAATTTCCCCATGAATAATCATCGCTTCGTCCTTGGTTATCAACCCAACGAAAGTGAGCTTGGAAGTGGATGGAAAACTCGAGCCCATGCTCAGCCAAAGAAAGGTCCCATTCGCTTCGTCAAAGGAAAAGAGGCTATCTATCAAGGAGAACCAGAACCATTCTGAGACGTGCAGAAGAGAGTCAAGTTGCCAGGATTCGAAATCTTCGCCAATAACACATGGGACAGTGATGATGAATCGGCAAAGCTGGAAGAGTTGGTCAAACAATGCAAATCTGACTGGATCAAAGTCTTTGACTCAGGGAATCTGATATCGTTGTTTGGAGATGAAAGTCTAATAGGTATGGTCGAGGACGGGCCTGCTGCAAAGATATTTTACTTGGAGCCTGTTGGAGACATGGAACTGATGATGCTAGGCCAAGAAACCCTTGGAGATGTTACCTCGCTTATTGTGGATGCCAATGGAATTTATAAAAACTGCACTTTTGTACCTAAAATTATTTACACTAGCACTGAATTTGAGTCTGAGTCAGAGTCTAGCATTGAGTCTGATTTTAGCACTAAATCTGAGTCCACTTCTGAGTCAGAACACGTGTCTGTTGGTCCTCCGCGCCATCATTTCTCTTTTTAGTTTGAGTCCACTCTCATGTATCATGCCCCTGGGGCCACTTCTTTTGCAATGAATGAAATTGACTTTGCTTATCTTGCTGTGTCTAAAATAAATTGTGTTGACCCCGACGATGACGGGATTGAGTTTGAGGAAGAACTTCCAAAAGAACTCCGATCTCTAATCGAACGAGAAAACGAAAGGCATGCTCAGCCTATAAAAGAAGAAGTAATTTCAATAAATTTGAGAGATGAGAGTGATCCACGAATGGTTCAAATCGGTTCCGGATTGTCTTCGGACGAATTTAAAGCTCACTCAGATCTTTTAAGAGAATTTCAAGATGTTTTTGCATGGTCTCATGCGGACATGCCCGGAATTGATCCTGAAATCGTAGAGCATCGAATCCCACTTTATCCCGATGCAAAACCTGTCAAACAGAAATTGAGAAAAATGAGGCCCTACTGGGTGCTGGAAATCAAAAAGGAAATTCAGAAACAGATAGACGCAGGATTTCTAATGGTAACAGAATACCCTCAATGGGTCGCCAACATCGTGCATGTCCTCAAGAAGAACGGGAAGATCAGAGTCTGCGTGGATTTCAGAGATTTAAACAAAGCCAGCCCTAAAGACGACTTTCCACTGTGACATATAGATGTACTCGTAGACAACACAGCGGGGCACGCATTGCTTTCTTTCATGGACGGTTTTTCAAGATACAATCAGATTCTCATGGCCCCCGAGGACCGAGAGAAGACTACTTTCACCACAGAATGGGGAACCTACTGTTACAGGGTTATGCCGTTTGGGTTAAAGAATGCTGGATCGACCTACCAGAGAGCGGCTACAACTTTACTGCATGATATGATCCACAAAGAGGTCGAAGTATACGTGGATGACATGATCGTCAAGTCCAAGGAAAGAGAAGGACACTTGCACGCTCTCAGAAAGTTCTTGGAAAGGATTCGCAAGTACAGATTGCGTCTCAATCCCGAGAAATGCACATTTGGAGTTACGGCCGGAAAGATGTTGGGTTTTATGATCACAACCCGAGGAATTGAAGTGGATCCATCCAAAATCAAGGCTATTCTTGAAATGGACTCACCACGGACAGAAAAGGAGGTACGGAGTTTCCTCGGCAAGATTCAGTTCATCAGCCGATTCATCGCCAAGTTAACCTCAACTTGTGAGCTGATGTTTCATCTTCTCAAGAAGGATGTGTCATTTAAATGGGACGACAGGTGTCAGAAAGCCTTTGAAGCGATTAAGAGATACTTGCAGAATCCTCCAGTACTGATGCCCCCTATGCCAGGGCGGCTTCTGATTCTGTATTTGTCAGTCACTCCATCAATAATGGGATGCATGCTAGCACAAGAAGGAGAGGGCGGATCTGAGAAAGCCGTGTATTACATAAGCAAGAAGATGGTCGGATGTGAGGAACGATACACTTCTCTGGAAAAGACTTGTTGGGCTTTGGTCTGGGCTTCCAAGAAGTTAAGACACTATATGTTGGCCTATTTTGTAACGCTGATTTCTCGAATGGACCCTCTCAAATACCTATTTGAGAAACCTGCGCTTACAGGTAAGTTAGCACGATGGTTGCTTTTGCTAGCAGAATTCGACATCAAGTATGTTACCAGGAAGTCAGTAAAAGGAAGAGTTGTTGCCGAGTTTCTTGCCGATCACCCTGTGGAAGGACCAGATGAAAACGTGATGACAACCACCAATGATGTATGGATACTGTATTTCAATGGGGCAGCCAATCAAAAAGGATTTGGAATTGGGGTACTGTTAATTTCCCCAGAAGGATCACACATCCCTCTTGCTTTCAAGCTAAACTTCGAAGTCACCAACAACCAATCAGAATACGAAGCCTGCATCGTAGGGATGGAAGCTGCCTTGGAAATTGGAGTCAAAAGACTAGAAGTGATCGGAGACTCGAACTTAGTGGTGTCACAAGCAAACGGCGACTGGAGAGTCAGGGAAGACAAGTTGAAACCTTATCATCAAAACTTGGATGATTTGATCCCACAATTTCAGATGGTTACTTTCACACATGTACCCAGATTGAAGAATCGTTTTGCCGATGCCCTCGCAACGTTGGCATCCATGGTTGAAATACCAAACGGAGTCAAACTCAGGCCAATTATGATTGAACAAAGAGACAAACCTGTCTATGAGTACGTCATGGCCATTGACGAGCCGGATGATGGCTTAACTTGGTATCACGACATTTGGAACTTCATCGAGAAAGGCGAGTATCCGACAGGGATCGATAAGAAGGACCAAATTGCTCTTCGGAGATTGGCATCTCAGTACATCATTTGCGGAGGTAAACTATATCGGAGATCTCATTGTGGAATGCACAAGCTGTGTGTACACGGAGAGGAAGCCAGCCGGATCATGGAAGAAATACATGAAGGAGTTTGCGGCCCTCACATGAATGGCATAATGCTCGCTAAGAAAATATTAAGGCAGGGTTATTATTGGTCAACCATGGAGACTGAATGCGTCAAGTACGTGAAGCGATGTCACAAATGTCAGATTCACGCCAATCTCATGCATGTCCCACCATCAGAGTTACATTCCATGACTTCGCCTTGGCCCTTTTCCGTCTGGGGCATAGATGTCATCGGCAGAATCACGCCGGCAGCATCGAACGGAAACAAGTTCATTTTGGTCGCAATTGATTATTTCACCAAGTGGGTCGAAGCTGCTTCATACACGACTCTCACGGCAGTCCAAGTCGCTCACTTCGTCAAACAGAACATTATCTACAGATATGGGGTCCCTTAGGCTTTCGTATCAGATAATGGGGTTCACTTCAAAGGAAGAGCAGCAGAAACCCTTGAAGAATTCGGGATTCAAGTTCACAAATCAACTGTTTATCGGCCACAAACCAATGGAGCTGTAGAAGCAGCCAACAAAACCATCAAGTCTATACTAGAGAGAACCATTGAGTCTGCACGGGATTGGCACGAACAGCTGCCTTTAGCATTGTGGGGGTACCGGACATCTATCCGAACTCCGACGGGGGCAACACCCTATTCTTTGGTTTATGGTATGGAAGCTGTTCTTCCAATTGAACTCGAAATCCCGTCTTTGAGAATCATGGCAGAATCGGGAATTGATGAAGCAGAATGGCAAAACACAAGGTTCGAAGAGCTCATGTTATTCGATGAAAGACGGCTTAAGGCCTTATATCATGTTCAGGGATATCAACGCCGAATAGCCCGTGCTTTTAACAAGAAGGTGAAATCCAGGGATCTACAGGAAGGCGACATGGTTTTGAAAGAGATTCGAGCTCCAGTCTTCGATCCGCGTGGGAAGTTTCAACCGAAATGGGCCGGGCATTATATTATCAAGAAGATCTTATCCGGAGGTGCATCACAGCTCATTGATCTAGACGGCAACGAATTTTCCACTTTGGTCAACTTAGATCAACTCAAGAGATATTACCCCTGAGAGAAGCTCGCTGGACTGAAAACCGCAAGAGTGGGCAGTTCCAGGCAAAAATTAGAGCAAAGCCTGCTAGGTTGAAAACCCGGAAGAGCGGCCTAGGCAAAAGAAAAGGCTAAATAAATCAAAGCTCGCTAGACCGAAAACCCAAAAGGGCAGTACTAGGAAAAATTCAGAGCACAAAAGGAGAGTGTAAATACCCGAGTGAACCCTAACCAAACATTAGTAGTCCTGAACTACATCATGACCTGATTCCTTTTTACAAGGGATACGTAGGCAGCCTCATCCTGAGGTTCGGTCACAATCTTTTGAATTGATTCTAAGTCATTATACACATTTCAGATTGCACGGACGGAGCCGGTAAGAATCGAGAATGGAAAATTATCAAAACTCAAAGTTTATTCGAACGAACTTTTTCGATTACATGGCTGAGCATGAAACTTTCAAAAAAAAAAAAAAGGAAACGAAGAACAACAACATCCACAGCATTGGGTACACAACTTATTTCAAGCACAGTAAGATCGAGTCGAAGGTCTGTTTTAGTTCCCACTTTCTCTTGCTTCGATATCTCTTGTCAACCATCTCTTGTAACGTGCCGGAAGGAGAACACTGGGATATGGATCTTTTGGAATGGTCACACGCTCCCTCCAATTGTTTTGATAGGCTCTGAAAGTGGCAGCATTGAAATTTGGTATGACAAAGTTCTCGGGACTTGCAGGTGGCAGTACTTGACGAGCACCAAGTTGACGGAGGATCCTATTCGGAATATAGAAAGTCCAGCGGGTCAGACCTGCCAAAACCATTCGCTGACGCCCCATGTTGCTAATAGCCATATCAGGAAGATCAAGCCAAGTCAACCGCCAAGAAATCACCTCCTCCGTGAGTCGGGAGAGAACCTGAGCCCAACCTCCCTCATCATCAAAAACTTCCCTGAAGTCCCTCATAACAAACCCTTGCGTTTCATGAACTTGGTTTCTTGGCACAGGCTCCAGCAGATTAGCCTTGTCACATAACCACAACTGTGTGAAAGAGAGAAAACAAGTAAGGAACCTTAGAAAGCCTTAAACTGAGAGTCGAGGTAAAATGAAAATGAGTGAAAAACCAGAAAAAGGAGAGCTAAGTGAGAAGCTTACCTGTAGAAGCAAAGGGCTACCCTCGAAGACGTCGGTCCGGCCGGCATGAACCCCATCTAAACCCATCAAAGTTTCAGCCAAAACCATGGGAGCCACGTCTCGGCGCTCCTCAATTTGCATGGCCACACCAACCAAGGAAGAGCTTGCCTGACCATCAGATTGTACAAGCAGGAATGCAGCCAGTAAACACAAGCACAAAGCAAAGTTGTTGGAACGGAATCCCTCAATAAGGCGCGGAACGTTCAGAAAACCTCCACGGATCATGGACTTGGCAGCATTGCTTCTTATTTCAAGTTTGGAAGACAGCACTGGGACAAAACCCACTCCTGGGAGAGGAGTGATAGGCTTCACCAAATCAAAACCTCTGATGTACGCATAGAACTCTTCCACGGTGGGGCATAGCTCATGGAAACCAAAGCGTAAAACATGCACCTCAGGGTCCCAGAATTGTGTTGCAGCCCGTAGCAACTCAGGACGTATGGACACGTCTCGAATAAAGCGAAGGGAAGTCAGCCTATGGCCCCGGAAGTGGAGCCAATCCAAACCGTCAAGATCGTCAAGCCAAGGGCGCATTAGAGCTGAAAAACTCACCGCCATTGTGAGAAGAAATGAACAAAGAAGAAGTTTACGGGTTTAGGATGCAAATGAGGAGCGAAATGGATGGCTTTTATAGCCGCCATGCATGAAGAACAATACAAAGTTTGAAGTTCCAAAGAACGGTCGTCTCGAAGAACGTGCCAACTCGAAAACTGTAAGGAATCATGCTAAAATTTGGAAAGTTTCTCAAAGGGTACCTCACAGTGGCCCTTCAAGACCATAGGACGTGTATTGGGATGATCAAAGGCCAAAAAGGAAGACCAGAAGTCGGCTGCAAGGTTGCAGAGTTTTGGCACTGTTAGGCCAGTGCCGCACGGCACCATAATAGTACCGCACGACACAGTCTCAGTGCCGCACGGCACAGTCGGCCAGTTTCAGCAAAACTGGATTTCGAGCATCCGGAGCTCATTCCATGCTTCTCTTTGGCACGTAGCCTGTGCATACAAGCCGTGACGCGCGCATACAACCTAGTGGAAGGATTGATTGACGACCCCAACCAAATTTCAATGATCAAGTGTCTCAAAGACTTGTACATCAAGAATGGAAACATCGGCAAGCTATACTTCATGATATTGCCATCTCGCGAGCCTAGTCAATTCACGTGCGTCATGTCATATACAGAAATCATTCCATTCATTTTTCAACAACAATGTCGGCATGTGCACGCAACAAGCATTGCTCTCTTGTCATTAATCCACGCATTATACGTATGAGTCCGAAAGCTAGTTCCATTATTTCATTGAGTCCTGTGAATCACAACCACGAATACGAGTCAAGCTCTCCATATACAAATTTGTTAGTCTCAATTCAGTTATTGTGACTAAAGTACTCACGTGCAAAACTTTGATTTTTCAAATTCATTGCTAATATGAATAAAAAGCAAATCAAAAGTGCAAGTTTTCATAAAACCAAACTCAAATATCCACATCATGAGCATAATCATGTCCAGGGGCAAAACGGGCCCAATGGTAAGTCTACTACCACGGCTCAAAGGCCATCTATACAAAAGGGCTAAACAGGCGCCCAAATCAAAACAAAGCACGCAGGCCCCACCTAATAGATGCTACTACTAACAACTGTCTCAAGTACGCGGACGCTTCGGTGTGGGAGGATGGCTCTCAGTACTACTACTCTCTGCAGACTCCTCTCTCTGTGCACTCTCTGGGACTGCAGTGGAACGAAGGACTCGACCTGAAGCAGGAGCTGCTGAAGTAGCTCGAGGCGTCGAACGCCTGGCACTCTGAGAACCTGACGCTCCCTGCATTAGCAACAAAGGTTGTCAAGCATAATGAGAAGTATTGATAATCAACAAAAAGGAAAGACAAGTTTGATGAATACCTCAGCAGCTCCGCTACCAGGAGTAGCCCTGCGACTAGCTCCTCTCTCACTGCTAGTACCTGCTCCACGGCTACTCTTTCTCCTCCTACGGGTACCGCGACCTGTCTCTCTACCTCTGCTAGTCTCTCCGGCACCTCGGCCTGTGCCTCTGCCAACCTCTCTGGAACCTCGAGCAGGTGTCCTCTCTCTGGTAGAACTCCGCCTACGACCAAGTACAACTCCTGGCTCAGCACGCGGGTGTACCTCTGGAGCCATGCCCATCACAAACTGACGGACCATAGCCTGCAAGTCTTGCACCAACTGGTACGACGCCGTCGCCCACTCAGCAGGAATCTGAAATACAAAGATACATCAGTGATGCATGGGGATATTAATACAAGAAGGCAATCAAGGCAAGTACAGCAATCAGAAATCACCTCTGTCGTGGCAAAAGTAACTGTAGGGGTAATAAGGGGCACCGTCACTACTCCAAGCGCTCCATCAGCAGTCACTACCTCAATCTCTCTCCTCAACTCAGGTAAAGCGGGGGCAGCTCTCAAGCGATTCTCCATATCCAAGTCATATGCCAAGTGAGTACTCAAGTACCCCTCATAGTCTATCGAAGGGCTGAAGACAACCTCTGTCGGCACTGTGTATCTCTCTATCTCCGCTCGAGTATACTCCTCAGTCCTCTGAACAAGTGAAGGCAGTGGCGAAGGCACTCTGAAATGGTCAATCCCGAGAGACTGACGAGACACTCTGTCGCCCAAATACCATCGCCAACCGTATGGACACTCCAACAGCACTTGACTCTGTGTCCACTCCCTGCTCCTGATCAGGTAATCCTTGCGCGACCTGTCCCAGACATTCCATCTCACCTACAAGGAAAAGGTTTGTCATATTTCAGAAAATAAAAAGGGCAAGAGAATATGGAAAAGTGAATCACAAAGAAGCTTACTCTATCTCCCATGGTAGAATCAAGAAAAAGTCTGAAGCTCTTCAAGTCTCCCTTATGATCACCTGCTCCTGTGAACTCCAACCCCCATTTTTCGGCACGTGGAAGCACATTCTCATTGCTATGAGAGTTGGCTGGAGAGAATATTCCCAGTACCTCATAAGCCCACAATCAGAAAGCAATCAAGTCAAGAAATATGGCTAAGGCATGATCATGGTTTTACACAAAGGGAAAATGCTAACAAGGTTTACCTCCAGTACTCTCCAGTAGCCACCAAGGCTCTTGCCCACTCCACGGCAAACGCAACCCAAAAAGCAGTACACAGTGCACAAGCCAGCACCACCCCAGTCAAATCTCCCAGCAGTCTCCAAGCTCTCCAGCGCCGGTAGCCAACCCAAGTGCACCATCCCCTGCCTGTTCGGAAACAGGGAGGCACTAAAGAGGTATAACAAGTAAGCCCTCGCCATCTGTCTAGCCTCCTCCTCTGACTCAGGCTCGTGGTCCCAGAAATCCACCAAGACAGTATATCTCACCCCCGGCTCAATGCCTCCAGGCCTCCTCCCCAAGTAGTGCTCTATGGCAACAGTGTCCAAGTATAGCTCTGAATCGAACGGGATGGGCTCACCTCCAACTCTCAGACCAGTGATAGAAGCAAAGTCAAGGGGAGTGATGGTCATCTCCCCAAATCTGAAGTGAAAAGTATTGGTGGTATCCCACCACCTCTCCACCAGGGCTCGTATCAGCTTGCGATCTGTCCTAGTCATTGTCAAAAGCCGTATAGAGATGGTAAACCCAGAGGCATCAACCAAAGCCCTCACACTCGGCGGCAACGCACGGTAGTATGCCAGAGAGCTCGCAGAACCTCCGTAACCGCCCATGGATCTCTGAGTCTGTCAACAAAAGCACAACACAATGTATATCAGTCATTGTCAAAAAGAAATGAATAGCAAAAAGATACAAGTTGGCAAAGAATAAACAAGATGCATACCAAGGGATTTCTATAAGCAATATGGGTCGAGCGGTCACGAATAACATAAGCAATAGGTTTCCCCTCTCTCTTCCTTGGCCTCGAATGCACCACCATTTGCTTGTCTCCCTGAACCACTAGTTGTTGCAGTGGATTATTGATTTTACCTCCGACCCAGAGGTGTTTGAGGAAATTAACAATTGTTTTGTTCTTGGCACCCTCGTGCAACATTAGGGAATGTGACATAGAGTATATACAGTTGAAGTACTTGTATTTGAAGCTAAAAAGAGAAATACAAAGTAAATCTTGATTCCTAAAGTCCTAATGAGAAACACAAATAAGCATATATTTTAGTAATTTTTTCTTTTTTGACGAATCATAACATAATTAATTCAATCTTTTAATGTATATCACGTGCCTACATGATGGACAATTATTTTACCCAAGTGTCCAAAATTGTTCGGGTCTAAGATATTAACAAGAAGAATTGGACTCATTTGGTTTTGTGTCTGACACATGGCCGCAAATATCTACATCAATGTTTGCTCTAAGAGCATCCCCAAGGGAAAGAATGAAATGAGATTTACCCACATTTTAATTGTCACCGAAAAGCACTGCATGTATGTAAAGTACATACATGGTATAAATTTTGCTCCCTCCCTAGGAAATGATTTGACACAAACACGACAACTTCTAGAAGTGTCCATGCTTCTTAGGTGGTAAGGAAAACTTTTCAAAATGAGCTTGAACAAGAGGACAGAAATGAAGAAGGAATAAGTACAAAAAACAGCGTGAGACAGAACAAAAATAATGAGCAGATGAGTGCACAGTTTCACTCAACCAGTAAATGCAATATATTAAACTACTTCTGAGTTTTATCAATCAACTCATAACGATAGGTTGTAAATTTTAAAAAAATGGTTGATAATTTATTTTAGGGAGGGTTTAAAGGAAAGAAAGAATACAGCAGTCAAAGAAGAACAAACATGCAGGCCACAAGCTTACATGTACATGCACAAGCAAAGCAATCTCCAAAACCTTAGATTTTCTCAATAAATTCTTGACATTCTACCGATAAACTCAATGCCCAATTTAAATGAGCATGAAAACTAGACAAACTCCCTAGCCAAAATGCCCAAGTCCATGCAACCTAGGCCAAAACAAACAAAATAGGACAGCAATGGGATCATTAAACCTTGACCTGAACAAGAAGCACCATGAAGTTAGAAAGACTTTTCCACCAATAGCATCACTAATGCTTGGATCCATTGAAAATTTAAATGTTTGAGCATCTACTATACTTCAAATATCAAACTTGGACACTTAAGACATTGGCAGTCTATATAGAAAGCATATGGACGTGGACACGGCGTAGGACAAGGACATGTACAAGGGACACGGCAATTCTCAAAAAATAAGGACAAGGACACGGCAGGGGATCTAACTTGTTTTTAATTCTTAGTATTATTATTCAAAACTACACTGTAACTACTAAATATTCAGATAAGAACTCCTCTCGAATGCAATATTGACCAAGGGTGTACGCCTATAAACATAAGCAGATGTTTTCTAGTATACTTTTGACCCAATACTTTCGAAGTTATAAAAAAATTACCCCAAAAAAGCTTTTAAAGTATACGACATCCACCTTGCCATGTTCCCATGTGCTTCCCCACAATGTCACCCTGTGTGCCCTACGTGTCTACATAAAAAAAAATATTAAGATTTAACGGGCGGGCCACTGGCATGTCCCATACATACTTTTCCTCTAGATGTTTTGTGTCCCTGGTGTATCCAACGTAGATACAATGACCTCTAGGTGTGTCGGTGCTTCATACTTCATATATGGAGGTCATTATGCGGAGCCACGAATACAACCACCTCTAGATGTCGCAATACCTTCAAGTATCTACAAGAGTCATTATGCGCACAATCCACCAACGTGAAATTTATCTAAGGAATATCTACACCATATAGGGGGTTGAGGAATAGACGAAGAATATCACCTTTCAAGATCATCATATGTTTAGATCTGGTTGCACAAAGGAAAAAATTAAAAAGGTACTTGGGACATTGATTACATTTTAATTCCATGCCTAGAGGACCACCACGAGAACAATTATTACCGGATCGGTTCATGGTAGAACAAGAAAAACATGCACTTTCTAAACGAAGCACATAGATGATGATGACCCCGAATTGAACACGGGGATATAACATTAGATGCATGCACAAAGAAGTACTTGAGTCGCAAAAATCAAATACACCTCAAATCAATATAGAATTAGAGTTTAATTCAGAAAAATACAACACAGATATATATAAAACTAAAAGTGAATGACTCATAGTCTTGAAGCACAAAACCAAATGACTAACCCATATAAAAGAGAAAGTTCTCATCAAACCTTGTAGTAGTCTGGTAGATCATCAATCCGATTCTTGGAAGACATAACCTTCTTCATATCTTCGTCATCTTCATCTTCTTCTTTGACTACACCGTCCATTGTCGCCGAACAATGACTTCTATGAGAGAGCCGAGAGGTATAGCTGCCATCAGGACAAGTTAGAATATATATAAGGTACTTCTAGGGCGACACAATGGGTTTCATAAATCCTGTTGAAACTACCAAATTGTCCTTTACATTTTTCCTTTTTCTCTCTGTAATTTTCCTTTTTTAAAGGAGTAGATTTTTTTACTCCTAAAACTCAAATTAGACACGTGCACCCATTGACATGAACACAATATCCATTCCCGACAATTGATTGAGCGCATATACAGTGGACAATATTAACAATAAATACGTGGATATCAAATTTTCAATACAATAAATCAAATTATTAACTTAGCATAATTTCTAATTATGTAGTATCAACTCCATGTGACTATATGCATTTGTCTAGACCATTATCCTTTATCCAATTTTCAAATAATGTAGTTGGGATGCTCGTGTTCCATTGTGATGCTTTTTGCTTGGCTTCCTTTTAATCTTTGTTATAGTCTTTTGCCGATCAAAAAATAAACAGAAAATTGGGCTAAAGGCCAGATTTAATGGCTTAATGGGCTCTTGGTCCAGTCCATTTTTTAAAATGAGCGCAATCCATTGATTGCAATTGTTTCCTGTCTTAGGTCCTCCAACGGACAAAATTACCCTTTAGTAGGAATACGCGTGCCTCTCTCTGTTTTGCTCCCGTGCTCCCTCTCTCGTTACGTGTTTTTCTTTAACGTGCAATGAAATGATGGTACTTCGTTGCAATGGTGATACTTTTTTCAACATTTAGGCTTGGGAAAGTGGTGCCCATTTGTATTTGTTTATTGTTTATGCACTAATGCTATGTGGTAGTTCTGCCAAGCACAGAAGCTATGTGGCTATGTCTGCTACCCTAACTGCCACTAGTCAATCAAAATGAAATGGGTGGGACCCATTGAAGCTAAATCATACTATGGATAATATGTACTTTCCCCGTCCCAAATTATTTGTCCTTTTTTAATTTTCGTGTATTTTACACGTAAAATCTAATATATTAGCATTCAATTTTTTTCAAAAATTTTAACACCAATTTAAAGATTGAATAGAAAATATTGGTTTCAATTAAAAAAAAACAATTTTTACACCAATTTTGCATTTTTTGCGTGCAAAATGCACGCTTTCCCAAATGGAGCAAGCAATATGGGACGGATGGAGTATATAATGGTCTTTAGTAATACAAAAAAATGTATTATTTTCGGATCAAAAAATAAAATGCTTTCGAGCATAATTTTTAAAATTTTTGAAACCAAAGTAAAGAGCTCAATGAGTTATATAAGTGGCGTCAAATTTTTTTCTTTTTAGATTCATCTCGTCGTGGCAATCCAATAATCCACAAAAAATCGACGCAAAACTACCAAAGCACCATGCTTGAGGAACTAAACCCACGAAATTATTTGATTACCATATATGTTTGTTTTGGTGGCATGATACAAAGTACAAATCTACATATATTTGGTAATCTATAGCTGTTATTTGTATGAAACAAAGGCCAGAAGACGATCGATTACCATATATGTTTATTTTCTTACCATAATACAGAGGACAAATCTATACATATTTGATAATTTGTTGGTATTATTAGCATGAAACAGAGGCCATATTGCAGCAGATTATCATATATGTTTGTTTTTCAACAGATAACAATATATGTGCTAATCGGGAAAAAAATACGAAAAAGATAACAGTGTATGTGCTAAGTGTCCCTTTTAGGAGTGTGTGCATTTTCAACGGCTTGTATATTTTAATTTATAATATTTTTTATGAGGTTCACATTAAAAGACATACGCTATTGAAAATGTACGCAATCCCAAAGGGACACTTATTTTGGAATAATTTTATACTTTTCTAATTCGTCTTTGTCTCGTCAAGATGAATCAGTAAGTTGACACAAAACTAACAAGTACGGGAAAAAAATGGAACAACGACAAATTAAAAAGTCACTTATCTCTTTTTTTTTTTTGCCCAAGCCCACCTTAAGTGACGTTTCATTTGTCTTTATTCAATTTTTTTTTATAAAAAAAAGAAAGAAATAAAAATTATTTTTTTCATTAGTCATTATTCTTTTTTCTTTTTCATTTTGCATTTATTAGTTATGCGTTAAACTTTCATGACTTAATGATTTGTCCCAACTTGTGACATTTTGATTTATTTTTGTCTGCTTTGCTGGCACGATACAGATCTACACATATTTGGTAATCTGTTGTTGTTATTGGCATTAAACAAAGACCAGATTATAACAGATTACCATATATGTCTGCTTTTGCTGGCATGATACAACGTACAGATTTTCACATATTTGGTAATCTATTGATTTTATTGGCATGAAGCAGAGGCTAGATTGCAACAGACTACCATATATGTTTGCTTTATAGTATTGTGTCGAGATGCCTTAATACTTAAGTCCAAGAGAGTGCACAATATTTTCTTACTCCTACAACTCATAAATTCTCAACTTACCTCCTAGCCTCTCAAAGGTTTTTTTTTCAAAAGAAAATAAAGAGGAAAAAAAGCACTCTAGTGCATTTATAACGGCATTTTAGCATTATTCCTTACTTAAATATTGAATTGAAGTGGGTAAATATGAAAAATAACTAATAAATGCATTTATGCTAATCAATTACCTATATATTTCCTTAAACCATCAACAATAAGGGTATTTATGCCATAAATTTTTTGTATATTAGAAAAAAACAACATATAACGATATATGTGCTAATTGGGAAAAAAAAAAAAAAGACGACATGTTTTGTATTAACAGATAAGGTTATCTGCGCAACCAGATATGAAAAAAATGGAAAATTCATTTTCTGTGTTAGCCAAACAAGGCCCTTCCCGAAGCGTCAACAGATTAGGTTATCTGCGCAACCAGATATGAGGAAAAATAAAAAATTCATTTTATGTGTTAGCCAAACAAGGCCCTTCCCGGAAAGTCAACAGATTACGTAATCTGCGCCATCAAATATGAAAAAAAAAACAAAAATTTCATTATTTGTGTTAGCCAAACAAGGCCCTTGCAGGGTATTTTTGTCACCTATTGGCCAAATGTCCTGTTGGCCTTATGGGAAAAGTTGATGTCCTTATTCCATTAATAACCCCTATACTATGTCCTCCTCGAAAAAGCTCAAAAAAATAAAATAAAGGTATCATTAACGCACTTAATGTCATATGTGCATCCTATAACATACTACCACTGGATATATTACTACTCACATTGTATCGTACCAACATCAAGTCGCTTCTGAGAGTATGAATGCAACTTAAAGAAAAAGTTACATCAAAATAAAACATGCAATAAGAAAGGATTGAACTGTGTATCCGTCTCTCTTACTCTCTCTTACTTTTCTACCATTCTCCGTCTTCCTCTGCCATTCTCCTCCTCATCCGCCGCCGCATGCATTCTGATCCACTCCTTCATTCAGCCTTCCTCCGCCGGATCTTAATGGATAATCTTCTCTCTACCCTCCATCTCCACCATCTGCCTATCCCATCTTCCTCCCGTCGGCTTTTGGTTGGGTGCAATTGAGACTGGCGTTGCATGGATGGATTGGCTTCGATTGAGACCGTGGAGTTGCTTGGGTGGCTTGGCTCATCCTCCAGCGAATAAGTCTTCCGGATTAGAAGCAGCTTTTCCGGCGACATTGATGGATACCAGAGTTTTTATTTTCTTAGGCTTTGTTTTTGTTACTCCTTTAGGGAGTGTTTTCTCTCCCCAGTGTGGGATGTTTTGTCCAAGATTTCATCTATACCTTTTCATGGTTTGAACTGTGTATCCGTTATTGGGTCCTCTACTACCACGTCATGACTGGTTCTAATGTCAGCCTTGTTGTTGGTCTGCTATGGCAGTATGTACCATTGAGCCTGCTAGTGCTGTGCTCAGGTCTAGATTGTTGGTAGTTTTGGTTCATTCCATTCTTTAGTGATGAAGTCTGTACCGCCTTCGGGCCCCTACCTTCGGGCTGTTTAATGATGTTTGTTTCACACAAAAAAAAAATATGGCATATGCTATTTAGATTGTAACCTAAACTCAAGCTACCATTAGTATAACTTAAACTCCAGTTATCACTAGTACAACTTAATGCTATTTAGATTATACAATAATAGTGGGTATGCTACGTCATTTTAAACTGTGTTAAAATGTCCTAGTCATTACTATTAGACTTTGTGCATGCGTAGTTAATTTTTTCCCCTTTTCATGACGATTAATCTTTTTTTAAAAGAAAATCCGTACTTCCTCTATCCCAAATTGCTTGTACACCATGGAAGGTCATGTAACTTTGGGATCCAAAAATATATTTCATACATAATTTTTTGAATTTCTTTACACCAAATAGAAGAACTCCTGAAGTGCTTTGATTTGATATAAAGAAATTCAAAAAATCATGTACCAAATAATTTGGGACGGAGAAAGTATTTAGAAGCAGTAGGAAAGGAACAAAAAGAGAGGGGTTCGAATTTATAAACCTTACCTCTCAAGATAAAACAAAGCAAATGGGAGAAGTATAACATATCGAAAGGACAAAAAGAAGCTAATGAACATGTAGCATAAAAGCAAAAGGTGTAATAGCCCAATCTAAAAATCATCAGGCTTGGACAAGCTTGATTCAAGCCCATAGAGCTCCCACAAAATCATGAGGCTCAGGCCGAGCCCCCATGTGAACAAATCTAGGGCTCGATCCAGCCCACGATCGATCGTAGTGTAGTCGGGCCAAGGGCATGGGCATGGGCATGGGCATGGGTCGGGCTTGAGCATAAGGCCGTTTTTTCAAAACTTTCTTTTGCTAGAATACAATTATACTTTTAATCTTTAAATGTAACTATTTCTTTACTTGGGAAATTAAGAGACCATAGTCGTTTTACTTCATTAATTTAATTGAATAAGTATGTAGGCAAAAAGTATTCCATGAAAAAGCTTCCTATTAATAGACGGACCTATGAAGTTACAGACTATTTGCACATTGTTCTTGACTGCCTTGGGTCGGGCTTTTACAGGCTAAAATCACTATTCGATGCACGGTTATATAAAAACGATACTAATCTATAGATGAATGAGGATTAGACAAAATCAGTGGTGAATTGTACGATTCACGGATCGACTCAGAGATTGATTCATGACTCAATTCATGCAAATATAAAAATTGTTGAATTCGATGATTTGAAACCACTTTTACCTTCTTTTTGTTTGGAAAGAGCAACAGTATCACTTCTTAGAGAATTAAGTTCGAAAAATTACTATTCCCATAAAACATCAGTTCACGATTTGTTGATTAGAATATTCATTCTTATTAGGAGCATGTTGTAACCTTTTTTCCTTTATTTTTCTCTAACATGAAAATAATCATTCCAGATATTATTAAGGCTAAGATCCCTTGTTCTCATGAATTATCAATTATTAGTTTGGCGAAATTAGAGTTTAGTATTATATGAGTCGATAGATGGGTTCAATGTCTTTGTAATGCTTTGATTCTTTAATTTATTTTTATTTTTTTGAAAGGCTTTGTTCTTTAAATTTGATAGGGAATAATTATACATGTGGTAGTGGTTATTATTGAGTATAATATTCTACATGAACGCTAAACTTGTCAAATCGATCACTTTGATTCTTAAATCCTCTTATCATATATCAAGGCAGGGCTCACATCCTCAAACCAGCCTACCTTAATCATTGTCAGAAACAAACTTTTTATTTGATTAAGGCCAAACTTTCATTTTTATGGTGAATCTTTAGTACCCACACAGGAATAATTTCTATGTACCTACATGTGTTAATACACGTGTGTCTGTACTACTCTTATGACAAAATATTTAGTATTCACGATTTGATTCGATTCACAATTTAGAAAAAGGCCTGTTAGATTCACGGTTTGACAACCTATGAAAATACCAAGCAGCCTCTACAGTGGTAGACTAGTATTTCTTGTTACTTATTAAGTGGTTATTCGTAGTTGCATCAAAAATCCAAAAACTAATCTCTCTTTTACAAACCCCAAAACTTGAAGTTATGTAAATTTATGATGCAACTACAAATAAATATTACTTAAAAACATTTAACACCGTCATCACCTACCCCATCTACCCATCATCGCGGGCCTCATGGCCAATGTTGTTGGGGTGCAGACAACCTTCAGCAGTATCGGGGGGTGGGGGCGGGAGCCCCCACGGGACACGATATTTGAGGGACCTCGGTGTGTAATTTCAGTCATAGGCCCGACCTAATTATTTCGCTGTTAGTGTGTCGGTAAGATGTTTTCAGAGAAAATAGAGAGAGAGGCGAGAGAAAACGCAGATCTCAGAGAGATTGCGAGAATACTTGTACTCTTGATTTCGATTTCATAGTGGACTGGTGTGGCTCCCGTGGTTTTTCCTCGCGTTGAGGTTTTCCACGTATATCTGTGTCTCATTTTTCTTTCCGTTTTTCATTACGCACGATTACTTGTTTTTCTGTTTTGTGATTCATTGTTTCCAAGATCCGTAGGGGTGTTGTGGGGTTGCGAAAATCCTAACAAATGTTTTGGCAACTGAATAAGCCTCGTCTATTTTCCCTAGTCTGTTGTTGTTGATAAGCATAGGGTTTAAACCACTTGAACATTCACGAGAATAATTCATAGATATGCAAAGGAGGATGTTACTATGAGAGGCCTGAAATCACTTGAACATTCACAAGAATAATTCTTGTTTAATTTCACAGGTTGATATTAGTATCATTGCTCAAATCTTTTGAATGTTCACAAGCATAAAGAATCCGAACAAAGCATCCACAATTTAACTGATTTCCAATGGAAAACATGTCAGAAATTTGGTACAAAGAATTTACTATCATCTTAAATTAATGGATTTGTGTGAACTGAACAAAACAAATATGTACTGTTTCCTCAAACATAACTATAGCGTAACTTAACTGATTCGTAAAATGAAATAAGTTCCAACGCTAATTTTATCTGAACAACAACAAACACGGATTGAATGAAGTCAAGTTTAACTGGTTCATGAAAATTGAAAACAAAATGCAAAGAACGAATTAGCAATTTCGAACAAACCTCCTTCTAATAATACATTCATCACAATCTCCAACAATAAAAATATTATGCACAGGACAAAGAATCCACCACAAAAAAACTAGATCGACTACCTTACGACAATATACCCCGAGATCAAAGTTAAAGAACGGGCCTAAACCCTGTGATCAAAGTCAGGGCACAAAGCTTCCTTACCTATTGATGCTGAAGATCCTTCGAACCTCGACTTGCACCTTTTCTCCCATTGCACAAGATTTCAAATAAAAGCGAAAGAACGTACACTCCAAAAAAAAAAAAATTTATTTTGGTCGTTACAGGCTTACAGCAACAGGTTTAAAATGGAAATTCTTATAAATAAAAAGGCGGGTTGGGCTCTATCTAATTGAAATGGGGATTATGGCTTTATGCCAACAAAACTTGCATGATTTTGAGTATGGCACAATATGAATCCTAACCAGTAAAAGGCCGGATGAGAGTCCTTATAGCCAAAATTTTCAAATAGAAAATGTTAAACAATCGAAACACAAACAGACGTGCGTAATGGAAAAACAAAAAAGAAAAAGGAGGCACAAGATATACGTGGAAAACTTCAACGTGACGAAAAACCACGGGAGCCACACCAGTCCACTATGAAATCGGAAATAAGAGTACAAGTCTTCTCGTAATCTCTCTGAGATCTGCGTTTTCTCTCGTCTCTCTCTGTTTTTCTCTGAAAACTGATAACCCTAAAATTTAACAAACTGCTAAATAAAAAGGTCGGGCCCTATGGCCGAAATTACACCCTGAGGTCCGAAAATATTGTTTTCAGCTTTGTACCGTGGGGGCTCCGCCCACCACACCACTGGTGGGGGCGCTGCCCCCTACACCTCCGGGATAGACCACTACTGAAGGTTGTTTGCACCCCAACAGAAAAAAAAACTAAAAGAAATGGACATTCAATTTATATGTCATGGAGTTTTCAGATTTCGGGCTTGGAATGCAATCTCTGAGTTATAAAGAGTAAGTAGGTGAGTTAGCCTTGGTATATTTTCTTGACTTAAAATTATTTCCATAGTCAATGTAAGAGTTTCTTGAGATGATACCCACTTTCACCAAGGGGATCAGCTCCTCTCCACATACAGTCATATACCCCATCCCTCCATGCACTCAATTTTACCCAAGTGTACAATGTGCCAGGACATTTCCAAGTAGTACCAGGACAGGAGCTTTGGTTGAAATCATATAAGATTAAATGTGCCTTTATTATTTGCCTAGTCGTGCATCTATTTGACCACAAAAGTAAATTGACAAAAAGAAACTAATCGAAAGAAGAGTAGAGTCTGAAGTCTCAACAAAACAGTGAGTCCTCCGGGATAGAATAATAAAAATTGTCAAAACCCTTTGTATACACAAAACTCCACTATATTACTTCAACAATAGCAAATTATTTCCATAAACCAACCATGATAGGTATCATTGATCTTGGAGTTTTCCACCAAAAAATCAAGCAACAAATTACATATGATTGTGCCCCATAAATCAAGACAATCTTATAACGATAAGACAAGAAAACAATAATACATTTCTTACTCTAAAAAGATACAATCATATCAGAATAACCAGTCAACCAAATAATTCAACACAGACTATTAACAAAATATATCAGTGTATATCCCGTGTATAGAAGTGTGTACATGTAAAAATAGAGAGAGCAACAAATGCACAAAACATACATTTCATATCGAAAGATATTTAAACACAAGACATATTAAGATAACTATATTTACAGATACATAGAGATTTTATCTTTAAACACTGATCGAATTGTATCGCAAACGTATGGTGAATTGTAAGATTTTGACAACATTGTATATAAGAGCATACATAAATGAGAGCAACAAATGCACAAAATACAAACAGAAGATGACCTTATGTATATCCTGTCTGGGAGTAATCTTCAGAGCTTATCAAGACCAGTGGGAGATGGGAGCTCACATTTGATGTTTTTCTTTCTTTCCAAGAGAATGCTAAAATCGCTGTCATTTTTCTTTGCTCTTCTGGGTTTGTCCAGTTCGGTTGGCTCCTTGCTAACCTTGTTTTTCCCTTTCCTGGGTTTGTTGTGGGGATGCGTCTAGTGAACTTGTTTTATCTAGTCGGGTTGTTTCCCCCTCAATCCCTTTTAATCTTTGTTTCTTCTTCAAAGATTAATAAAGTTCTTTGCCATTCAAAAAAAAAAAATTTAAAATGGTTGATAATTTATTTTAGGGAAGGTTTAAAGGAAAGAATATAGCAACCAAAGAAGAACAAACATGCAGACCACAAGCTTGCATGTACATGCACAAGCAAAGCGATCCCCAAAACCTTGGATTTTCTCTATAAATTCTTGACATTCTTCTCATAAACTCAATGCCCAACTTAAATGAGCATGAAAACTAGACAAACTCCCGAGCCAAAATGCCCAAGTCCATGCAATCTAGGCCACAACAAACAAAATAGGACAACAATGGAATCATTAAACCTTAACCTAAACAAGAAGCGCCATGAAATTCGAAAGACTTTTCCACCAACAACACCATTAATGCTTGGATCCATTGAGAATTAAATGTTCGAGCATCTACTATACTACAAATATCAAACTTGGACACTAAAGACATTGGCAGTATATATAGAAAGCATATGGACATGGACATGGCGTAGGACAAGGACATGTACAAGGGACACGGCAATTCTCAAAAAATGAGGACAAGGACACGATAGGGGATCTGACTAGTTTTTAATATTTAGTTTTATTATTCAAAACTACATTGTAACTACTAAAAAATATTTAGATAAGAACTCTCGAATGCATTGTTGACCAAGGGTGTACGCCTATAAACATAAGCATATGCTTTTTACCCAATACTTTCGAAGTTATAAAATATTTACCCCAAAAAAGCTTTTAAAGTATACGAAATCCACCTTGCCATGTCCCCATGTGCTTCCCCGCAATGTCACCCTGTGTCCCCTTTGCGTCCTCATAAAAAATATTAGATTTAATGGGCGGGCCACCTGCCACCTGGCATGTCCTATACATACTTTGGTGTGTCCCCGTCCTCTAGGTGTGTTGTGTCCCCAGCGTGTCCAACACAGATACAATGACCTCTAGGTGTGTCGGTACGTCATACTTCATATATGGAGGTCATTATGCGGAGCCACGAATACAACCACCTCTAGATGTCACAATACCTTTAAGTATATACAAGAGTCATTATGTGCACAATCCACCAACGCGAAATTTATCTAAGGAATATCTACACCATATAGGGAGTTGAGGAATAGACAGAGAATATCACTGTCAAGATCATCAAATGTTTAGATCTGGTTGCAAAAAAAGAAAAAGGTACATGCATGGGACATTGATTACATTTTTATTCCCTGCCTAGAGGACCATCACGAGAACAATTATTACCTGATCAGTTCAAGATAGAACAAGAAAAACATGCACTTTCTAAACGAAGCACATAGATGATGATGACCCCAAATTGAACACGGGGATATAACATTAGATGCATGCACAAAGAAGTACTTGAGTCGCAAAAATCAAATACACCTCAAATCAATATAGAATTAGAGTTTTATTCAGAAAAATACAACACATGTGTGTGTATATATATATATACATACATATAATGTGAGCTTCTTATCCACTCCTCCCGGATTTAAGAAAAAATTGATTTTTTTTGTGTTGCAAGATTTTTTTTGAAAATCCGAGCCGTCCAATGTGTTCAGAAGGTGTTTTCAAGGGTCCACGCGAGAAATCTTCAAAAAAAAATACCGGGAAGTGCTTGATCCAAGCATTTTTTTGCAAAAACTGTATTTTTACAGTTTTGCGAAAAATGCTTGGATCAAGCACTTCCCGGTATTTTTTTTTGAAGATTTTCCGCGTTGACTCTTGAAAACACCTTCTGAACACATTGGACGGCTCGGATCGTCAAAAAAAAGCTCGGATCAATGAGGTCCGGAGGTCCGGATCCCGGACTAGAAGTGGATACTATATATATATACACCAATGTTCCCATCCACTACTCTTACCATCCACACCATCCACACTTTTCATTTCCCGATCAAATTTTGATGATCCGAACCGTCCAATGTGTTTAAAACGTGTTTTTAAGGGGTCCCCACGAGAAATCATCAAAAAAAAGTTTTCGGTAAAACTGTATTTAATCGAAAATTGCCCGGATGAAGCCCTTCCCGGTATTTTTTTTTTGATGATTTCTCGTGGGGACCCTTAAAAACACGTTTTAAACACATTGGACGGATCCGATCAACAAAATTTGATCGGGAAATGCCTTGTCCGGACATTCCCGGACCGTGGCTATCCCGGATTGGAACCGGACTATATATATATATATAACTAAAAGTGAATGACTCATAGTCTTGAAGCACAAAACCAAATGATTAACCCATGTAAAAGAGAAAGTTCTCATCAAACCTCTTAGTCTGGTAGATCATCGATCCGATTCTTGGAAGACATAAACTTCTTCATAGCTTCGTCATCTTCATCTTCTTCTTTGACTACACCGTCCATTGTCGTCGAACAATGACTTCTATGAGAGAGCCGAGAGGTATAGCCACCATCAAAACAAGTTAGAATATATATAAGGTACATCTAGGGCGACACAATGGGTTTCATCAATCCTGTTGAAACTACCAAATTGTCCTTTACATTTTTCCCTTTTCTTTTTGTAATTTTCCTTTTTTAAAGGGGTAGATTTTTTTTACTGCTACAAAAGTCAAACTAGACACATGACCCATTCAGACGGTAACAGACAAGACATGAACACAATATCCATTCCCGTCAATTGATTGAGCGCATATACAGTGGACAATATTAACAATAAATACGTAGATATCAAATTTTCAATACAATAAATTAAATTATTAACTTAACATAATTTCTAATTATGTAGTATCAGCTCCATGTGACTGTATGCATTTGTCTAGACCATTGTCCTTTCTCCAGTTTTCAAATAACATACAAAATGATCATTAACGTAGTTGGGATGCTCGTGTTCCATTATGATTCTTTTTGCTTGGCTTCCTTTTAATATTTGTTATATCATTAACGCACTTAATGTCATATGTGCATCCTATAACATACTGCCCCTGGATATATTAGACACACATTGCATCCTACCAACATCAAGTCACTTCTGAGAATATGAATGCAACTTAAAGAAAAAGTTACGTCAGAACAAAACACGCAATAATAAAGGATTGAACCATGGCATAATGCTATTTAGATTGTAACTTAAACTCAAGCTATCATTAGTATAACTTAAACTCCAGCTATCGCTAGTATAGCTTAATGCTATTTAGATTGTACCTTAATAGTGGGTATGCTACTTCATTTTAAATGTGTTAAAATGTCCTAGTCATTACTATTAGAACTCAAAGTATAGAAAACAATATAACTTACTGCAAGTAAAGCAAAATTGTTTGTCAAAAACTTTGTGCGTACCTAGTTTTTTTCCACTTTTCATGACGATGCATCTTTTTTTAAAAGAAAATTTGTACTTCCTCTGTCCCAAAGTGATTGTCCACCACGGAAATTCATGTAACTTTAGGATCAAAAAATAAAATACTCCATACATATTTTTTTGAATTTCTTTAAACCAAATAGAAGAACTCATGAAGTACTTTGATTTGATATAAAGAAATTCAAAAATCATGCACCAAACAATTTGGGACAGAGAAAGTATTCAGAAGCAAGAGGAAAGGAACAAAAAGAGAGGGGTTCTAATTTATAAACCTTACCTCTCACGATAAAACAAAGCAACATATTGAAAGGACAAAAAGAAGCTAATGAACATGTAGGGTAAAAGCAAAAGGTGTAATAGCCCAACCTAAAATCATGAGGCTCAGGCCGAGTCCCCATGTGAACAAATCTAGGGCTCGATCTAGCCCACGGTCCTAATGTATTCGGGCCAAGGGCATGGGCATGGGTCGGGCTTGACTCTTGAGCGCTATATAAGGCCGTTTTTCAAAATTTTCTTTTGCTAGAATACAATTATACTACTTTTAATCTTTAAATGTAATTATTTCTTTACTTAGAAAATTAAGAGGCCACAGTCGTTTTACTTCATTAATATAATCGAATAAGTATGTAGGCAAAAAGTATTGAATAAAAAAACTTCTTCCTATTAATAGACGGACATATGAAGTTACAGACTATTTGCACATTATCGCGGGCCTCGTGGCCAATGTCTATTTTCCCTAGTCTATTGTTGTTGATAATTAAGCACAGGTTGATGATAATATGCGAAGTTTGAAATCTCGTGAATATTATTAGTTAACTGTTACTGTTACCGAACGGAATAATCCTATTACAACTTCTCTAGTTTCCTACAGCTCTAGATATGCATAGGTGGATGTCAGCATGAGAGGCTTGAAATCATTTGAACATTCACGAGAATTATTCTTGTTTAATTTCACTAGTTTAATCTTATTGATATGCACAGGGTGATGTTACTATCATACATTGCTCAAATCTTGTGAATGTTCACAAGAATAAAGAATCCGAAAAAAGCATCCACAATTTAACTGATTCGTGAAATTTCACTATTATAGAAAACAAAATCCCAGCAAAGAATCCAAGTTAATTTGTCTTAGCTAAATTTGGCTCGATCCAACAAAATCAGTTCCAATGGAAACATCCGTTAGAAATTTGAATATTGAGAACATCATCTGCAGGTACAAAGAATTTACAATCATCTTAAATTAACGAATTTGTGTGAACTGAACAAAACAAATATGGATTGTCTCCTCAAACATGACTATAGCGTAATTTAACTTAACTGATTCGTAAAATAAAATAAGTTCCAACGCTAATTTTAGCTGAACAACAACAATTTTCAAAATTTTCAAATAGAAAAAAACTAAAAGAAATGGACATTCAGTTTAGAGTTTTCAGAATTCGGGCTTGGAATGCAATCTCTGAGTTATTAAGAGTAAGTAGGTAAGGTAAAGTGAGTTAGCCTTGGTATATTTTTTGACTTAAAACGATTTCCATAGTTAATGTAAGAATTTCTAGAGTTGATACCCACTTTCAGGAAGGGGATGATCAGCTTCTCTCCACATAACCCCATCCCTTCATGCACTCAATTTTCGTCCACATCTCATTCCCAAAACTATGATTCAACCCGTTCAATTGAATCTCAATTACCCTTGATCTGATGGGATTATGGCCATTGCAGTGGCTGTTAGAAACAGTTGTGGGGATTTCTTTGGAGCTAAGACGAAGATTGGATCCTCCCTCTTCTCCCTTCAGAAGCTGAGGCTACCGGATTAGCATCCATGTAGGCCAATGGAGAAGATGGGATAATGTATTATGGCCATTGCAGTGGCTGTTAGAAACAGTTGTGGGGATTTCTTTGGAGCTAAGACGAAGATTTGGATCCTCCCTCTTCTCCCTGCAGAAGCTAAGGCTACCGGATTAGCATCCATGTTGGAAGATACTAAAAGGATACTTCAGAATAATCTCTCTTGGCCATTTTCCTTCTCGTCGAGATAGGGTTAATCGGGGTTGCTCACGAGTTTACTGCCTGGACTACGCGATTAAACTTTTATGGGTCTTTGAAATCCTTGGGATAGCTCGCGCCACTTTATAGCTAAACGAGAAAAAAGTTCAGGAGAGTTACTGTGTTGAGTTTTTGTTTTTCTCAGTTTGGGGTTTGTGGACCTTTCCTGTGGTCAGTACTCTTTTTTTTTTTTTTTTTTCCCCCTCATTCTTGGTTTTACTGAGCAAACAAAATATACAGCCTTCATCTTGAAAATAGTTGATTGATTAATAATTTGGTAAGAACGAAATAAATAACGTTAATTTATGAATATCTTGAATATTAACACCTCATAAAAAATAAAATGACAGGTGATCTCAAGCCCCTACTACGTTCAAATGAGAACGTGGTACTCATGAGCACCAGTTCTGGCCATGGCATCTTTCTATGTGCCCTCGACTCCTACAAAAGGAGAGGAGGTGAACAATTTCTAGAATTGTGTTTCACTGATATCCAAGACCAGCTAATAATTATAAACGGTTCAGTGTTATGGCGACTGCAATAAATACCCAAGGGTATGTTCAATTTGCAAAAATTTGACATAGAATAGGATTATAAAAACTCGAGAACTACGTTTTCGTTGTTTAAATGCAACAACTACTAAAGATATCATATATTTTGATATTATGGTGTGAGTAATATCATGCCATCGAATATGACGTAAAAAAAAGCAGGGTTTGTTTTTCACCACGTACGTACTGTCAATTTGTTAACCCGCGGTCGAGCATCAACCTTGCACATTTAGGGCACAGCAAATTGCTTTGGTTAGAAGGCATGGTTCATTGTATCCATCAGAACAAAAATTATATCAACAGAATAGGCATCTAATTCACTTTGAAGGCTAATATGTAAAAAAGTTACATTGGCAAAATAATGTTGGCAGATCAATATATAGTCAGAATGAGTGATTTTTTTTTTTTTTTTTATAACCGAGGAATAGCCCTACAATAGGCTACTAATTTGACCCACTGCACAACCCAAACCTCGGAGGGAGCTAGCGCAACTCACACCAGTCACGGCCCCTCGCTTTAGCACAGGTACTTACCCTGTGAAGAATCGAACACCTGACCAAAGGGACTACCCCTAAAGTCAAGCACTCATCCTAACCACTGGGGCAACCCCTGGGTGTGTAGAAACTTGGTGCTACTGAGTACCAAGTGCATTTTCATGCAGTACTCCCCATAAATGACGTAGCGACAAATTTAGTTGGTGGACATGATGACTCAATATTGTTGGATCATTTTCAAGCCATAACAAACTACAAATTCCTGGGGTTGTGAATGGGTATTTTAATCCAGCCCGACCAAAATTTCCCAGAGATGCGAACGGCCAAGCAGCAAGAACCAGGGAGAACAAAGGAAGATAGATGTACAGGAGCTATGGAAGAGAAACTGAACACACTAAGAACCTTTTTCGGGCGACCTGTTTTTGCATTTTTAAATTCCCGTTTTCTGTTTCTGACTGTTTGGCCGCCTCCCCTGAAAACTTGTTCTTTGAGAACTCGTTTTTCATTTTCAACATTCCAGGCCAAAAGCCAAAGAGCTGTGAGGCTACTTTTTCACTTCTATTTCTCATTCTCGTTTTCCCCTAAAAAAAACTCTCATTCTACCCGTCTTCCCTTCTTGACTTGTGGGCCAAAATTGTTCAATTACTTGAGCCATGGGTGGTGAAAACCGAGTTTGGGTCAGAAATTAAAGTATGGATTTGAGTTTTTCAACTGTAGCAGAGAAGAAGAGAAGATGGGTTTTGGGTGGTGAGAGAGAGAGAGAGAGAGAGAGAGAGCAGAATTGTATCAGTGATCTTTTTTTTTCCCCTGAATATCTGTATTTTTTGCTGTAGTAGAGGGAAGATGGGTTTTGGGAGGAGAGAGAGAGAGAGAGAGAGAGAGAGAGAGAGAGAGAGGGAGAGCAGAATTGTACTGGTGTTCTTTTTTCTTTTTTTTTTCCGGGAAAATCTGTAAATTGGATTTATAAACCGACCACTTGAGAGAGGGAGAGTGGTTGCAGCATAAAGCATAGATAAGAGTGATCATCTCTGAAGATAAGCATAGATAACTATGACTTAGGAATAGAATTTTTTTTTTTTTTTTTTATAGATTACCAAAAGAAAAGGAATGTGAGGAGAGTATTATTCCAACAACAAAATAAATTGAAATTGAAAACAAGGGCAAAATGGTAAAAAATTAATCCATAACTCATTTTCATCATTCTTCTCCCAAACACTCTACTTTTGCAAATGATGCCATCAAACATGACTTAATATTGTTGGCAAAAGTAGAGTGTCTGCAAAAGTAGAGTTTTTTTTAGGGGAAAACGAGAATGAGAAATAGAAGTGAAAAAGGGAGCCTCACAGCTCTTTTTGGCTTTTGGCCTGGAATGTTGAAAATGAAAAACGAGTTCTCACAGAACAGGTTTTCAGGGGAACAGGTTTTCAAGGGAGGTGGCCAAACAGCCAGAAACAAAAAACGGGAATGTAAAAATGCAAAAACAGGTCGCCCAAACAGGCTCTAAGAACTCAAGCTTTTCACCATAATCATACCAAACTAAGCCTTATATCTCAAAAAAATGAACATGGTACATGAATCCTTTTCCGCTTTTCCATTTCTTCAAGGGCCATATCTGAATGAAGAGAGATTCATGTTCAAAATGGTACCGTGGGAACCACAACAATTGAAATCTGAATAAGATGAGCAATCGAGTTTGCATCAACGAATTCATCAGAAAGAAGAAAGCCCAGCTGCCTGTCTAAACTTCTCATAAGATACCCAGAACACAAATTGCCATGGCCCAAGCCTTGCCCACGTAGGAAAGAATCCCTTCCAAAGGGCTCCCAACCCTTCAACCCTAACCGTCTTCACAAGACAATGGAAAGAGTTCCTATACCTAACCTTTCCTTCATTGCTAACCGTCTGACTCATCATCCTCGTCTTAACTACATCAGCCGGACAACTCAAAGCAGTCGCCGAAAGACCAGACGCAACAGAAGCCAAAGTGTGTGCACAAATGTTGTCACGAGCGATTTGATTTTGGATAATAAAACGTTTTGCGTGGTCATAGCAAGCTAATTCTCCCATATTCACCAAAAATGCCCTTTGGACATTTGGAAATACCCCTTTCCAAAGTCCAATAATGCCTTCTGTTTGTAAGATCTTTTGTAAGGCATCGAAAGAGCCCGAGTACCTGGGTTGAAGACCTTGGCTGATCATACGACCATCTGCTTGCATCCTCACCTTAATGAGATCAGCTGGGCTTGCAATTACCTGTTCTATTAGAGGTAGGCATTGAATTACGATGCTTTCCAAATATAAATAACAGCAAACAACTATAAAAGAAAATAAAGCAATGCTGAACCACGAGACTAATAGATTTCAAGGTGAAATGATAATTGAGCTACCAAACTGGTCCTAGGTTCAAAAAATAATGCAGTCAGCAAAGACATGGCATGGAAAATAATGCAGTCATCAAAGACATCGCATGGGAAGTATGCAGTCAGCAAAGACATTGCATGGACTATTTCCAGCAGAGATTCACTTGTTTAGTGAAGATAGTTAAGCTGTTGGGTTTGGAGCTCCTTTAAGAGTAAAACAGGTATCAAGTATGCATGTGATGTATCCTAAAGCTGTTACTTTTGAAGTCCTCTGATACTATAACCACAACAATTACCAAGCCAAAAACAAAGAGAGGTAAAAAGTGCACCATATAAAGATATATTTCTTATGCGAGGCCAACAGAAATGCTTATTTTCTGTAACAATGGGAAGAAGATGGTTGGTGTCCCTTTTTTAGGAATATATATGCTTAACCCGTGAACAAGACATCAGCTTCCACTTCCAACGCAAGTCAAACTTAAGGCAAAAGAAGAAAAAAGATTGCCTCCATCCATGTTCTGAAGTGTTGCTTAGGACATACTTATAAGCTGTCCGCATCATCCTTCACTAAATCTCCAGGGGAACTCTTCAGATATGCGCATCAAAAGATTGCAATGCATGTTGAAGCTCTAGGCAGGGAGGAATGAAGCTTTGAAAGACATCACAATACATTTCGGAGTTATTCTGGAAAAATTCAAAACTTACAGAATTCAACCAGCCTGAATTCTTTGATTCTACTAGTCTTGAGTTATTTGCAAGAAAATACAGTAAAAGGGACCCATCATTGAAGAAAATGTTCAAAAATAATTCCAGGAACAAAAATAAAAAATCAGTATACATGGGGGAACCTAAACCCCCAGCAAAATCATGTGAGGTGGTCTATATTACTTTGTTACTTGGTTACGAGTTAAGTCACAATCTTCTAGGATACATGAACTTTTCAACCATAACAATGGAATTTAACAATTTATCTTTGCTGAGACCAGCTCTTGATTTGCATTTGTCACAGCATCAATTTGGAGAAAAGTTCTCAAAAGGGAAGCATCTATATTCAACAGGGAAACACACATTCCAGGACATCTTTGTAACCTTGGTTCAATAATACAATTCCCATGTGCATTACAGAAGTACAAACTTGTGGGTAATGGCAACACTAAAAAATATGATAACGAAGAATACTTCGAATGCAAAGTTTCCAACAGTTTGAATAATTCTAGTTTTTAAGATGCATCTTCTGTAAACAACAGATCCTCACAGGGCCCTCCTGGCTATGTTGACTTGTCTGGAGACTGGAGAACTAAATCGACTCAAAAGAGTATGGAAATAACACTTACCCTAGATCTACAGCTGTGATTAAAACTAAAAAGGCGCACCTTTTTTGTGCCTTGCGCCTTTGCTCGAATAGGCACAACTTGTTTGAGCCTCCTTGAAGTCTCATCCTCTGCTCATGCAAGGCGCCGCGTGCCTTTGCCGACGTCACCTGTCATCCGACATATCCACCAGACAAGCTAACATCAGGGAGCCTGTATCATACCTACCATCTGCTTATATGATACAGGCCTCCATATATGACCCAACTGTTGGTACAGAACTCCCAGTTCTGATCATCACATTCAAAGAGAAACTCATACTCTGTTGCACATTAATAAGGATAGCCCAACCAGCTGGCTTTCCCCTCCTTCAAGACTCCTGTATAAAGAGGATTTGACGCCTCATTCAACAGATATTAAATACTCACCTAACACTCTTGCTCTAGTTAATGTTCTCCACTATCATCCCTCTCTCTCTCTCTCTAAGGCTATCCTGACCTCTCTCCTCCACGTCTGGTAGCCTCGAATCTTTGTAGAGCCAGCCATATTCTCATAAGGACACCTCAAGTACTCTTCCTCACCCTTATGCTCACAAAAGACAAAATATAAGAAAAGTTTACCATAATGCTTCAAGAAATGTGCTTTACATGGACAATAAACAAACGATACTCTACTTCATTCAATGTTTTTCTCTTGAAATAAGAACACTCTATGTTTGTAAGCTATAGAAGCCTACCTCTATTGTTCAGGAATTTAGGGCATGTGGCGTACCGTGTTCCCATTCTCATTCGTTATATTGGAACAATTCCCGTTCCAGGTAACGTAGCTCCTGTGTAGTTCACCATGGTCAACAATGAACAAAAAATTTCTTGTTGATAATATAGAATGCCAAAGCTTCTCCAGGAATTCTTAGCAGCATTCACAGTGAAGAGTTTTCTCTATTGGAATGTGAACGAATGAATCTTGTAAAAAAAATCTCATAATTGGCTCGGCTCTGGTTTCTGTGAGCTAATATGTGTGCCATTTAGTAAAGGTGGATCTTTCGGAAAGAAGACCACCATCTATCAATGAGTTGCACCTGACATTTAGGCTTGTTCATTTTACTATCTAATCCAAAGAGCCCATTTGTAGCTTGTATATTAAACAAGATTGCGGGACAAAGCAAGCTGGGGATTGATTAAATTGGTTAGTTTATTGGTTGATCATGTGCGCTAATCGGTGGGATGCAACAGAATGCTAATTCAAAATTTACATGCACATAAAATTCATTATATGGACATCCGTGATTTCTAAAACCATCAACTAGCAAATCATAATCTGGAATGGAGTAAAGTTCGGTCTCTATTAGTCGTCCTAAGAACCATGTACTCTATGCATTCAAATTCTCCATTTCAAAGCAAATGTATCCGCTTTAAAATCTCCAATCTGCTGTTACAATCAAATGATCAATCCACGAATGTAAGCTAAGCTCCCTAATACTGTAATACATGAGATTCAAATTTAAAATCCGAAACAAATTAGGGGTCGTTGGGCTTCATAAATCATAATCTTTTTGAAATTATTTTTTTTCACCTTTGTTTGTTAGTTTTGCATCAATTTCTTTGATTATTTGGATTGCCCCTTGACAGGAGGAACGTAAAATGTAAAAATTTATTATCAAAATCTTCAACAACAAAAAGTTCAACGAACACAAAAGTAATCCAAAGCTAACAGTTTTTTGAAATATTTCTGTCTTTTTTGAGCTTTTTTCAATTTTGCCTCATATTTTTATAATTTTCTGATTTCTCAACACAAATCAAATCAATGATCCACAAAAACAACAAATAAAACTTGAATAAAGGACCAAAAAATAATGCAAAAGGATTATTAAGCCAAACTACCACTTTTAACATGAGTTCAGATCAAGTACCTGAGCAAACACGCCGGAAATGCCCCCGATTAAAGCCTTGCTAGAGAGGGAAACTGGCCGACCATCTGGGAAAAAAGCGGTCCTCAAGTGCTCGTACCCCACGATTCGGATGGGAGTGTAAATGGTGTGTCTGATGACGGCCGGTGTCAAGCCCTTGTACAGCCCTAGAAGACCTTCGCTGCGGACGATGTCGGCGGCGACGCGGAAGGCGGAGGCGGGGCGACGGGAAGAGGAGGAGATGGAATCGTCGCCGCCGTGGAGCTGAAGCCTCGTCTTTGTAATGTCTATAGGAAAAGTGGTCGTCTCCGCCACCATTGCTGAGAGTGACGTCAGGAAAACCTTCGTTCGAGCTCCTCTCTCTTCGTCGGCGTCTTCTTTCCCCTTCATCGTTTTCCGCTGCCTGATTCAGTTCGACTGCTGATTAAGATTAGAGAATGTCCCAACCTCACTACTCAAAATTTTCAGTCCGTTTCAGACTTGTGTTAACGAAAAGAATCTTTCAAGAAGAAGAGTGTTAAGAAAATATTTACTTCTAATTTTTTAACTAATCCAAAAGAATTAGGACTGTTTGTTAAAAGGATAGGTATATTATGGGAAGAAGGATATAATAAGAAGGGGATAAGGAGGTTTTTTTTTTTTTTTACCAGTCAAGGGGATATAGAGGTGGATATAGTTGGAGGGGTATTATTTTAGAAGGAGAGATTAAAAGTTATTCACTTTGTTCACTTTACATTTTCAAAAAAAAATTCAAAAAGATTCTTTCTCCATCTCTCGTCTCTCCAATCATTAATCATATTTCTCTCTCTACTCATACCTCTCTATCCAATCATTATTCTCATTTCTCTATCTATCTCTCTCCAGTTATTACATCTCTCTAATTATTACTTTTTTCCAAAAATCCATCCAAACAGTATCTCAAAAATATTTCTCAAAATATTCTCCTTAAAACTCTCAACCAAATAAAGCCAATGTGTTTGTTTTGTTGTTGTAGAAGGAGGATATATGAGGGGTTGTATAATGTAAAATGTCCATTTTATCCCAAATAAATAAATCAAAAAGTAATGCAATTGGTGGGGTGTGGGGCACCAACCTTGCCTCTCTCTCTCTCTCGGTAGTAAAAGGTGCCAACTGGCAAGAGGCCGGATATAACAAAACATGGGGGAGGGTGCCTATATTTTATCCCTCCTCAAAAGGATATACAAATCCCAAGATATTATATCCGGGTAACAAAAAACAAAACAAACAGCGGATACGAAACACCCGAATTTCTATATCCGGCCTCTCTCTATATCCCCTTTTATCTCCCTCAAACAAACAGGGCGTAGGAGTAGTATCGATTTAATCCAACAGGACTCAGCCTTTATCGATTTAATTTATTTTTTAACTAAACCAAACACGGGTCTTTATTTTTCATATGTTCCAAAAAGAATCCTAAATTTTGTTGCGAACAATTTTTTGGGGGTTCAAAAGAGAGAAATATTATTAATAACGTCATTACACCGTGTTATCGCCATTGCATAATGGAATGTAAGATGCCAGCGAGAAGGCCAAAACGAGGCTAACCTGTCACGAGTTAGCATCAGGCCTACAGAACATAACACAGCAACGAAATTAATAACAGGAATATAATAAAACAATGACAGGTACTCCATATAACTAGGGACGGAGCCAGGATTTTGGCGTAGGGGGGACGGATATACAAAATAAAAAAATCAAAATTAAAATAACGATATGAATTTTTACTAACTCAAAAAAAAAATATATATATATATATATCAATCCGGATCAGGTCAGGACGGCCGGATTTAGCTTAGGTCCGAACTTTTCACCTCAGCCGTTGGATCTCATCCAACGGCTCTGATAAAACAAAGGGGTTCGCGAGTCAAAACACTACCAGGGTCGTCTAAACCCCGGGTTAAATGGGTAACGGCTCAAACAAAACACATCTGCTCCCCTTCTTTCCTCATTTCACGACTTCACCCAGAGAGAGAGAGAGGCGATTCGCGAAGAACTTCCATCGAAGGCCAAAGAAATCCATCGATGGACAAATCGAGGTAGAAGAAGAAGAAGAAATCGACATCCCAAGGTCCCTCTCTCTCTCTCTCTCTCTCTCTCTCTCTCTCTCTCTCTCTCTCTCTCTCTCTCTCTCTCTCTCTCGTTTTTTGGTTGCTTCACAGTTCGAATCTAGGGTTTTTGTAGGTTTCGTAGTAAAATAAAATAACTAGATCTGTGTTTGTGTGTGTGTTGATTTTGTGGAAGAGGGTCTCTCTCTCGGTTCGAAATCAAGGGTTTCAGCTCGAACGAATCTAGGGTTTCGAACTCGAACAAAGCTTGATTCTTTCAGTTTAAATCTGTGTGTGTGTTGATTTCAAGGGTTCACTTTGAAATCACAAAGTAGGGTTTTTGATGTGAAGTATGAGATCTCGGTTTTGGATTTGAAGTGTCTCTATTTAATTTCTCTAAATGTAACTTGAACAATCGCAAGCCTTTGCATGGTTTGGACATTTTTTGTTGGCTTCTGAACCCTTAAATTTGTGTCTGATTAGCAATGAGATTGATTAGCAATGAGATTGTCTGTTAGATTTTGTTTTGTTTTTTTGAAAGTTTGGGTTGAATATGACCCAGCTTGAAAACATATTTGAAATTCGTCACTTCTTGGAGATGCGAACAACCAATTTGTAACAAAATGAGTCAATCGATAATCATTTACATTGGTAAATGAATCGCATTTTTCTTCAGTAATATGGCTGCAAGAACAATTGTAAACTTACACAGCAATTAGTTTTAACAGTTGGTTAAAACTCGCTTGATCATCTCTGCTAAAAGTTGGTATGAAACTTGATTATAGGAACCAATAAGAGGAGAACTTAAGAAGAATGGTTTTTTCATTGTCTCTTTCTTACTGTACTTACGTGATACGAGTAGGAAATTAGTTCTGCAACCTGATTATCAATCCTATGTTCTCACTTCCTTTTTTCAAGGGACATGTAGGAGAAAGGTAGCATTGACTATTGAGATACAGTTGAGATACTTCAAGAATGTAGGGAAGTTGTTGAGGCAGAAGCTAGGTAAGCCCAATTGGAACAAACTCTAGTATCTATTACTCGTATTCTCAAGCGGAATATGTGGACATGGTGATTGGCAACTTGACCACTGTGATCAAGGTACTAACGTATTGACAACCCCAATACCCCCTTCCCTCCTACTTCCAACTGATTATCTCAGTTCACATTTTCTTTTTTCTGTTACAGGAAATTTATGGAGATGGTGGGAGGAAATTTGGGTTCGTGGGATCGTTGCCTTACGGTTATTTACCAGCTATCAGAACTCTCGCTAGTGGTGAGTCTATTGAAGAAGTGACAACCTTGGCAAAACTACATAATAAGACACTTGCAATGACCCTCCAAAAGTTGTGAAAGTTTCAAGGAAGTGAGGAAGGCATGCTGCGGCAGCGGACAATTAAGGGGAGTTAATTTATAGCTATGGAGAGAAGAGAGAAGTAAAAGACTATTCTTTATGCAACAATGCTAGTGAAGAAATTTTGTTTGAGTAGCTAGTTGAATTTTGTATCTACTGGGAGAAAATATTGATGTGCTTATGGCTTAAGAACTTGAGTTGTTGAGGTGTATTAAATTTGAAAAGAACATAGGGTTCTTACTAAAGCTTGAAGATATTGATTTGAAAGAGTTGATTTGTGTGGCTTCATTCATTTTGATTCAGTGCATTGTATTCTGGCCTTTTCCCTTCCTTTGACAAATCCCTACACAAATTCTTGGTTCAAATACTGGTTCAAATTCTTCATTCATTTTGATTCAGATGTATAATATTTGTGTTAGATGTGCTTGAGCTTGCATGCTCTCTTTTCTTCCCAGAATGATATAAATTTTTTTTGTATAAATGTAGCTTGATTCAATCAGCGCCATTGGAATGATGACATGTATATGGGCCGATACGGACACCAACACGCTATACGTTGATTGGATCTTCAATATGAACCAAAAAACAAATACAAATCAATCTTCATTGCGTCAAACTCTCCCATCGTTTACATTACAAAGGCAAGATAAGAACTTGAAATTTTTAGCTAATTGCATACACCAACTTGGGGAAAGATTACAAAATACACATTATCAGAAGCTTCATTAACACAATTGTGAATGCTGAAGCGTAGAGGTTGATCCATTTGGAAGCCATGACTTGAGGATCGAGGACCTGAAGATCTCGAAAACAAGCGAACTTCCATATGCTTTCCTCCATCATTACTCGGTTCAACCACCTGCAAGTTGATGCGAGCTTCACCAAATTGGAGTAAATAAAAAAACGTCAACAAATTGAGTCTAAACAACAATTTGACTTGAGCTCAGTAGTTTGAGCATAAAGAAGCTAAATCGACAATTATGGTCAGAAATTTACCAAGCAAGTAAAAGAACTAAATTTACGTGATACTGTGAATGCTCCTGAAAATGTCTCAGAAACACTTCATTGAATCATGATTTGATATCGTTAATGCAACATTTCAGAAGTTAGAGAAAACAGAGGAAGTGAAAGAATCACCTGAGTACCCCATAACATGGACAAGTCTACAACAAAAACACATAATTGTTGATTTTGAAATAAAAAAAACCCTCGAAATCGAACAGAAAAAAAACCTAATTGTTGATTTAGAACTGGAAAACCCTAGTTTCGTCCATATATATCAAACCACAGACCTTATTTTTTTTATTTTGAACTGTAAAACCCTAGTTTTTGGATTTCACGCACGCTTGACAAACCAATTTCGAACTCAAAAACCCTAGATTCGAACAGTGAAGCAACCAAAAAATGAGAGAGAGAGAGAGAGAGAGAGAGAGAGGGACCTTGGGATGTCGATTTCTTCTTCTTCTTCTACCTCGATTTGTCCATCGATGGATTTCTTTGGCCTTCGATGGAAGTTCTTCGCGAATCGCCTCTCTCTTTCTCTCTCTGGGTGAAGTCGTGAAATGAGGAAAGAAGGGGAGCAGATGTGTTTTGTTTGACCCGTTACCCATTTAACCCGGGTTTTAGACGACCCGGGTAGTGTTTTGACCCGCGAACCCCTTTGTTTTATCAGAGCCGTTGGATGAGATCCAACGGCTGAGGCAAAAAGTTTGGACCTAAGCTAAATCCGGCCGTCCTGACCTGATCCGGATTGTGTATATATATATATATATACATACATACAAAATAACACCAATATATATGAAACTAAAGATGTTTCTAATATCAACTTAGATTGCAAAAGGTATTAGCGTTTATCTAATCCTATCTAGTGTCTACTTAGGCATCTTGAACTGTGCTCAACACTCTTTCTTGTTATTAAAAGCATCAATGATAGACTCTGTGTCCAACCCTCGAGCAATATCTTTCTCAATATAAGTGATCAAGAAATTTGTTAAATAATCGTCCTTCATCCTGTTGCGACGAAATCTTTATCTACACAGATTTCATAGCAGAAAATGCACGTTCGGTTGTAGCCGTTGAAACATGTTAAGTTAATATAAGCCGAATCTGTTGTGCCAAAACCCGAAGTAGAGAATATATCAAAACCAACAAAAAAACAAGAGACAAGGATTTACGTGGTTTCCCCCCCAAGCACGGAGCTCTAGAGGTACGTCCACGAGGAAATAGTAAGAGGATTCTCTAAAAACGGGGAGAATACACAGAGCCGGCTATGCCCGTAACTCTCACTTGAAGCATCCACACAATATCTAGGGACAAATCTCTGAGGCGCGACTTACAGAGCATCAAACGTCTCACACACTCGAAAGAGACACATACAAACCCTAGATATCTCAAATCCCAACTCAAGACTACACCAATGGAACAACTAAAGAAACCCTAACGCACTACGGGGAACCCCATGGGGGCTCCCTCAAAGAGATTCACTCAAGAAGTCCAAACCCTAATAGCCCCCAAGGCCTCTATTTATAAGAAAGTACAAAAAATTAGGTCAAAACCCTCTTTAAAACGCACAACCGCACAAAATCGCGCATCGGTGGTCCGGACTACGGAGGCAGAATGTCCAAAAATCACCCCAAACCCGCTGGTCCGGACCAGACTTCCCTTGGTCTGGACCATATGTCCAACAAACAGCTTGTCGCACCAAATTTTGCAGTTTTCTTCAAACATCTTGAATTCAAGGCATATCTTCAACATAATCAACTTATCGAAAAGATGATATATCTTGTACTTTCTTGTGTTCGCCAACACTTCACTCAACTTTGAAATCGTTGACAAAGTTTGGAACTCAGAATGCCTAGACACATCATGCTTATAATTTTGCAATTGATACATCAAGCGGTACTTTTCATGCTAGGGATGGCAATTACCTCCGCTCCGTCCCCACCTCCGACCTCCCCACTTGGATCCAAACGGGTAATCCGTGATTCGATAAGCAAATGGGGTGGGGATGGTATTTGCTTCCCCCAATCCGTTTTAACCGGATCCGAATCCGATGATAGTTATTGCTAATTTTTATATGTATATATCTATATACATTTCGTTATTTTGGTATTATAAGAACAAAATACCTGATAATAAATCACTATTTTGTGTCTTTGTTTACTTTGTGATATATTTTTAATTATCATTACTTATCAATATCTTGTTTTTCTTGTCAAAACATTTTAAAGAACAAAGTTATCAAATATTTATACGGTAAATGGGGACCCGATTTATCTCCGAACCTGACACACCTTCCAATTTCCCCCGCTCCGAGTCCGCCTCCGAAAGGAACGGGGCGGGTACGGGGGAAGAAAAATCTGGCTCCGATTCGACCCGCTGCCATCCCTATTTCTTGCTCAATGAAATCCATTGGATAATACTTCTCTGCAAGTTTGCAACTATCTTCAATATATGTTGAATGATCTGAAGTCATCGCGAGGATCTAGATATGTACTGAGAATAAGCAACTCCATTGTATCTTCCCTAAATCGAGTGTTCAATTCTTGCAATTGAGAATTGACTGTTTTGGGAACCCCTAATTTCTTTTACTCTTTTCTTTTTCCTTCAATTTGATGTCCACATGCCACATTAAAGAGTTTTGGGCTTCTGAAATTTCTGTGAGCCTTAGTTTTTAAAAATGAACGGGCCTTGAGTCCCTAAAGTGAGTTGAGTTATAATTTTCGGCGTTGTTTTGTTTAAAAGAATTATAATTAGCTCATTAAAACCAATTTAGTACACAGTTGTTTCATACCTTGATAATATTAAAGATGTTCATTAAAACCAATTTAGTACACAATTGTTTCATAGCTTGATAAATATTAAAGATGTTCATATTATTTTTTTTAACGAAAAACGGAGCAGGGGCGGGACTATATAGTTTGATGATAAATATTTTTTTTTCCAATATAATAGTACGAATTTTTTAAGACATAAGGGAGGCGAATGTCCTTATTAGCCCCCTGGCTCCATCCTTTCCTTGCATGTAACAAAACAATAAATCAATAATATAAACTACATATATGCAACCACCATAACAAGATACGATGGGTATCGCCCTCTATGAAACAGATGTGGATCCCACGTCTTTTTCATCAATTAGAGTAAGAAGTCATCCTTGTTGAGGAAAAAAAATTTAGGTCCCGAATGGGTACAACGTGACCATGCCGAGCACGATCTTGGCAGTTCAAAAGTGTTTTGGACGGCCGAGATTGTCTCTCTCTCTCTCTCTCTCTCTCTCTCTCTCTCTCTCTTCTCACCCAAACACTCTCTCTGCTCTTCCGGATCGTTGGATCGCATTTTGGATGGCTGAGATTGCGAAGCGGGTACCACGTGGGCAATACACACCCGACACTGAAAATTTTCTCTAAGGATGAGGGTGAAAAAAAAATTCACACGTATTAGAGTGATGTCAATCGAGTTTTTAACATGTCCCTGTTTACATATAAAATTAACAAATTAAGTAATTAATTAACATGAAATCAAGAATGCCAAATGTTGGCAGATGTATGTTAATGAAAATGTACTGGATCAATGGAGTAAAAATGGATTAATACGATGTCGTATTAATTCTCAGTTTGAAAGGTAGTTATGGGCAGTTACAAGCCAGAGGACGAGTAAGGAATTGACTTCGAAGCCACATTTCTAACTGTCAAATGCATGAATTCCACGTATAAACACATAAAACAAAGTAGTTGACAGTTGAGACACGTGGAAGAAGTCGTGTGAGGCAGTTATTTCCTTAAACACTAAACATATAAGTTGTTTGAGTAACCGAGCAGATTCAAATTAAAATTTCTGAAAGAAGATCAAAGAAATTCAAGTTCAGATGTGTTGGAGGGAAGAAACTGTCCATTTGAAGTGCAATGATGGAGTTCGAAGCAAGCCAAGTTCAAATTCTTTGAGCGGGAAGTTCAAATCACAAGCAGTGCCTATAAATACAAGAAGTTGAAGAATGAAAACCCCCGGACAAATCTTCAACAAACAACTATAAAAAAAATGATGCTTGGTTTGTTCATTGACAAGTAGAATTAGGATTTCGACTCAGTTCGAAATAGATTAGAAAGTAGTTTAGGAAGTAGATTTCGATTGTTCTTGTAACAATCATGTGTTCAAAGTTCTTGTTACATTTTATTTGAAGTTGAAGACGATTTCGAAGTAAGTCTATCTTTGATTTATCAATCAAAGTTTCTTGTTTCTTTGATTTCCTGGGTATATTGATTTGTATTTCTTCATTTTGAAGGAAAAATCCTCTTAATTGAGGTAATTGAACCATTAAAACACAATTACCTGATTAGATTTGATTTTTCAAAATTAATTTGAGGGAGAAGATTTAAAAGCTTTCTCCAACACACTCGCACACAATTATTTTTGATCGTAAAGAACTAAAAAAACCAAAGGAGTCCCATCCCTCGGTGAGGGTACAAAACAAAAACTAATCACTGTTCAAATATAAAACCGCGGCAAATCACTCTGAATCTCCTCTGCGATTACATTATTATTGCAATCAGAAACCCTAAAACCCGCCTATTCTCTGTTATATGGAGTAGTATTTATGCACACAGTCGTGTGTATATGTGTAGTACTGTAAGTTAGGGTTCCTTAGTATTTGACTTCTACTGGTTCTGTCTTGTTCAGTCCTTTGCAATGGTGGTAGACGCGACGTCATCGGTTTGCAATTTGGGGGCTTTGGAATCGCTAAACGGCGATGCTGTCCAAGAAATTGTGGAGAGCTGGAATGGCTACTGCTTAGCAACGGAAGCTCTCCTAAATGGCAAAGGAGATCTTTCGTTTGGGTCCAAGTTCGTTTCGCAAGCTCGCGCTCTCTGTAATTACGGCCTCGAGTCTCTAGTCGAAGAACATTTCGCTGGCTTTCTAGAGGTTTTTACTTTTTATTACTCCGCATTTGCTATAGAATTTTTATTTGACGAGTTTCAGTCTCCTTTATGAATTTATGGGGTCTGATTTTGTTCATTACCATTTCTTTTTTTGGATAATTCGGAATATGTTCATTACCATTTCACACTCATTTCTCTAACTCAGTTCACAAATGCTTCTTGCTGTACTGGGTTCCATAACTTCCATTACCGATGTTTGTAGTTTACGTTGCAGATTAAGTGAGAGTACAATAATTCTCCGTTTAGATACTTACCACTCAATCCGTTGTAAATTTCCCCCCATTGAGAAATTATTCAACTGCCGTCTTGTCTCCAACATCTGTTTTTGTATCTTTCTTTGTGTAAGGAAGAGCTCTAGGATCCCGGATGAGGAAGCATGGGTGAAATAATGTGATTCTCGGCCTTGTATGAACAATGTCGTGGAAACAACAACCTCAATGGCCCAAAAAAAAAAAAAAAAACAACAACCTCAATGGGTTTTAGAAATATCGTGTCTTATTATTACAAACGAGGATAGTGATTTATTTTTTTTCTTTTGATGGTGACTAATTCCAGCCGGCCCACCCTGTCACCCAATTCAAGGCCTCCAGTTACATTGAACCACACACAGAATTATTGTGAGTGACAATCAAACATGAGATTTCCAGGAATTACCCCATGGGATGTTAGACTCCTTAACCACAGGCCACTTGTGCTGGTTAACAAAAATGACTACTAGCCAACAATTACTGCAAAAAGGAGGTTCTGTCTGTAGGGAGGTGAAATTTTTACATTGAGATACATAACTAATTACAACCATTGGTAATATTTTATGTTAGTGCTATGTCAGACAATATCTTTCTGGACTTAAAATGCTTTTGTTTTCAAGGCCTTTGCTATTTGTTGTTTTGCTGCAGGAAACTTTCGAGAAGAATGGAGCATCAAAGTTTTGGGAGCATTTTGATGTTTTAAGCAATGTGGCATCTCTAGAGATGTGTATGGACCCTGTATGTACATGTGAGATGTGACAGTTTTTGCATAACAGTATATTTGTTTACTTAAGATCTTTATTTTCTTGTCAGAAAAAATGCATTGTGGTCTTGTGTATAATGATTTGAACTTCTGTTTTAAAGATGTTCTGTATTGTGCAGCCAACCAGTCACATGTTCTGCTGTTCAAAAAAAAAAGAAAAAAGCCCCTAGTCACATGCTCTGAAGTTCATAAGTTCAATATCTAGTAATCTTTTGGTTATTCATGAACATTCGTACCTTTGGATAGAATGTTGTGGGGCATAATTTGCATTTTGCAATTTACAGAGGTGAACTAACCTCCAAATATCCCTATATTTTTTAGTGTTATTCTAAATTTTGACATCTTTACCTTGGGCTTCAAGTAATAATTGAATCTACTTATTTTCATAAAAAATTGTTTATCTATACCAAAGTCAGAATGTAGACTTGAGGACTGCAAAACAGCACAGTGGTAATTATTGCTGCTTTGAATATGATTCCTCAATCAGTTAGTACATTTTGAGATGGGAGATGATGTCCGTCCATGAAATATAAATCCAGATTAAAGCCACGGTTAAGGCAAGCCTTCTTTGCTTCTTCAGCCTCTCAGGAAGCTATTTCATGATTGATTAGAGACAGAGGAACAATGTATGGAGCAGTGATGCATGGTAAAAGTGAAGACTGGTGGTGTAAATTTCTGGCCCCTTCGATTTTGGGTAGCTAGGGAACTGGAGTTTGGTCTTTTCTGTGTTCGGGTTTCTTTATTGGTGACATACATAGCTTGTGACTTGTATAGTTCATGGCGTAGGCCAGAGGGGATTTCTGTGGTGCAGAGAAGGCATGGGAGAGGAGTCCTATGACTCCCATTTTGGTTGATCTGCTGTTTATTGAGAGATATGACTAGGGCCTTCAAACTTAGGTCTTGGGCCTTGGGGTATTGGAAAAAGAGACAGGCAAAGCCGGTGGCGCTACATACACTGTTTTTCTCTTTCCTGTGGATTTGACTTTTGTTTGTGGGGGATTTTTGTGTCCCTAACATTTTACCATGTATTGGTGTCCTGTACTTGGGTAGTGCACATAGTTTGGTGCCCTTTTGGTGAATGACACTTGTTCAAAAGGAATGGTTGCCTCAAGTTCCTGCTTTTACAGTTTCCGAGAACTTTTAGGACGTCAGAATTGCCCCCTGAACATAAACCTGTTCTTGTTTAGTGGTTACAGACAGAGATAGGCATCATATTCACATGCTCTCATTTCCACAGTTCCTAGAAACTTCTGTTTTCTTTCAAACAAACAAACTTAGCTGTACTGTTGTGTCCCAAACTTTAGTCAGTACCGATTAGCTTGAGCCTTGCAGTTTTATTTGTCTAATGATATAATGATTTCCTTGAAACAGATTCAGAAGGATAGCATTCAGCAAGTGTTATGTAAAGCTTTGGAAGAATTATCCATGGTGAAACAATATCAAGAAAAATGCCTATTACTGCTAATTGATGTTGTACAGTCATACAAAGATAGTACGGTTGAGAAAAGACAAAACTCAGGCACTGAAAGACTCCACCTGTTGTCGAAATATCAGTCAATGGTTTCGTCGGTTCTCATGGCTACTCTTCCTCCGCATTTTCCTGGTATGCTTTTCGAATTATGTTGGTTAAATTTTTTGCGCATGAGTACTGTTGGATGTGCGTGACATTTGAGTATTATGTATGTTACCTGTTCGGGTTGGTCATGTTTCCTCGCGCATAATGAGAAAAGACTGTTTCTCTTGTATTCTTCAATTGAAAACTTGAAAAGCTAGCCGGAAGTAAACAGCAAGCAATTAGTTTTTTGTCGCCCATTCACTATGTTTCCGGAAGCAAACAGCAAGCAATTAGGATTTTGTTGCCCATTCCCTAGGTTTTTTCCTGTCTATTCATAACAAGAAGCTTGCTGTGTACAGGCCAGTTTTGTACCATCTCACTGCGTACTGTACCTGGCTGGTCCTCCAGGTTGTGTTATCCGTTTATAAACCTATCGTGAAACACATCATTCTGGAGGATTTGTGCAAATTCTATTGCTAAGAATTATTGAATAGTGAAGTCTAATGCTGAAATGCCTGAATTCGCTGCAAGCATAAAGTATCTATTAAGCACGTATTTCTTACAGTTCTTGATTAAAAAAATACCATATCTGGGCTTTCGGAATGGTGTTTGTGTATATTTTTTGTAGAGATACTCCATTGGTACTTTAAGGGAATGCTGGAGGAGTTAAGTACGATTATGGCTGATGACTGTGAAGATGATACTGAATCACATGATAAAGATGAAATGGATCTAGATGAGAAAAGTAAACTACCCAACAGAACTGGTGACATGGATGTTGATGGATGCTATCACCAAAAAAGGCTTTTGGAGAACAGCAAAGTGGTGAACAACATTGGAATCGTTGTTCGTGATCTTAGAAATCTTGGATTTACATCTATGGCTGAAGATGCATATGCTTCAGCTATATTTTTTCTTTTGAAGGTTTGTGTGTTCTCCTCATAGCTTATTGCGTTCTTATATCCTTGTGTAGCGGGCATGTGATTGTGAGGGGAGTGAAGGAAGTATAGGACTTCTGCCTTTTGAGTCTGTAGTAAATACGAAAGGGGTTTGGATTCATGGTCAAACTCCTTCAACTCAATTTTTATCAGCCCTAATGTCTGGAGGTTTTGTTGGGGGAGTGAAGGTGATTAGCAATTTTGCCTCCATTTTTTCTAAAATAAGTGAATCTGAATTATGACATTTTCTACTCTATTGAGATATTCCTCCTCTCACCCTCTCAATCTGTCCAACAATATTGCTTCTCTTCCCCTCCTTTTTCTTCTATCATCCAAACAAAATAAAGAGTTACCCTTGCCTTTCCCTCTCTTTCTTTGTCTTCCTCTCCTACTTACAATTTCTTTTGATTTCCTTCACTTTTGTCCAGCGAAATGTATGAAATCGTGATTTCTTCTGTAGTTATCTACTTTGGTGCATCTCCTCAATTACAAGTCATTAGTTCTTTTTGTTTGTGGATTGTTGGGTTTCTATACATGTATCATAGTTGGTTGTTCTTCAATTTGTATGACAGGCCACTGTTCAAAATCTGGCTGGTGATGACTATAGAAGCTCTGCTTTGGAGTCCATTAAAGGGTGGATACAGGTGCTCTAATGTGTCATCTCACCATTTGCTTCTTTTTCTACAATACTATGCAGTTAAAAACTCCATTTAACCACACCTTATAACATATATATATTGAGGTAGTAATTTCTTTTATAACAAGTATAATGATAGTTGTTCATCTTTGCCCTTTCTTTGCAGTATGATGTACATTCTTCATCTTTTCTATTTTTTTGAGCTGTGAGGATGTGATTTGGCCTTATACAGGAAGTAACTGATGCATGCTTGGTGACTGTTGTAGTTCTACTTGGTGACTGGTTGTTATACAACGTTTTAATGATCCAAGCATTGAATCATCATATGTAGGGAAGAATTTTCAGAATGCTTAGCTCTTAATACTTGTATTGGCTGGCAAATTGCATTTATCAGATGAAAATGAACTACATATTGAATGGTTTATTCCGTTTGCATTTCTTTAATTTCATTTAGAAGTGACCCAGTGTAATTTTTTTCCTCCCAACAGTTTTCACCTAAATCTGCAATTTTTAGTATACAATTATGAACAATTTGGTTGCATTTTTACTGTTAATTTTCCGAGTTTCCACTATTCTATTATCAACACATTCCTATACTAGCATTGAATAACTTGTGAAACAATTTATGATGTTTGAGGGGTATCTGCACAGGCTGTGCCTCTGCAGTTCTTGCGAGCACTTCTTGATTACCTTGGTGACTCCATCAGTCATGATGATACCACGTCTTCGGGTCGGAAATCGCCTTTAGCATCACGCCCATCTTCATTCTATGCTGGTATGGACAATCCCTCCGAAGGACTCGTTAGATGGCAGTTGCGGCTAGAGTATTTTGCTTATGAAACATTGCAAGACTTACGAATTGCCAAACTTTTCGAGATTATTGTGGACTACCCTGACAGGTAATTCCTTGTGAAATTCTCAATGTGATTAGCTGAGCAGTTAATTCTGCTGCTATTGCTTTTTTGTCTTCTAATTAGAAGCTTATTGGTGTAGATATGAAGAAAAGTGGAAAATTCAATTTGTTAGTGGTTCCTAGATACTTCGAATATCATTGTGCGTTAGATTTTAACATTGTAACCTGGAAAACTTAAAATGCTAACTGTGGTCTTGCTACTATATTTGATGTTTCCAACATGCATTGGTATTGTTGTACCAATCTTATTTATTGTTTGATAAGGATATCGATTCTTGTTTCATTCCACTGATGCATAATACTTGGTTGGGCAATAGCGGTAATGTTTAAGTTGTTTGTGTTGCACATTAGTTTATAGAAAGATTTCCTTATCTTCTCCCAAATCATCCTTATTTAGTTTTCTTTCCACTAGAGAGGTATATGGAGCTGGTTTAAACTCCCAACAATTTCGAATTTTGGTTGTTTTCTTTAATGTAGTACATAGTTACCTATTTTGAAAGGATCTGTTGGGCATCTATATGGTGTGAACTGAAATATAATCAAATCTAGAAATGGATATATTAGGGGGAGGATCCCTAAACTTGGGATCCAAACATATGGCCGTTCCTTGCCCAACACTTGGTGAGATGGAGCTCTTAAAATATAATTCTTCAAATATCAAAAACTAACTAATGAAGACTAGACACCTATTTATAGACTCAAGACCCTACACACACCAGAGGATGCTAATGTGACACAACTACCCTTAATTCTAATGGATCAGGTCTCCCCCTCTAAAAGAAAAAAACTTGCCCTCAAGTTGGACAACAAGACTCAAACAACTAAATAAAGAAAACCTACTATCCAAGAGCAAGAATCGAAGTATAGAGCAGTCAAACCTAGAGAAATCAAAGTTGAAATACTCTAATGTAGTTCCAAGTAAGCTGAATCACGCAAATCGGAGATCAGCAAACACAAAATTGATTCAGTAACAAAAGGCGGAGCTAAATCGACCCTGGTAGGAGTAGATCTAGGTTTGAAAACCCTGGAAGGAGCAGATCTAGGGTTCGAACGGTATGACCCACTCGATTTCGTACTGAGAACACAGTGATTAGGATTCGAATAGGCTCGAATCAGTTCCAACAGCCTTTGAATCAGCTCAATAGTTTAGAAGTCAAGCTTTGAAAATAGTGATACCCTTGATTTCGAACTCAAATCAGTTGGATTAATGCTCGAATTAGGTTGTATGGTACTTGAAATAGGGTTTCCTGATGGTTTGAGATCTGGAATCCGTTTGGGACCTTCAGGTTTTAAGAAAATGGAGAAATCACTCGATTGTGAACTCGAACTAGGTAGATTAGGGTTCTTATAGACCGAATGGGGCTTGAAATAGACTGATTAGGTATGATTTTGGTAAGATTTTGAGTGAAAAGTCAAATGATAGGAAGAGATTTGGGCGAGGTTAGGGTTCCAATGAGATGAGTGGCTAGTATCTGAGCCTAGACGATAATACCTAATGATGCAAACCGAAATATATCAAATCTAGAAATACATATATTAGAGAGGATCTTAAACTTGTGATACAAGGAGTAAAAGCTAAAATGACATATTTATAGGCTCATGACCCTACATGCGGACCTTAAAATGAAACTACCACCCTTAATTCTACTGCATCACTGTATGTCCAGGCTTCTTCCATCGTAATCAGATGAAGAGATGATCTTTATCTGATATTTTATTAGACAAAAGCAGCCAGGTAGACCGTTTAGAAATTAATCTCGCTTCTTGGTGACCGGTTCTGTTCTATCCTAACTTCTAAGTAACACGCACTATGTTCACTTTTCTGAAATAGAGAGAATAGGGCTTTACATTTCTTGATTTTTGATTTTAGGCCTCAAGTAATTCTTATAGATAGCTTTTACCGGTTGAGGTCACGATGTCAAGTATGTCGCATTAGTGTAGTCAACCCTACAGTTAAGTCTCTCTGGCATGAACTGGACCAACTTGTATATAAGATTTTAAACAGCAATTGTGGTCGCAATAATGGTCACATCGGTCACGTGCTTCCTCGCCGGAACCGTAATGCTGCAAGATAAACAACCAGTTAGAGCACCTTTGCCTCTTGTCGGCAAATGCCCTTTGATGCTTAAGTTAGTGATGGGTTTACTAAATAAGCCAAAGACACAATGTGTATAAGTTACAACGTGCCTTTTCTCATGGCTTTGATGCTTTATTTATAGGCATGTTTACTTCTTGATCAAGGGTCCTCGTTGCCCTAGTTTCCTAATTGCATTAGGAAACCTTTCCTAATGAGATTCGTCCCATTAGGTATAGTAATACTTGCGTACAAGATCTCTTCTTGGAATAGGATTTCTTTCCATATAGGTCTTATTCCTATATGGCCGTGTAATTAGATCTTTATGAGGATTCTGCCTCTATATTGCATTCCTAATTTCATATGGAATGCTCATGTTGATCCCTTAAATCTCGGGATTCACCTCTTATCACAAAAGAGGCTATTCCGGATCCTTCTAGAACGGTCTACCACCTCTGTTTCTTAAGGCGGTCTAGCCGAGATGCTATTCTCCTCGGCAAGGCCTTTTCAAGACTCTCCATGAATCCTTCATACTTCATACCCTTCCTTGGTATTGTAATTATATCATAGTATGACCAACGCCACATTCATGGTCTAACTAGCTCGGCTACAACCTGGGTCACCTTCACATGGTTCCCCCGAGCTAATCCACCCTTACGTGGTGTTGTTACTATTACTTTGGCCTTATACGTGGCCTATCAAACTATTCCATTTCCATCCTCACGTGGTGTTCATGCCGGTCACGTGCTCATTTTTCTTGTGTAATTGGATTCTACCCTCTCCAACTGGATTCTACCCTCTCCAACTAACTCAATACATTCACTATTGCTCGGAATTGTGCAGCTCTCCAGCTATTGAAGACTTGAAACACTGCCTTGAATATACTGGACAACACGCAAAGCTTGTTGAATCATTTATATCTGCGTTAAGATATCGTTTGCTTACAGCTGGTGCTTCAACCAATGATATATTGCACCAGTATGTTTCAACTATTAAAGCGCTTAGGACAATAGACCCTGCTGGTGTTTTTCTAGAAGCGGTTGGCGAACCAATAAGGGAGTACCTTAAGGGGAGGAAAGACACAATTAAATGCATTGTGACTATGCTAACTGATGGGACAGGTGGGAACTCCAATGGCCCAGGAAATACTGGGGATAGCCTTCTTGAAGAATTAAATAGAGATGAAGAAAGTCAAGAAAACATTAGTGTAAATGATGATTTCAATACTGACGACAAACAGGCATGGATCAATGCCCAGCGGTATGTATCTACTTTCGCCGTAGATGAAATGAATTCAAAATTTTCAAATTACAGTTGGAGGTGAGGAGATGCCATATTTGAAATCTGACACACTTCTGGAAATATAATCCACCTTTCAGCTGGGAGCCTGACCCAGTAGAAGCTGATCCCCTGAAAGGTAGCAGGAATCAAAGGAAGGTTGACATACTTGGCATGATTGTTAGCATTATTGGTTCAAAGGATCAGCTAGTTAATGAATATCGTGTTATGCTAGCTGAAAAGCTTCTAAACAAATCGGACTATGACATAGATGCAGAAATTCGTACTTTGGAACTCCTCAAGGTATGCAGTCTATGCAAAATAATCTAATATTTCTGTTAGTTTTGTAAGAGTCTACTGAATGCGGTTGATAATTGGCTTTTTTAGTTTCTGTGAGGTTCAGCTTCTTGATGCTCTAATTCGTGTTGTTATCTTCCAGATACATTTTGGAGAGAGCAGCATGCAAAGGTGTGAAATAATGCTGAATGATCTGATTGATTCGAAAAGGACAAACACAAATATAAAAGCAACCATAATGCAACCATCTCATGCAGGTTTGCCTTTATACACATATTGTTGTACTTAGTCGTAAGTAGGTATTCTTTAACTATGTTTCTTTGCCACTCTTCCATTTATTAGAAGCCTCAGTGCCTGCACTTTCAATCTTTACAAAGACTATTTACTATTTCTGCTGCATATTTTCGCAAGGATTTTGTGAGTGACTTTTTCCAATTGATTCATAGGAGCTGAGGCATTGGGGGAGAATGGGATTTCTCTGGATATGTTGAATGCTACCATTATATCTTCAAATTTCTGGCCACCTATCCAGGTATGCAGAAGAGTAAACTGTTTTCATGTCCACTCTTCATGTAAAACAGATCTTCCAAAACAGGGGATAAAACATGTTGATACTTTTATGCATGTCATTTAAACCTTCCCTTCTTCTTCCTTTTGTGTTGGCCTGTCGCCTGTGGACTTTCAATTTTCATTTCCCACACCTTGGTTCTTTCATTTTGTTGTCATTGCGTTTCATGAACGAGGTTGGTTGCTTTGTGTGTAACCTTTAAGAGAGTTGCAGGATGAAGCATTTAACATACCTGAGCCTGTGGACCAACTGCTTAGCGATTATGCTAAAAGGTTCCATGAGATCAAGACCCCTCGTAAGCTACTATGGAAGAAAAATCTTGGTACTGTGAAGGTTCGGCAGTTTAAAATTTTCTTATTTGCTTTCAAAGAGCTTCTGCTGATATTTGGTTATTTATGGTGGGAAAAAATGTTAATCCTTTCAAGTTTCAATCTTTGCACCGACTCCCTAACTAGAAGAATGACATTTACTAGTTTTCTTCTTGTGCTATTGAAGTTGGAGTTGCAATTTGAAGATAGATCCCTACAGTTCACGGTCACTCCTTTGCATGCCTCAATAATTACTCAATTTCAAGACCAAACAAGGTAATCATATCATTCAGTTCAATAGGTTTAACTGCCCATTGATGATGAGTTTAACACATTTTTGTCTTTCCAGCTGGACCTCTAAAAATCTTTCAGCTGCTACTGGGGTACCTATTGATGTACTTAATCGTCGAATAAATTTCTGGATAAGCAAGGTTAGTTCATTTGTTCCAACACTGCGTAATGTGCCTGTAGCCTTCATCAAAATCGTTTTTTTTATTCTTTTTCTCTTGGTGATGAAAAATTGGTATTACCTTAAGCCTGTCTCATACCGACATTTACTTCTGAATTCATAATTAAGCTGGTCATCAGTTAGGTCTTTAAGTATTCGATCTAATCATCATTTTACCTATTTATTGTTCAAGTTGAGTAAAATATTTTGTATTGTACTACCTATGACATGTGTGGTGTCAAAATAAGGACTACAGTCCTAGGAGAAAACAATTGATTTTAGCCTTATGCCCTTACCCCTTATTTCTTTCATTAGGGAATTCTTTCAGAATCATTGGGAGCAGACTCTAATGACCACATATTTACCCTGGTGGATGGTACTGTCGACACTAGCAAGACTGGTACTTATCCTGGAGGCGAGGAGCTTTTAGTGGGTGATGATGATGGAGACAGATCAGTGGCCTCTGTCGAGGATCAACTACACAAAGAAATGACTGTTTATGAGGTATGTTGATGAAATAAATTATTACTGACCAAATATCTTTGCTAATGAATTTTAGGTCTTTTCCAGTAACTGCTTTGTTTTCCACATAGTGGCCTCATGACTCATCTACCTATTTCTTTTAAACCTCATTTTCCGATTGTGCAAGTATTATGCCATGCCTCAGTTGAGTGGCTCTGTTTGGGTAGTTAAGGATTTCAGGATAACGGATGTAAGGTTCAATTTCAACAAAAATATAAGAAATTTAGCTATAAGTGGTTTGTGGAACTAAAGTGGATAATAGATGTAGGTACAAGAGATTTAATTCATAGGACCTTTTTGTGCAAGAACAAGTCTTTAGCATGAAGAATTTCAAATCACCTATAGACTAGTAAATTTTCATTTCAAATCCATTATGATAAGGCTTCCAAACTGTTGTGAAATCCACATTTATCAAAACTTTGTATTGCATGTTGAACATAATTCACTAAGTGAAACATTAAGACTGCCTAGTGCTTGTAGAAAATAGAGGGGACCAACATTTCCCTTGATGGGGAGAGAGACTGTTTTTATTCTCAGCTATTATGGTACCTCTCGCATCAAAGTAATGAGAAGACGATTCCTCTGAAGTATTTGAGAACAATGTATTAATTAGTAAATATCATGGCTATGAATTATATTACTCAAGAGTCATTTGGATCTTTGATAACTTTCTCTACGTTGCATAATTTCCCTATCCGCTTCTCAATGTGCTCTTGTTTTTGTTGTAGAAATTTATCACAGGGATGCTTACAAATTTTGGTAGCATGGCATTGGATCGAATTCACAACACTCTCAAGGTCATAATCTTCTTTGTTATGTCCTAGAAACTGCAATTTAGGTGAGATCTATTTTGTCACAGGGAACTACTGACACCAAAATATCGCTGCAGATGTTTTGTGTAGCTGATCCTCGTTATGACAAGTCACTCCAACAGCTACAAAGCTTCTTATCTGGTCTAGTTGCCGAAGAGAAGTTAGAGCTAAGAGATGGAATGTATTTTCTGAAGAAGTGATGAACCGATGACATGCAGTATCTTTCATCTGGTCAAAATCTTGGCATAAAGATCATGGTAAGACTTCCTCCTAAAAGCTTTAGGACCCTTGTAATGTTGGCTACAGACTACAGTCAAAGCTTCACACAAGCCAATCGTGGTGAGAAAGGAGCCGATCCGACCCAAAGGGCTACGGGCGGTTTCAAACCAGCATTTGGTCGGATACGGGTTGCTCCTCTCTCTGAAATTTGGGTGACAGGTCCGGTGTTGGGTAGCTTTCGTTCAAAACTGATAGGACCCGATCGGACTGTATGTTTGTTCTTGACATTATTTTAGTCATACACCTGTCAAGATCTCCCCACTTCTCAGCCATAAATATTAATCCTAAACTTTATTACCTCATGCGCCGCCACACATTCTCTCTCCCCTCTCTTTCTGTGGACCTCTGAAGAACGCTATATGGCGACGTCGATCTAAAAGTGGGAGACCAACACGATTACGCCATGGTCACCCGCCGCTGCCGCTTCCGCTTCCTCTTCTTTGATCTTAGTCACGATCTAATTTTGGGAGAGAAACATGTTAGCTGATTCTTTAGATGTAAAGTTTTAATGTTTTCCAAAGTTCTAGAGTTAGTCTACACTCTACAGAGTTTGATGTTTTTCTGATTTCGAGATATAGAACTATGATTCGATGATTTTTAGGATACATAGTTAATTTTTTTTTTTTTTGGGGTTAGCCCAATGGTGGCCCAAACCGCATAACCCGACCGACCGATCCAACAATCCGATAATGATTTTTGGACGGGTTTGCTATTCCACGGTCGGTCTCGGGTCCACAAATATCCAAACCGACAGAATCACGTTGGGTGCCAACCTCGACCCGTGCTCATCTGGTAAAAAATCTTGGCATAAAAATCATGGTAAGACTTCCTCCTAAAAGCTTTAGGACCCTTCTAATGTTGGCTACAGTCGGAGCTTCACACCAGCCAAGCCATGTAGCCAATTTGAGCAAATATTTAATGAGCTTCAATAGGCTTGGTTTTTGTTTATAGCTCTCAACCCGATTTCAAGTCGGACTCAAATCAAATTGATAATGACCTTTCTCAAGTATCTTAGTTTTAATTCTGTACCCCTAAAGCGCATATGATATTGTTGAGATAAGTTTGAGCCTAGCTCAAAAAGGTAGCGAGCTTCTAAATATGTTCAAGCTTTATGAGTTTACATGACGAACCAATCAAGGAAGGGAAGGGGAAATCATGGTAGCATTTTGATTCATCCTATAGGGAATGGATGGCTGCTTAGGAGTGCCATAGCCAAGATTCGTAGATTGATCTCTTTAGAAGATCTGGAGAAAGAATTCAAATTGGAGAAAGTCCGTGATGTCCAAATCAGAGCCATTGGTGGTAGATATGTCATTATAACTTTTCCAAACGAAGAGACTAGGAAGGCAACAATCAAGGAAAGATGGGTTATGAACTTGTTTGATGATATCAAACCTTGGAATGGTGAAACGGCCAAAGATGAGCGCTTTGTGTGGTTATCTTCGATGATATCAAACCTTGGAATGGTGAAACGGCCAAAGATGAGCGCTTTGTGTGGTTATCTTGTTTTGGCATGCCTCTCAACGCATGGTCCTCGCAAACATTCAAAGAAATTGGAGGTATATGGGGTCACTTTCTTAAGGTTGATGATAATACACTAACCGGATGATTGAGCTCTAATAGCTTGATCAACTTACAGTCCTAGGTATCGTTAGAGTGCAGGTTTTTCTGTTACTTCTTTTGCCAGATTATGGATGCCTCACAGCTCATGGAAAATGCATATGTTTTGGTATTTTGCAGAGTAAATATTGCGCCAGTTGAGTCGGAGTTTTGGCATTCATCGGGCCAAAATTTGGCCGATTCAAATGCAAGTCTGTAAAGAACATCAGATCTTTGTGTAAAAGTTGAGCTCCAAGTCGTTGCAAGCATGTTTGGGATCCTCCGGTGCGATCTGTAGATGGCAGAATATTCTGCATGTGGACCTTCTAACTTTGTGTTGCAAGCTGGGATTGGATTCAAACTTCAATATAGAGCTGAAGTGACGCATATATGTAGATGATCATGAGTTAGAAGGGAAAGAAAGTGAATTAATTTTGGAAAGTTTTGTAATATTTTCTCAAAATATTTTACATTTCGAAATGTAATTTATCCTTGATGATTGACCATAATAAAGTAGTATTGTGATGTTATACATGTCCACATTGTCAAGTAGCCTACCATGATTGAATTGATTATTTTTAGTGTACCTCGTCTTTATTAGGGCAAGACAATATGTAATTTTCCAACTCGACATATGTCAATGAGTCTAATATAGGCCTGCTAGGTTTCACACGTCTTTTATTTTATTTTTTTGTATTACATATGCTTGCTTTTAACACACTACTTAAAGTGAAAAAGTCTTTATGCACATTTATAAGAACATATTCTGACACAACTATATTAAAAATGTTTGGTATACATGCGTTTTCATTACTTCGTGTGGGCAATGTGCATCAAACGTGCCAAAATATCTATTTTGAATTTTGTGTAATTTGCATTACTTTACTCAAATATGGAACTAACTATGGGAAATTCCATCAACCGCCAAAAGGGGGAAAAAAAAAACTACGGGAAGGAAAGAAAAAGTAGAGACCAGACTTTTTTTAATGTTACTTCCACCGTTTCAAATTGCTCGTTGTTTCGGAGAACCATGCTAATTGCACGCAAAAAATTCTTGTACTAGCATGTTTTTTTTTAAAAAAAAAAATATTTTACGGCAATTTAAAGATTTCATTGAGAATTAAATATTGGAGTAAATTTTTCCGAAAAAATCTCATAATTATATTATTCTTTTGTGCAAATGCACGGTTTCCAAAAAACAGAGGTATATTTTTAAGGATAACGAACAACCAATATTAAACGCCTTCAACTAACACCCACTTGAGAATACCTAAACTAATTCAACATTAGAGGGAAAGAGAGAGAAGGAGACCCCAAGATATCAAGCTCGGTTGTCCATCGGACTCTGAATGGCTTTGGATTGAAGAAGATCGGCCATAGAATCGAAGAAAGGAATGAATGGGTTAATTGTTTTAATTAGTTGAGTGGTCTCACTTGGATATAGGATTGTACGTCTTTATGCATTGAAGAGGATAGAGGCGCGACTACGAGAGTGGGAAAAAAAGAACCTGTCATCCGCGAATTCTCGACAGTGTTAAAGTCCATTCCGATGGGAAAAAAAACCTATCAAGATCATGTTCATGTTGTTTATTGAAAGGAATTGAAAGGGGAGAATGAGCATACATTGAACGATTAATTAGTATTTCTTGTAATCGTGAAATTCGTCATCAAGATGGATTGCCCTTACACGGTCAACGAACTCATACTAATGCTAGGACTTATTGCAAGCAAATTCGGAAATGAAAAAAGTCTACTTACTTGGTACTTGTCTGATCAATCACACTGTTCAATAGTTCACTGTGGTGTTTTGGCTTAAAAAGCCAACTAAATTTTTTTTTTTTTTTTGTCTTTATTTGATTTTTTTTTTTTTTGCATTTGTTAGTTTTGCATCGATTTTTTGAATATTATTGATTCGTCTCGGTGATAGGAATTCAAAAAGGTAAAAAATTATGACTAGAACTCTCAATTTTTTGAATATGATCGAAAAAATTGTAAAAAGCTGTCTTTTTGACTTATTTTTGTTTTTATTCAAAAAATTTATGCTTCGATCATAATTTTTTACTTTTTTTATTCCTCTCGACGAGATGAACCAATAATACACAAAAAGTTGATGCAAAATTAAAAAACACGAAAAAAATCAAATTAAGACGAAAAAAATATGCCAACTAACTTTTTAGACCAAAACATGAATTAAATTCGTCTTCTCTTTTAAGGATAACCAACATTAAACCCCTTCAACTATCACCCATTTCTATGTTGAATTAGTTTATGTAGTCTCAAGTGGGTGATAGTTGAAGGGGGTATATGTAATTTATCCTATCGTTAACAGGAAGTACTTTCACGGAGTAAAAGTCCCCGATATAGCCGTTGCCGTTACGACACGTGAGACCCAAACAGCGAAATAGATATAAAATCGGATGCAGAATCTGACCGTTACATCCCCTCATTTAAAACAAAAACAGAAAAAAAGAAAAATAGCGCACTCAAAAATCAAAGCTCAGAGAAACACAAAAGCAGCACCACAACACAGAAATGGAGGATTTGATGATGCAACAGCTAAGGTCCAAAGCCACGGAGTTTCTCCTCAGAGAAGAATGGAATGAATCCATCCAAGCCTACTCTCACTTCATCTCACTCTGCCAAGAACAGATCTCCAAAAACACCCATCAAAACCCAAATCACCTCTCGAATCTCAACAAATCCCTCTGCTTAGCCCTCTCCAACCGTGCGGAAGCCCGGTCCCACCTCCGGAATCTCACGGAAGCCTTGGCAGATTGTGAGAAAGCACTGGAAATCGAGAGTGCCCATTTCAAGACTCTGCTTTGCAAAGGCAAGATCTTGCTCAGTCTCAACAGGTATGGGATGGCTTTGGACTGCTTCAAATTGGCTCTTATGGATCCCCAATCTGGTTCAAATTCTGAATCCATTAAGGGGTATCTGGAGAGATGCAAAAAACTTGAATTCTCTTCTAGAACTGGAGCTTTTGATTTATCGGATTGGGTTTTAAACGGGTTTCGTGGAAAGCATCCGGAAATCGCGGAGTACATTGGTGCAGTTGAAATCAAGAAATCCCAGATGGGTCGTGGGCGTGGCCTTTTCGCAACAAAGAATGTTGATTGTGGTACTTTGTTATTAGTAACCAAGGCAATTGCCGCTGAGAGGGGTATAATGCCTAGTTCAAAAGATGAAGATCTGGGTCGCAATACCCAATTGGTTATGTGGAAGAGTTTGATAGGTGAAGTAGTTGAATCATCCAGAAGAAGCCACCGAACCCATCGATTGATTCGTCAGTTAACTACCGGTGAAGAAGAGGATACACTTGAAGTGACTGATGTGAGTCTATTTAGACCTGAAGCAGAGGAGAGTGGGTTTTTTAATGAGAATCTTGATATGGGTAGAATATTAAAAATATTGGATGTGAATTCTTGTGTTGAGGATGCGGTTTCATCCAAAGTTTTGGGCAAAAATAGCTGTTACCATGGTGTTGGGCTATGGATACTTCCCTCTTTTATCAACCATGCGTGCAACCCTAATGCACGGCGATTGCACGTTGGTGATTACATGATGGTTCATGCTTCTAGAGATATCAAGGCAGGTGAAGAGATCACACTGGCGTATTATGATGTGCTTTTGCCTTTGAGCAATCGTAGAGAAAGGGCGAAAACTTGGGGATTTGATTGTTGTTGCAAGAGGTGCAAGTTTGAGGAGGGTATTATGGGGAAACAGGAGATGAGGGAGATTGAGATGGGTATTGACAGGGGAATGGAAGCGGGAGGGATGGTTTATAGGTTAGAGGAAGGCATGAGGAGGTTGAATGCAAGGGGAAAGGAAAAGGGCTACTTGAGGTCTTCTTTTTGGGAAGTTTATTCTGAAACTTTTGAGTCAGAGAAGTCAATGAGGCGGTGGGGGAGGCGGATTCCGGCAATGGAGGCTGTGGTGGATAGTGTTGCGGAAGCGGTGGGAAGTGATGAGAGGGTTTTGAAGGTGGTGAAGGAAGGATTGAAGAGAAAATGCCGTGGCGGTGGCGGTGGGATGTTGGAGATGGAGAGAGCAATGAAACTGGGAAGAGGAGTGTATGGGAAGGTGATGAAGAAACAAGCAATGAGGACCCTGCTTGAGCTTTGCGTTCAAGAGTAAAAGCTACTATTTGTCTAATTAGCTTTTTGTAGTTAGGAATTTTTTTCAGTGCTTAGGCAACAATTGTTTTGGCTTTCTTGACCACTAATTGTTTTTTTGAAGGAAGTTATCAAAGCAGCTAACTTTCAAAGCATTGGAAAGTACATTTCTCATGCATGTCTGTGCTAGTCCTTGAATAATATGAAATCTACTTGTTTTCAAAGAAAATTGTTAATCTATACCAAAAGTCAAAATGTAAACCTGAGGACTGCAGAACCACACAGTGGTTATAAATTGCTATTTTGAATATGATTCCTCAATCGCTTAATACATTTTGAGAGGGAAGATGATGTCCGTCCATGAAATATAAAACCACATTAAGGCCACGGTTAAGGTAAGCCTTCTTTGCTTCTTCAGCCTCTCAGGAAGCTATTTCATGATTGATTTGAGACAGAGGAACAATATATGGAGTAGTGATGCGTGGGAAAAAGTGAAACCCGGTGGTGTAAATTTCTGGCCCCTTCGATTTTGGGTAGCTATAGAACTGGAGTCTGGTCATTTTTGTGTTCGGATTTTTTGGCCTGGGGTTGTCTGGGTTCTTGACTTGTGTCTCAAAGATCTTGGTCTTGTGTGCTATCTGATGGGTCTTTGTTTTGTGCATGCTTTATCTGTCATATGTTCCACCACTGTCTATGGGTTCTAGTCTTGGATGCTTCAGTTGGCTCTTATCTCTCTTCTAGACGTGGTAATGCTGGTATGATCTTTTTTGCACTTTCATGTTCGGAAGTGGAGTTTTCATAGATGGCAAGTGCTGCTTCAGTTTCAATTGGGCAATCTTATCACCCTTTCCCTGCCATATCAAGTCTATGCTGCACCATCAAGTCAACTCAAGTTTTGATTTAACTCATGGCGTAGGGAATTTCAGTGGTAGAGATGAGGAAGGCATGGGAAAAGAATCCTATGACTCCAATTTTGTAAGTAAGATCTGCTGTTTATTGAGAGATGTGACTAGGACCTTCAGCCTTTTCTCTTTCCTGTGACTTTTGTTTTGTGGGGGATTCTTGTGTCCCGGAAAATTTATCAATGCCGGTACAGGACCACATGTGAGTACTTTACGGCACATCTGAGCAGTCCATCTGTGTTTTGGATGGTCCGAATGTGCCGATGGCATTTTTATAATATGGGGGGTGTTTTTAACCCAACAGATCTGGGTCGTCCAAAACACTAATTGACGGTCCGGATACGCGGTAGATACCATGTGTTGGTTTTGAGAACACTATCAGTAGTGTTTGATTTTGAGAACTACATGATCGTTTCATGTCCCTTTGTGGGATGGAACAATCATGTTTAACCCATGTGTTGGTTTGTCTTTCGGATTCATTTTGATGATCATGACCGTTTCTTAGTCAGAACTAGTTAATTACCCCAACCATGCAAAAAAATATGTTGATCATGTATCTCTCAATATTTTTTTCAAACACACTTATATTGTGAAAAATAAGACAAATAAAGTTTTATACATTAAATCGGAATCGTTTTTTTTTGCAACCCTCCACAGAATCTGGTAGGGCAAGCTAGAATCTTTCAACCAAAACTAGATTTCCCTAAGTTTTTTGGGGAAGATCATGCGGCGTGGATTTACAAATGTGAGAAGCATTTTAAGTTGAATGTAATTGACGAAACCCAGAAATTACGTTTGGCCTCCTTACACATGGAAGATAAAGCTATTCAATGGTATTGATGGTATGAAAAGTCCCACACTCTATGAACTTGGATGGAATTTTCTAGGGTTTTGCTTCTTAGGTTTGGAGATGATGCGTATGAAGATGCTATTGGACAGTTAACCAAACTTAGGCAGTGGACCACTGTGAAGGCTTACCAAGAAAAATTTGAGGAGTTAGCAACCAAAACCACAGGGCTTTCAGAGGAGTTTTTTATCAGTTGTTTCGTTAGTGGTCTTAAAGAGGAGATTAAGGGAGAGGTTATAATGTTTCGACCCAGTACCATATCCCAGACTATGGGATTGGCTCGTCTGCAAGAAGAAATAGTTGAGGCTTTGCATAAGAGAAACAAAGGCCCACTGAAACCTGTTACCTCTTTCACTTCCAGTTCTAAGCCCCAAGAACACATTTCTAAAACTACAGAATTTGGAGGGGGAATCAAGAAGTTAACTCCTAAGGATTTTGATGAGAAAAGAGAAAAGGGTTTATGTTTTGGGTGTGATGAGAAGTATTTTAGGGGTCATGTGTGCAAGAAAAAGCAGTTATTCATGATTGAGATAGCAGAGGCTGAAGATGAATTTCTGGAGGCTCAACAGGAAATTGTTCAGGAAGACAAAACTGAGGAGTTCTACATCTCAGTGCATGCCTTGTTTGGGGTACAATCTTTTAAAACCATGAGGATCCAAGGGGTTATCAAGAAGGTTAAGATCAATATATTGGTGGATTCAGGTAGTACCCACAATTTCTTGGACCCAAGTATAGCAAAAAAGACAGGGGTTGAAATCCAAAACACCACCCCTTTAACTGTGGTTGTGGCAGATGGATCCAAGATCAGTAGTAATGCTAGGGTCAAGAACCTGCAATGGACCATCCAAGGGGCTGATTTCAATTCTGAGATGAGGTTGCTACCCTTAGGAGGATGTGACATGGTCCTTGGAATGCAATGGTTGTCCACTTTGGGTCCTGTGTTATGGGATTTCAAAAACTTGCAAATGCAATTTTCTGTCTCTGGAAGGAAGCTGTTGCTTAAAGGGGATAAATCAACAGAGGTCCAGATTGTGGAAGCCAAGGAAATGCAACATTTTCTCAACAAGCGTTATGCAGGAGTTGTGGCACAAATGTGTAGTATTCAGGCTACCCCTTCCACTGAGGTACACCCAGATCTTGCTCAAATTTTGCATAACTATAATGATGTCTTTGTGGAGCTAAAGGGGTTACCCCCTTCTAGGTCTCATGATCTCCAGATTCCTCTCAAAACAAGAACTCAACCCCCAAAAATTAGACCTTATAGATACCCCTATATACAGAAGAATGAAATTGAAAAGATAGTGAAAAAATGCTAGCTTCTGGTGTGATAAGACATAGTGTATCCCCCTTTTCTTCACCTGTCTTACCGGTCAAGAAAAAAGATAATACATGGAGAATGTGCATTGACTATAGTGCATTGAATAAGGACACAATCAAAGACAAGTTCCCTATTCCTATTATTGATGAATTATTGGATGAACTACATGGGGCAAGGTATTTCTCTAAGCTGGACTTAAGATTAGGTTATCACCAAATGAGGATGAATCTCAATGATGTAGAAAAGACAGCATTTAGGACCCATGAAGGCCACTACGCATTCTTGGTCATGCCTTTTGGGCTGACTAATGCCCCATCCACATTTCAAAGTCTTATGAATGATGTGTTCAGACCTTTTCTAAGGAAGTTTGTGTTGGTTTTTTTATTTTATGATATACTCATTTTTAGCAAGAACTGGGCAGATCATATGCAACATGTCACCCTCACACTAGCTAAATTGAGAGAACACCAACTGTTTGCCAAGATGTCCAAATGTGCTTTTGGTAAGCAACAAGTGGAGTATTTGGGGCATGTGATCACTGAACAAGGAGTGGGAGCTGACCCTGGTAAAATTGACAGCATGATCAATTGGCCTAGACCACAATCCATAAAGGCTCTTAGGGGATTTCTTGGTCTGACAGAATACTATAGGAGATTATCAAGGATTATGGAAAGATATGCCAACCTCTGCATGCATTACTCAAAAGGGATGCTTTTGGCTGGTCCAATGAAGCAGAGATAGCTTTCAATCTACTTAAAACTGCTATGACCACAACTCCAGTCCTTAAGCTACCTGATTATACCAAGTCCTTTGTTTTAGAATGTGATGCCTCAGGAAAAGGGGTGGGGGCAGTCCTGATGCAAGAGGGGCAACCTATAGCCTTTTTTAGTAAAGCATTGTCTCCCACTAGTTTGGGGTTATCTACCTATGAGAAGGAACTTCTGGCAGTGGTGATGGCCGTCACAAAATGGAGACACTATTTGTTGGAAAGGAAATTCACCATTAAAATAGACCATCAAAGCCTCAAATTTCTGTTGGAACAAAGAGTGACCACCTTGATGCAACAAAAATGGCTGACCAAACTGATGGGGTTTGATTATGACCTATTGTACAAATTTGGCAAAACTAATGTGGTTGCTGATGCACTCTCAAGGGTGGAAGAAGAAGAACATCTGTTGACTTTGATAGTGGTCCTCTGTAGGTGGGTCAAGGCCGTCCAGGAAAGTTGGTTACAAGATCAAGATCTGCAGAAAATCATAAGGGAATTGCAGTGGGACCCAACCAGTCACCCCCATTTCTCTTGGCAGCACCAGATGCTGTACTACAAAACCAGGCTGGTGGTGGGTAACAGACCCTCATTTCGTCTTAAGCTCATTCAGGAACATCATGCCACACCAACTGGAGGACACTCTGGGGGTGAAAGAACCTATCAAAGATTGAAACAGGCTTTCTTTTGGAAAGGAATGAAACAAGCTGTGCTCAGGTTTGTAGCATGCTGTGATATTTGTCAGAGACACAAAAATGAGAATGTAGCCTCCCCTGGGTTGCTTCAACCTCTGCCCATACCTGACAGGCTCTGGAGTGACATTACTATGGATTTTATTGAAGGGTTACCTAGCTCTGGCAACAAAGCTGTCATTTTTGTGGTGGTGGTGGATAGGCTCAGCAAATATGCCCGTTTTATGGCCCTACCACATCCCTACACTGCTACTACTGTGGCCCAATTGTTCCTAGACAATGTTTTCAAGCTCCATGGGATGCCAACTTCCATTGTCTCTGATAGAGACCCAATATTTACCAGTACATTCTGGAAGGAGTTGTTTAGGTTGCAGGGTACAACTTTATGCTTAAGCACAGCTTACCACCCTCAATTTGATGGTCAGACAGAAGTTGTTAACAGGTGTGGAGAATTACCTGAGGTGTTTAACTAGTGATAGGCCCACAGCTTGGGTCAAGTGGCTCCCTTTGGCTGAATGGTGGTACAACACCACCTTCCACATTTCTACTAGGATTACTCCATATGAAGCTCTGTATGGTCAAAAGCCTCCAAACATGATGCATTACATTCCTGGAGGGATAGCTGTAGCTGCCGCAGATGTTTTGCTCCAAGACAGAGCTACTGTGCTCGATTTTTTTTTTTGTGTGGATAATTCAGCTTGAAATTTAAAGGGGTTAAGCGAATGTACAGCCTACAAGGGGCATACCCCAGGGAGGACAAAATGAAAATAAAGAAAAGAAAGAAAAAAGTGCGTGTTCCCCGGCACAACCTGCCGGGGTGGGAAAATAAAGGTCCTAGCACAACCCGCCGGGATAGGGATAAAATGAACAAAATATCCTGATTGTGTAAACCGGATGGTGGATAATTGTGGTCTACTGTGGACCCACTTTGCTTAAAAGGGCACAAAGGCCAATTGATTTTGTACGGGCATAAAAGCCACAACACTTGCACTTGATTGAGGTGTGGACCCTTTTTGTGATGTGTACTACTTTTCCAGCCCTTTCCCATCAAAGTTGGCGTGTAATGGACCATGGCTCTAGCATTTTTGTTTTCCACAGAAGCATGGCCATAATGGACAACTAAGGTATGGAAAATCTCACTTTGTACTTGAACCCAAAGTGGGCATTTTCGAGTATACAAGAAAGTCAAATTGACCTCCCTTGCTGCGTGTAAGCTTTTACACTTAAAAAGTGTAAAGTTGCTTCCCATGTAATTACCCAAAAAGTTGCTTCCCATGTGATCTCTTCGCCCAAGGAGAACCTGATGCACATCTTGCTTTATAGCTGGCTTTCAAACGCACAACTAGCTTTCCATCAACCTTTGCATGTAATGACCCCCAAACAAGTACCGTGGTCCCCACTTCAACCATTTTCTTGACTTGAGGGAGTGTTTGGCTTCCCAAATATCTATTTTGGCACTGTTCATCATCTTCATCAGTGAACCAATTTACAGCAACTGGGGTAGAACCCAAGAACCCTTCACGTATTGTTTAAATCCATAAAATTGAGCAAATCAAAACTCAATAAAAAATCATACCCATGGTACTCTCATGGACGTACTGATTTCTACCAAAAGAACCCCCAGCCGCATAACAGTAGACGGTCCAGCTCCAACACAGCTTGAGCTTCACAAAGCCAGAAACCCATATGGAATTACCACTCCGCTGTGACATCTCGACACCTAACGGACGTGAACTAATACGAAGGAAATGAACAAGCCAAAGGGAGCCGAACCTGGAACTGTGAAGCACCCGAGTGGTGCTCTTTGGTAGATCACTTTTGAAAGAACTAGATTAGGAAAGGAATCCCAATCTGCTCCTTTAATCGTATGATGTCGCTTGCCTTGTAGTTGATCAACACATGAATTAATACCAAAAATTCGAGTCTGGTAGTAATAAACACCACCGGACCCTCTGAGTTGAAAGAATACAACAAAATCTGGTATAGGAAGAACCATCTCCCTTTTTGAGAAGGGAAACCCAGTAATTAACATAATTTTGTCCAGCCCAACGAAGGAACTGGTTGTTGATTGGAAAGAGAGACACCCGATCTGCTCCCCCAAGATAAAACCAACCAGATGATTGGTTAATTTGTGAAAAAATTATAATGGGAAAAGGAGGGGAGTGCATTCTCTCTCTAAACTAGAGAGAGAAGCTCTCAACCCTCTCTCCCTTGTATACTGTGCTCAGATTGCTCAAGGAAAATTTGGCAATTTCTCAACATAGGATGAAGCAGCTTGCAGACCAACACAGATCAGAGAGGACATTTGAGGTGGGTGATTGGGTATACCTTAAGCTACAACCCCTAAGGCAAGTCACTGTAGCTTTTCGAAGAAATGCTAAGCTGGCTCCTAAGTTTTTTGGTCCATATCAGGTTACTCAGAGAGTAGGACCAGTAGCTTACAAGTTGGACCTTCCTCCACAGTCCAAAATTCATCTAGTCTTTCATGTGTCCTTGTTGAAGAAAAGGTTTGGTGAGGGCGCTGTGGTTCAGTCAGAACTCCCTCTTTCTGGGGAAGATGGGCAACTACAGCTTGAACCTGTGGCTATTCTGGATAGGAAATTGGTTAAACGCAACAATAGGCCTCATACATTGGTCCTGGTTCAATGGTCTAACTCCATACCTGAGGATGCCACATGGGAAAACTGGTATGATTTGCATTAGAGGTTCCCTAGCTTTCAACCTTGAGGACAAGGTTGATTCCAAGAGGGGAGTAATGATAAGAATTGGGGGTGTTTCTTTCTCTCTCTTCTCTTCTCATCTCAAACTCTTCTCTTGTAATCACATTTCACCATTAATAAGACAGTTCAAGAATTGTTCCTGCTCTTTTGAATTTTTAATGAAATTTCACTAACAATGCATTTCTAGTGAAATTTCCCCAGTTGCATCAGTTTTCTAGTCAAATTTCCCCAAGTTGTATCAATAGGGAGCCCCATCTAGGGTGCTAGGTGGTTGACTAGTTAGCACCTAGGGACTCCTTTCCCTCCCAACTAGCGAAGTTTAGAACGTTGTTTGTGGGCTGATTTTTCAGGCTGGGTAATCAAATATTTTATAGTTGGGTGTTCAAGGAAGGTTAAATTAAAATAAAACAAAAAAAATTACATGTATTCTGATATTTTTTTTTTTTTGGTATTCAAGTGTACAGCCACCCATGTTCCTCATAAACATGAACATGATACTTGATTAAGTTTCTATACATTACTACAGGAAATTATAAACGTGGTAACGAAATCATGAAATACTTAATAATCGAACCGAAAATGATACCTTGATACTACAAGGCAGTTCAAGGCTTCAAGCAACATAAACCTCTACATTGTAGCATGTCAACTGCAAATTTATTGGAAGAGAAAATTTGCCAGAAGGGAAAATCAAAACGTTTAAAGGCCAATGATTTCTTCTTAGTATCTCACATGATGAATAATAGTATGTCATGTCAATGCCCAACAAAAGGTAACTTTAGAAAAACCACACTACTGAAAATTGACAGACATTTTACCATAACAGCAGTAGCAATAAACAACTAAAACAATAGCAATATCTATGTTGAAAAGAGTGAACTAAAACGAACAAAATAGGAACAAAAACCTAAAAGATTCATGTTAACTTGAAGGTTAGCCAATTATAAGAAGAAGCACATATCATATATAATAGGAAACACATATCTCACTCCAGGTTTCACATAGGTCACTTATAACATGAGTTCTTGACCGCATCATTAGGTGTTACTCCTGACTGTGAACTCCAATAGATGTGATTTGAACTACAATATAAGTTATTGAAATTTTAGTTTTAGACACATTCCTCATTCCGTGGCGACACCATACGTGCAATCCTATATATATAGGTTTTGTAGTGTTTCATACTTTCATTGCCAGAGTCACTTTAATAGTCTTGCAAAATAATTTCTGAATGCAGCTCCATTTCTAGAAACGTTTCACTTAGGAATGTGCATTTATTCCCCAATTTTTTTCTTATTTTTTGTTTAGGTGCTATACAAACTCAATCATACGACTTATAAACTACTCCCTCAGTTAACATATTGTTAATCCTTTTTGGGAGCTAACTAATGGAGGGTGTCTTATGAATTACAGAAAAGACGTGCAACAATCGAACACAAACTGGATAGTTTAGAGAAAACACTCTCTAGCCTCTTTTTTTCATTCAATAATTACCGTGCCCTCAAGGCTTACAACTTATTAAATAGGGAAAACTACAACCCTAACTGATTTGCCCCGAAAAGGAAGCAAAATCAATAATTAACGAAAAATTACCAAAAAGGAAAATTCGAAAATAATAGCAAAATAAAAAGTAGAGAGAATTCTAAGTTGTTTCCCAAAAGCGCAGCTTAAATCGGATTTTCCTTGCCCAAGCAATTGGAAATTCAAATCTTTCCTTAGATTGCAAATTTGGCCATTCAGAGCCTTAAACAGTGACGAAAGCTCGAAAAACGACATACGCCACCCTAGGCTTAAAATGCCTAAGGTACTCTTCCTCCATGGCTACTGCATCATCCTCCCCTTCTAAAAAGAAATTCGCCCTTGAATTTGTATCATCATCCGACGAACTATCACCCTGGAAAGGAATCAGATGTTTAACATTAAACACATCAGCAGTACGAACATGGCTTGGAAGCTTCAAACGATAGGCGTTCGGATTGATATTCTCAATAATCTCAATGGGGCCAACTTTACGAGCAGAAAGTTTGTTATACTCGTGAGACGTATAATGGTCTTTAGTGAGGACCGCATAAACAAAATCACCAACCTCAAACTCCACTAGTCGGCGCTTTTTATCCGCCGTGCCTTGTACTTGGTTGTACTATTCTGCAAATGTAACTGAGTCTCTGCGTGCACCTGCTGCAAATTCTTCATGAAATCTTTAGCCTTACTGTTAGTGTACTTCAAGCTTGGAACTGGAGCTTAGTCGATTGGCGTGCGACGATTGAACCCATAGACAATCTGAAAAGGGGAGAGTCTCGTGCTACGATTGACGAAATGTTGAAAGCAAACTCTGCTTGACACAATTTTTGATCCCAACTCTTGAGATGATCCTCCACCAAACGGCGTAGTAAATTGCCCAAAGAACGGTTCACCACCTCAGTCTGGCCATCAGTTTGGAGATGATAAGCCGTAATAAAGTCCAACTGAGTGTTGGCTAGCCTCCGCAAACAATGCCAAAAATGACTTAAAAACCTGGTGTTCTGATTGGAAAACGATAGACGTGGGCAGCCCATGTAAGCAATAAACCTCCAAAAAATATAACTGGGACACTTTAACAGCATCCGTAGTTTTCTTACACGCGATGAAGTGTGCCATCATGGAAAATTGATCGACCACCACGAAAACAGAATCGTTACCACATTGCATATGTGGCAATCCCAACACAAAGTCCATGCTGACATTGGTCCACGGTTGAGAAGGAACTGGTAAAGGCATGTATAACCGGGCATTAGTGGTTGTACCCTTGGAAACTTGGCAAATATGACACCCTGCCACAAATTTATAGACCTCACGCCGCAAGGTCGGCAAAAATAAGAAGCAGACACTAATGCATACGTCTTTTCCCGGCCCACATGCCCCTCATCATGCAACTCCTTAATGATTTTCAACTGAAGGCTGGACTCCGAAACGCACAATAAATGTCCTTGGAATAAGAACCCGTTTTGCATGTGATATTCAGATTGGGCTCCCCCTCCGATATCCTCAATTACCGTAGAAAAATATGGATCCGCTGCCAATAACTAACGAAAAGCATCAAAACCTATCATCTTAGTGCGCATCAAAACAAGGAAATTGGCTCGCCGACGTAGGGCATCAACTACTCGATTCAGAGCGCCAGACTTGTGCTTGATAGCGAAAGAGAACTGCAAAATAAATGTTGCTCATTTGGCATGTTGGCTAAATAGCTTATCTTGAGCATTGAGGTGCTTCAATGCCTCGTGATCAGAATATAGAATGAAATCACTATGAATAAGATAGTAATACCAGTGTTTCAACGCTTGGACTAAGGCATAGAACTCCACATCATAAGTGCTGTAATTCAGTTTTGCTCCATTCAGCTTCTCACTAAAATAAGCGACTGGTTTGGAATTTTAGCCAAGGACAGCCCCATTCCAACTTTAGACGCATCACAACGTAACTCAAAAGGCTGCGAAAAGTTTGACAAGATCAAAACAGGAGCCGAAGTTAACTTCTACTTGATCAATTGGAACGCGACAATTGCTTCATCACTCCACGCAAACCTGCCACCCTTCATAAAATCTGTTATAGGAGCCATATTAGTGCTAAAATGCGGAATAAAACGGTGGTAGAACGCCACAAGCCCGTGGAAACTGCAAATATCGAATAAAGGCCGTGGTTGTGGCCAGGTACGAATTGCCTCAACTTCACACTCATCCATAGAAATCCCCTCTTTGGATACAACATACCCAAGAAAAAGCACTATATCGATTAAGAATACACACTTTTTAATTGCCCCAAGTAATTTTTCTGCGACGCAAGACCGTGAGAACTTCCCTTAAGTGTTGCAAGTGTTGATCAAGCGTGGCACTATATATTAAAATATTATCGAAATATATGACAACAGATTTACCAATAAATGGGGCAAAGGCCTGGTTCATTACTCTCATGAAGGTGCTCGGCGCATTGGACAGGCCGAACGGCATCACCATCCACTCACAAAGACCCTCCTGGATTTTGAACGTAGTTTTTCACTCATCTCCTGGCCTGATTCGAAGCTGATGGTTCCCACTCTTCAAGTTCAGCTTCGAAAAAACCCTCGCGCTATCCAATTGGTCCAGTAGATCATTTAGCCTTGGAATTGGAAAACAATACTTCACTGTGATCTTATTAATCGCCTTGCTGTCAACGCACAATCTCCATGATCCATCCTTTTTTGGAGTTCACAGGGTTGGTATTTCACAAGGGCTAAGGCTTTCAAGGATAAAGCCCTTAGATAATAACTCCTTCGCTTGTCGCCGTAACTCTTCATGTTCTTTCGGACTCATACGATAATGAGGCCGATTGAGCAAACTCGAATTGGGCACCAAATTGATTTGATGCTGAATATCTCGCAGTGGTGGCAACCAATCCGGTAAATCTGCCTGAAACACATCCAGAAATTCCTCCAAAAGAGGTCGAACCATTACTGGAATATCTTCTTCTACCAAAGCCTTAGAATCCTCTTTTGCCACTAGCACAAATACCACCTTACTTGTTGACAACTCCTCTGCAAACTGTACCTTCATCAGAAGGGTGGTACCCTCCCCAGTTTGTGGTTTGGGTACAACCTCCTTGGAAGGCAACAAAACAATTTTCGCGCCACTGAATGAAGGTGGCAAGCATCCATTGCCACAACATCACACCAGAT
>CM029274.1:23562822-23832567 GCA_016920895.1 Vaccinium myrtillus
GTTGCCAAAGGCATAATGATTGCTATTATGATTGGGAGACTAGATCTTTATGGTCTTTTCTTCAGCGGTTTTGCTTTAGAATACGGCACTTGGAACAATTTGGTTCAGATTATTTTCCATCAAATTGTCTGATATGTTCTCAACTACTTGATGAAAGGTAGCAAAAATCAGAAAAAAAAAAACTAACTTAATCTACAAAATGACTGCAAGGGAGAGGAAAAGCTAAGACTATCTGGATAACAAAGGCATACCTTGCGCAAGTCATGATCTTCATTGTTATATTACCTAGCATAATTTCCCTTAAATTTTGTTCGTTAGTCTATAATGGTTCCAATTTGATTGACACACCTGGTGTCTAATGTAACAGGTTCAACATCCCTGTCATCCAGAGTAAGAAATTACATATGAACCAAATCATGAATCTACTGGCCAATAATAGGATGCAACCTGAGAACATTAGGATTTGTATCGAGTGCTAAAAGGTATATTATATAATTATTCGGCTTTTATCATGTAGTTTGACAAAAAGATCAAAAGATTTAAAACCAAGCGGAAAGTGGAATTTGAAGATTGTAACATGTACATGAAGTACAAGAACCATTTGAGGTTTTATTTTTGGGTAAATTAGCTTGAAATTAAAAGAGGTTAAGCGAATGTACAGCCTACAAGGGGCATACCCCAAGAAGGACAAAATGAAAAAAGAAAGAAAAGAAAAGTGCGTGGTCCCCGGCACAACCTGCCGGGGTGGGAAAATAAGAAGTACTGGCACATCCCGCCGGCATAGGTGTAAATAAGCAAAAATGCAATAAGCGTAGCAGATAGTTGTTTTAATGCCATGCACAACCCGCAAGGCTAGGATAAAATCGAAAAACATGCGCATAATTGGATAACATGTAGTGGGTCCAAGAAGAGGCCCCACTGTATGGAATGTGAGTTAGCCCGTGCTCATGTCCCCTTAGCCTAGCTATCCCAAAGGAAAGAGAGACATCAAGGACATGAGCTTGTGCATTGCGGAAGAGCCATATCTAAGTGGTGATAGTGTCAAATACCTCACATAAGTAAGGGAAAGAGATGAATATACCGCTACACATGTAACACAGTCCGGGTTGAGCAGAGGTTGAAGGATCCCCTAGCTCCACCATTTGAGGTTACATATACCCATTGTGCAGCACAATAGGGCGAGTGTATTTGTGCATCTATGAGGTTTAGTATTGCTATGGTTTATAGAGCACCAATTGAAATGTCTAACCATGACTGAGATACAATTAGAAATGTACGTAGTTCGCCTAGTGGCATAGTCTTATAACTTTAGTTAATGTCCCACGTTGGGTTGGATTCACGTCTTAAGGACAATGAAGAATACAGTGCTAAAGTTAATGATAACATTATAGTAGGTTACCAAGATGCCATATGCATAACAACATAGCATACAATCGAGTAAAGAAAGATGCATTCCCAGAAAATTATTGGAGGTATCAACAACTGAGAAACAAGGATACGAATATGGGCACAGACACGATATGACATGGATATACAAACACATGATTTTTCCAAAAATTAGGATTCAGACTCATGGGGATACGTTAAATACATTACTATACAAGTATTTATGTAATAACAGAACCCATATAGTCCTCAGTCATTGGGGATGTGGGAGGGGATGATTGGAGACAGATCTAACCTTTGGCAATATATGCAAAAAGTGGCCGCTCTAAGAATACCATTGAAATAGTGACCCCCCCTAAACCTTCAAGAGCAAAGGAGCTATAGTGACGTTTTGTTGCAGAACCATGTTCCCAAATCAAAGCCGAAAGGCATTAGAGAGGGCAAGCCTAGACACCCAAATCAATTTTTGTGCTCATTACCATGCTTCCTTCATTCATGGTCCAGAACATCTGACTAATGAGCACTATACAAATATTTATATATACATATGTACAAATAAAATTTGTATTTTAGATTTATTATTTCCAAATTAAAGATAAAAAATTACAATGAACAAACTAAGAAAAGCAGATTGTGTTCCGTATGTGTCTGGTATGTGTCGAGCGTGTCCAAAATGTGTCCGACTCAAAAAACAATTAATATTTGCGTGCATATTTCACGTGTCGGAAACATGCAAGGAGCATGTTAGTCTCCAAATGTCTACGATTCCGACACAAAATGTAGCCATTAATATTTCCGTTGGCTTTCCTTTATATCTTGGAACCATAAATTTCATGTGGACTCTCGTACAGAGAAAGAAAATCCCTTCTCAGCTGCTTTCCACTTAATTAGCTCACGTTATGCCAAGAACAAGATGTCTAGAACAACAACTCTTGTAAAGAAAAGGCAGACAACATTACTCAGATACGGTTGTGGACGTGGAAATGTTAATTGTTTAAGACACAAACTAGAGGTTCCGTAAAACTTAATCAATGAAAATATTTTTAATCAACAATCAAGGATCATGTCACATCATAAATTATGCATTTGAAGAAACAAAGGAGAATGAATCATATAAATTACACCAGCAGAACTAATTTATTTTCATAATTCCACTGTGTTAAACAGAAGAAAATAGAAATAAGAGTAAATCACCTAGACACCTCTGAATTATACCTCTTTTACCCAGACACCCCCTAAACTAAATAAACCTATGAGGACACCCTCTCAACTATGTAAAACTTTACCCCAAGACCCCTTCTGTCAACCTTCGGTCTCAAAACTCAAACTTCCGGGTCATGTTTTGATGATCTAGCTCATTCAAGTTGTTTAAAACATGTTTTTAAGGGACCCGCTGGAAGTCGGCTCAAAATATGACCGAGAAGTGCTTGATCCAAAGAGTTTTTCATATGTATTTATGTACGAAAAACTCTTAGGATCAAGCACTTCCCAGTCATATTTTTAGCTGATTTCTTCCAAGTACACTTAAAAACATGTTTTAAACAACTTGAATGGGATGGATCATCAAAACATGACCCAGAAGTTTGAGTTTTGAGACCGAAGGTTGACAGAAGGGGTCTTGGGGTAAAGTTTTAAATAGTTGAGGGGGTGCCCTCGTAGGTTTATTTAGTTTAGGGGGTGTCTGAGTAAAAGAGGTATAATTCAGGGGGTGTCTAGGTGATTTACTCTAGAAATAAATTGTTAGAATAAGCTATCCCATGTTTGCTTTCCCTTTGATTAGTTGTTTATCTTTTTTATTTTCAATATATTTTGGTCATAGTTTATCTTGGAATAGATAAGGAAATCATTGTGTATTTTTGTGCTTATTGATGTTTTTTCAATTATCAATAAAAATTTTAATTTTCCAATTTTTCTTGTAGAGATTAATCTTATTAAGATATAAAAAAAATTGACTACGACAAAAAATAATTGGCAAAAATTTTTCCAATGGAAAAAGGAAATCAAATGGGTCAACATAGAAATTTAATAATTGAGCCAACTCAAGCAGAGAAGAAAGAACCCGTGCAGAGTTGGTATGTTACACACATTGACAGAATTCAATCTTTAACTACAAGATTGATTGCTCATTCAATTCAACATTGAAATCTGAACGCAAATAGCTCAATTTGACAAGAATCTTAAAGTGGAATGACATTATAATCCTATTCACATCATTTCTACGTTCTAAACAACCTGTGTTAGAGATATGGATGGTATCTGGTTACTTATCAGACCCGAGATTCTATTCTAGCTAGGTTCTATCAAATGAAAAAGGAAAACGATTTATTCTCCAAATCTCACATGAATATCCAATGATTTATTCTCAACGTCTTACATAAAAAGTATCCACGCTCAATTAAAAGTAATTTCAGCAAAGTCGCATCAATGAAAATCACCAGACAACTTTACCGTAATAGAAGTAGCAATCAACGACTTAAAACAGATTACAATCCCTATAATGAAAAAGAATAAAGCCAAACCTACACAATAGAAACAAAAAGCCAACAGACATGCCATTAATCTCGATGTTTATGCTATTATGATAAGATCAAAACACAGATCTCTCTCCAAGTCTCATACAAGTCACTGATCAATATGTGTGACTCCCATCTGAACTACAATAGACACAATCGAAATTTTAGTTTAAAACACATTTATTTTCCTCATATTATGGCGGCTTAATCTGTATGTAGAGAGAAGGGGTTATGCAGTTTTCGGCCGCCAAAGTTGTATGCTTTTCATATTGACAAGGATAATAATTTCCGAATTCAGCTTTATTTACTAATGTAGAAAAGTTTCAAATTTTTTTTTTTGAATGCCTAGACAATTAAAACGTGCATTTAAGCTCCAGTACCTATAATTTTTTGTTTCTTTTTTTTCGCTTCGATATTATTTAATTCAACCATACATTGTTACTCCCTTCATAACATAAACATATTGTTATTCCCTTTTGGACGGACACATGTAATTAATTTATTACAATTCGAATTCAAAGTCTTTATTTCCACCATTAACATTTTGTTCCCAACTTTTGAATGTATTTACTAGCTACACCTAATAGTTTTGGAAGATTTACAAAATGAACATAAATTTTAGGCTATCTAAAAAATAAAATAGTGGACAAACAATATAGGATGGATAGAGTATTCAACTAGGGTATGTTGAAGCCAACTAAACATATATTTCAAGATTATTAACTCGACCATACATTGTTACTCCCTTCATAACATAAGCATATTGTTATTTCCTTTTGCAGTTAACTTTCTAAGGACAAAATGTAATTAATTTACTACAATTCGATTTCAAAGGTTTTTTTTCCACCATTAACATTTTGTTTCCAACTTGCAAATGTATTTACTAGCTACACCTAATACTTTTGGACGATTTACAAAGTGAACATACATTTTAGGCCATCTCAAAATAAAATAGAGGACAAACAACATAGGATGGAAAGCGTATTCAACTAGAGCATGTTGAAGCCAACTAACCAATTATTTCAAGATTATAAAAAGGGGCACTTAAATAATCATCCTTTTACTCACTTGAAATTAGAAAATCATCCTGAGTCTTTTTAGGAGTTATGTTTCCATCCCAAGATTCAAATAAATCCACTTTTGCCCTTGATTATATATATATATATATATACTAGTAAAACGAATGTATTCATCCAAAATTAATTATGTTTCCATCTAAAAATTCTTTGCCTATAGGGTAAAGATTTTTTTGGATGAAAACATAAATAATTTTGGATGTAATTCTGTCAGTGGTTCTTTTACTTCTTTGCAATAAAATAATTGAGTGCGAGCGTGCCAGAGAGAGTTCCAATCTCCTCCCTCAGATTAACTTTGGAAAAACCAAATATAATCAGGCGATTGGGTTTTAATGGTTCAAATACCTCACTTAAGAGGATTTTTCTTTCAAAATGAAGAAATGCAAACCAATCTACTTAGGAAATTAAAGAACAACAAAGAAACAAGAGAATTCGATCAACAAATCAAAGATAAACTTACTTCGAAATTATCTTCAACTTCAAATACAAGATACTGAGAACTTCGAACAGATGATTGTCACACGAACAACCGAAATTAATCCTAACTACTTCCTAATCTACTTCCTACACTACTTCGAACTGGGTTCGAAATCCTAAAACTATTTGCCAATGAACAAACCAAGCATCATTTGTTTGATAACTGTTTGTTGAAGATTTGTCCGGGGTCTTTCACTCTTCATTCTCTTCTATTTATAAACGCTGCTGGTTAGTTGGATTTCCCGCCCAATGAATTTGAACTTGGCTTGCTTCGAACTCCATAATTTGAATTGACAGTTTTCTTTTCTTCCCCACATCTGAATTTGAACTCTGGTTAATCTTCTTCCAAAAGCTTCTCATCGAATCTGCACCGTTGCTTGAATTAACCCAAATGATTACCATTTAAAAAGATAACTGCCTTTCAAGATGTAATCCACGTGTTCTAATTGCTAATTGCTTTGTATCATGGGTTTACACGTGGATTTTATACATCTAGCGGTTAAAATCATGACTTCGACGTTTATATAACTGCCAATAACTGCTTTTTAAATTGAGAAATAATACGACATCGTATTTACTCAATTTTCTTTCCATAATCCAGTGTATTTTCATTGACAGATATTTGCCAACGTTTGACATCCTTGATTACGTGTCAATTAATTATTGGATTTGTTAATTTTATATGTAAACAAATTCATCCAAAATTAATTATGTTTCCATCCAAAATTTCTTGGCCTATAGGGTAAATTTTTTTAGGGTGCCGCATGCGCGGGCCAAATTCATAAAGGGAAGCGATAATGGTTAAAATCAAATTAGCAATCATGTCAATGGTTTATGACATTTTTTTACCATGATTCAAGATGTTAATTCAATAATTATTACCATGTTTACAGGTACAAGAAGAGCGTACATACTCCTTATCTATATAGGCCCACACAGTGGTTATTTTGATCTTTTTACCATGATTTTTTATCGTATTTTTATTTTTACCATGAAATGTCGATTATGTGGTTGATGTTTTACCATGATTCAAATAATCATGGTAAAAATCAAATACAAAACATAAAATATGGTAAAATCAAGTAATCATGGTAATAATTAAAATGATTGAGATATGGAGCCAGTAATATATATGGTTAAACGTGATTTCAACAACTATGATAAGATATCATCCCTCTTTTGAATTTCTCCATTTCAAATTCCTTAATTTTAGGAAGGAGAATAGTTCACCAATTCAAAAAATGTCTTCATTTTAGGGAGTGTGGATTAATCAAAAGTAAATAACTTTGAATTCAAAAATTACTTCCGTTTTATATATTTTCATCATCTATATATTAAGGAAGGAAAATAATGGTAAATCACATTACAAGAGGATGAAAACATAATTCCATAAAGAATGGGGGATGAAAATCTAAGTGGTACCCAAAAAGCGGATGGATATTTAATTACCTCTTATAAAAACACGTGTAGAGGAATGAGATCATACTACAATTCTTAAGAAAGTAATTTCCGGTAACTCTAGGCTTTACTAAAGGGAAAGCATCACAATGCCTCCATAGTAGATATAAGAGAACAAGTGAAGCTTTCCTAGTTGAAGTTTTTGATAGAAGGTGAAAACTAAAACAAAAGAGTACTCCCTAGGAGAAGTGAAGAACTAAAACTAATATCACGATGTATAACATGGATCAACAAACTAGTAAGAGAAATAGCAACAATATGGCTCATACGAAACTTCGAGAAAGGAAAAAGGAAACAAGTAAACTTTGCAACCAATTGTCTCTCCCCTGAGCACCAACGGAAGGGTGCAGACAGGTAGAAAAGAAAGTGCAATGGCTTTACTTTTTGCATTTCTTATCATCACAATTCCAAGTCGTGACTTGGACTACGAACTCCAAAGTCAAGCTTGCCTCCAAACTAAAGGTATGGGTGGTTAATACTTTCCCTTTCAAACCCCCCAAGTTAGCTTGATAAAAGTATATGTGAGCCTCTCATGTATTCTTTTGGGATAATCCTAGCTGGAATTATAGAAGGACTAGAAGATTGATGGATTTCGGATGAAGAGCTGTTTTGGGAACCTCTAGTAACAATTTGTTGAGGAAAGTATAGACAAGCAGAAATCTGGATACCTGAAAAACAATTCTAAGATCTATGATCTTTGGCAGAGTCTATGAAATCTATTGTATTTTCCCTGGTTGTAGGAGCCAGTCTCCCGTGACTATTTTGCCCTAGACTTTCAGCATTTTCATCCGATTATTATATTTTCTTGTTCAACCGAGGATCATTAATCCAGGCAAAATGACCGCAAGAAGAGGACCATGGAAAGAAATTGGAGTTTCTTCTTTGATGAGGCATCTCGACTAGTAGACTTTCCTTATAAGTTGACACAAGTGGAGTTTCACCGTTCAAACTCCTTTGAAGACATGGTGTGAACACCCCGCGGGAGCGCGATATGTCCACGAAATTGAAGTTTGGTTTGAAAAATGGTTTTGATTGGTTGAATGGAGTCGCCACCCGGATTTGAGGACCATACCCAAGAAACCATTTGAAAAATGACTCTTTTGCCCTTGAAGTGGAAAATGCTTTACCGGTCTCCAAAATGAGATTTCTCGGGTCCGGGAGCTAGGTTACGTGAGGGGAAGGAATTTAAAGCACCCCTCACGCCCGACACATTTACCGGTCTTTAATAAATGTTTGAAAAGATTTTAAAAACATTGTTTAAATGGACTTCAAAGACAGATTTATACGAAAGCACGACAAATGCATCAATGACATTAATGAAATATGGGTGGATGCTTGTGCAAAGTGTCATGTGTGGATGACTTATTATGCAAAAAAAATGCTAAAATTAAACCAACATGCCTTAAAACTACCCTAGAATACCCCAGAAACTATTCACAAATGCCCCTTTTATCACACCTGGATGGGATCCAAGCGCCTGGAAATGATCAATCCAGGCGCCCGGATTGGGTCCAAGCGCCTGGAAAGGGTCAATCCAGGCGCCTGGATTGCCTTCCAGACAGAAACTCTAAAATCCCATCTCTTTCAGAAATCAACAAACTCAATGTTCTGATCAACTCACATGCATTCTGGAAAATGTTTGGCAACACAGTAAATGAATTTAAAACCTAAATGTGACTAAAATACAATGAAATAGTGCTAAAATGCAACAATAAAGCAATGATAAATGCCTATTTTAAATACCTATGATAAATGGGTTCAAATAACATAGAAAATCTCATCTTTAAACCTTCAAAATTAAGTGATCAGAACCTAAAAACAACACACAAACTCATTTAATGCCTCTTACTTGCATGATCCCCTTTTTAAAACATGATTGTAGCTTTAAAACACTTTTAATGATCATCCAAACAAAGTTCAGAATGTGAAATTTTCAGAACCATGGATCAAGGCATGCAAATGATGTACCTAAACAGATCATAGTATGAAAGAAAACAGAAACATGATAGGGGGAAAGGGGATCCAGGCACCTGCATGGAGGGAATTCAGGCGCCTGGACCCAATGCAGGCGCCTGGATTGGGATCTGAAACACAAACTGATCTTTTGCTTCTGATAATTTCTAGACCTCTCTCAAACCCTCTACTGGTATAGATGACCAAAGAGAGCTTGATTGAGTCCCCCTCAGGGCCTATTTGAACAAATTGGTAGAATGACTACCTTTCTGGTTTGATCAAGAACTTGAAATGGGTTTTGGGTGGATTTTGTTAAAATGTAGCTTTCTGGTTTATGGTTTTTCAGGACTGTGAAATGTAGTTTGTGGGTACTTTGATGGATTTTGGTTAATGGTGATGAGTAGATGATGGTTTGATGAAACAAGGAAGTGATCTTTGAGATTGAAGTGGATTTTTAGGTGTGATGAAGTGAGAAGCTGGAATTTCTGGATTGGTTTTGGCAGAGTAACAGTAGAGTAAGAGAGTGGTTTTTCAGCCCCTGAAAATGGAAGAATGGGGTTGTTTTTATAGGCAAAACAAGGGCTCAAAGTGAGCCCCTTGAACCTTTAGAGAGGGTCAGGGGTCATCTAGGGGGTAAGAGGTAGATATAATGATCTCTCCCACTCTCCCTCTAACTGATCTCTGCAAGAAAATCCTCCAAGATCGCATTCCCGCCCACTATCAACTTAAACCACACTCAACCTCGACTGATATCCAGGCGCCTGGATTTGGCCAATCCAGGTGCCTAAAAGTGCAATCCAGGTGCATGTGTTGTCAAGTTTTGGGCAATTCCAGAGTTTCAAGGGATATTTTGGTAATCTCATGGGAGGTTATTGGTGGGGTTTTTCAAGTTTTTGATCAAACCTTGTGTGTTCTCATTAGGCATTTTCATCATCAGGGAAGTTCTGGAATCCCAAGGGTCCGGATTGGGGTGTCTACACATGGTCACCCCGGCACTATTAGTTTCTTTCTGAATGCAGTATAGTAGAATTATTGTCAAGCTTCTTCATATCTATGTCATCCAAACAAGGCAATTTGCACAAAAAAATTTGGAATGGTGGGGGTGCCCATAGTAAACCATCCCGAGAGGCTGAATGAGAGACCAAGAAGGAAAAAACTTGGAGATATCTGCAATTGTAGTAGAGATTAAGTTTAGAGTTACATTCTCAGAATGACTTGTTTTCAGAGCTTTTGGTCAAATTTTCTTCATAATTTGATCCGTCTTGATGAGAGTAATCAAACAATTCACACATGTAATTAATTTACTTTAATCCAAATCCAGAGGATTTATTCCCAACATTTACCCTTCATTTCCAACTTTCAAATATCATGCACTATACCTACTAATAATGTACAATTTTGGGAACTACAAACTAAATATTTTTTGATGCTTCATAATGGACATAAAACTTTGGTATACCTAAAAAGTATAGAACTGGGGAACTACTCATTCAGGGCTTGTTCTTCTCCGGAGCATCAACCATACACACATAGTGCTTATTCCCAAAGTTCAATGCCCAATGAATATGGGCCAGCTTAGGCCAATAAGCTTATGCAATTCGATTTATAAGGTTCTATCAAAAGTGTTTGTTAATCGTCTCCGACGTTTCCTTCCAAAAATCATTAGCGAAAATCAGTGCGCCTTTGTTGGGGGAAGAGTGATTTCCGATAACACTATTTTAGCCCAGGAAGCTCTGCATTACATGAAGAACTGTAGATACGGTCGTTATCGGTCAGTGGCGCTTAAATTGGATATGAGCAAAGCTTACGATAGAGTGGAGTGGAGCTTCCTGGAGGCGATTATGCGAAAAATGGGCTTTGCAGCGAAATGGATCGGATGGTTAATGGGATGCATCTCAACAGTGAGCTATTCGCTTTTGCTCAATGGGCAACCTACTGGATTTATCAAGCCAACACGCGGGTTACGTCAGGGTGACCCCCTCTCATCATATCTGTTTTTGCTTTGTGCTAAGGGGCTATCAGAGATGTTTCAGAAAGCAAAGTTGCAGCATGCTATTCATGGGTTGAGGATCTGCAAAGGGAGTCCATCCATCAGCCATTTACTTTTTGCGGACGACACATTAGTATTTTGCAAAGCCACCCGCCGGGAGGTGCAAGCGGTGGACAGAATTCTTGAGGATTATCGGAGAGCGTCGGGCCAGCTCATCAATTGCCAAAACTCTTCGATGTTTTTTAGCAAGAATACAGATCCCGTCTTAAGGGGGGAACTGAGCTCGTTATTATCCATTCCCATCAAAGCAGACTTGGGCAAATATTTGGGACTAGCGGCTGAGGTTGGGAAGACTAAGATGGAGATGTGTGGACGCTCGTTTTTCTGTGAAGAAAAGCTAGTTATCCACAGAGTTTTGGTTATGAAAAAGGGCGATCCGGGAAATGAAGAAAAATTTAGAGTCGCCACCCGGGGTTTAATTCTTGGAGAATGTTGGGTACCCGAGAAACCGTTTAGAAAACATTGACTCTTATGCCACTGAAAAAAGAGTTTGATCTGCGAAAAATAGAGATTTGGGTTCGGGAGCCAGGTTACCCGCGGGGAAGGTTTTGTTCGAAAAATGCACCCCGCGTGCCCGGAATTTTCCGGTCTTTAATAAATTTGTGGGATTATTTTTTTTTGAAAAGATTTTATTGAAAACTTTATTTCACATAAACAATATATCGAGAAACACTATGCTTAAAGGGAACGAATAATGATAACAGATCACGTAATACGCAATCAAGTATATAAATGCAAGAAAATTAACTAAGAGGGGGTTTAAATGCAACAACAGAAAGTAAAGGTGGTTAACCGCAATTTAACCCACTGGTTTTTTCCAAAAACAGAGCATCGGATTTTCTGAAACAGAGCATACAAAAAAAATTTCCAGTGACACCGTACGGTGTCCAAATGTACACCGCGCGGTGCCATGAGGATGCCGTACGGCGCCTCTGTGTAGTGTATTTTTAAAAAATTCTCATTTTTATCCGATTGAAACCCACTTTGTTTTTGGTATAAAAACCACACCATTTACTGATAAAAACAGGTTTGGAAAATGTTTTTAGTGAATGAATGTACCTCATTTTAAGGACGGCATCCCGCGACAATCGATAATGTCGTGCGGTACCTACCCGAGAGGCTCGAATTTTGTTGAAATGTCTCCATTTGGACTCAAGGAAGAGCTACGGAGCTCTCCTCGAGTCCGACGGAGATTCCCCTCAGAAGGTTACTACGATTTTGAACACGGATGTCGTACCTTGGATTTGCTCGGCTATGATCAAAGTATTAGAATAGGATCGGTTTGGAGGTAAAAGAGGGTGATTGAAGGCTTATGAAAGGAAAAGAAGGTTGTGTATGGCTTTTTAACTGGGAATGGTTTTGACAGAGTGACGAGGGAACAACAAATTGAGAGAAATTTTACAGAAAATCGATGACGGAGTTGTTTTGCCCGGCCTCTTCCGTTCACAGGGCTTGGGTTTATATAGGCGAGGCTGAGCCGCTGGAGAAATATCATCATTGGGCGAATATCATCATTCAGACGAATATCATCATTCGTTTCTGAGCTGCTGAGCAATCGCGGGAATCCAGTCGATGGGACAAGGATACCGTACGGCGTCGAAGGTGTGCCGTACGGTGCACATGGTAACACCGCACAGTGCAAATAGAATTTCAAGCCGTACGGTTCAGGGTTTCAGACCGTACGGTTCAAGTGGGTTTGGGTTTTTGGCTCTTTTGATCCATCCGTTTCAAATAACCGTTCCAAGGCACATTTCGCGCGTTCGTTTCATCATTGGGGATGCACCAGTCGTCAAAATTGGGGTGTCTACAAGATGTTTGATTTCATCAAAGAGAGGGTGCTTCTGCGTCTAGTAGGTTGGAAGGAACACTTCCTTAATCAAGCAGGAAAGGAAATTCTGATTAAGCATGTAGCCTTGGTGTTGCCCATTTATGCCATGATGAGCTTCAGGCTGCCGGACGGCCTTCTCCGCCAAATTGAGGTAGCCATGGCCAGATTTTGGTGGGGGGATAAGAGCAACGAAAGGAAAATTCACTGGATGAGGTGGAGTCGTTTATGCAAACCTAAGTTTAAAGGAGGTTTAGGATTTCGGAGCCTCAGTGCATACAACTTGGCCCTGTTAGCCAAGCAAGGATGGAGACTCATGGTCGCCCCAAAATGCCTTATGGCGAGAGTTCTTAAGAGCAAGTATTTTCGAGATTCGTCCTTTCTCAATGCAAAGCTGGGAAATAATCCTTCATGGGCTTGGAGGAGTATTTGGGAAGGCAAGAAGGTGTTGCAGAATGGGTTGAGGTGGTCGATCGGTAATGGTGAATCTGTTCGTATTAGTGAGGACCCGTGGTGGCCTAAGCCTGGCAGCTTCAGACCACATAGAATTATGGAGGACCCGGCCGTTGAGCGAGTGTGTGATCTCATCGATCCGGAAGTACCCAATTGGAAAGAGGAGTTGATCGAGAGCCATTTTGCAGCAGCTGATGCCCGCACTACAACAAAAGTGGGATTCTATAACATGCCAAAAATGCTATAAAAAGTGATACATAGCATTTTAAGCAATGCTCTCATAGCAGCCATTATAAAAGGGGTTAGGCTTTCAATAGCATTTGTTGCCTGCTATATTTGGTACATCTTCAATAGCATTTTTCAACTGCTATGATTTGGAATGTTTCCATAACATTTGTTTCCCGCTATTGTTGGTCGACAGTCAATAGCATTCTTAAAAGGCTATTAACTGTATATGTTTTGATAGCATTTTGGGTCTGCTACATAATGTATATTTTTGATAGCATTTTTAACCTGCCATTTATGTATCACCATATTTTCAACTGAAATTTTGGTGCTTATTCCATTCCGTAACGTGAATTCAATTCTATACCAAGCTCTTACAATGGTAAAATAAAAAATAAACAAGAGAATGCCAAAGACTTTATGTTAACAATATTTCATATAAATCTTAGAAGATAACATTTTCTGAACATCCAAGCGATTAATTACATATAAGAAAATTAGTTTCCTCCAAATCATCTTTCTTTAACAAAAGTGAAGTACAAGCCTTGGTACCAAAATATGAACAAAAAGGCTTCAAACACTGCAAGATCATATATCTATATTTTCAACCAAAATATCATCAAAAGGGCTTCAACCAATTAAGCGAGAACCAGTAGTTGGATGATCAGATCTTCAGCAAAAAATCATGAAACAGTTTCTTCTCTATCAACCCATAGACCTACACAAAGAAGATGCAAACATTTCAATTTCAATGAGCTATAAAGTTTCAAGTAAATAAAACTTATAGACAGAAATATGAGCTTATCGACTTAAGCCCATTGACTAGATCAGTAGACAATTTGTTCAAATTACTGCTTGTGTAAAATTGATTCACTCATAGCATTTTTATTTACGAGGTCCAATACTCTTTTGAGTGATTATTTACTAGGCCCAAAGCATAACATGTGTAATCATCTTAATCAAGAAAGTAACAGTTTCAGGACATTTCAGTAACAACTTTCCAATGTCTAGAAAACTCAGCACTTAGCTTCTATTTCGGAAATCATAGTCTAAAACCTCAGAGAATATACCTCATAAATCATAAGGCTCATAACCGGAAACTAAAAGCAAGATTCATTCCATCCATCATTTCAAATGCAAGAATATGAAATTATGCTATTTTTGAGAAAGCTAAAATATGACTATTTACGGAGGGAGAAACAATGGGTGAAATGGTGTTCCTTTACTTGTTGCCGGATTCAGACCTAAAGAGTTCAAATATGAGCTCCAAACTAGAGGATTACAAATTTACATACCTCAACAAGAGACAATAATATTCAAGCTAAGCTGCAAAGTGGACTTCAGTGACTAACACATAGTAATAAGTTACAACAACAGCTTATTCTTTAACACACGTATATATAATGTGAAGCAATGAACTAGCCTTTGTAATCAAACAATCCCAAACATAATATTTAAGTACTAGCCAAGAAAAGAACACTTTGATGACTCCTCCCATGGAATTTACTGTATGAGCTCATAGAAAGACAAGCATAAAGGTTTGTTGAACGGATTCTCAAGGAAAATAAGAGAACAAGTAATCAAGTGGAATGACATCTTGTAAGGGTGAATTAAATATTAAATTAAACCAAGAAAGAGGGAAATCTTTTTGCTACCAGGACAAGTATCAGGGTCATCCTACTTGAAAGCCCTCCTTGCCATTTGACAATGCCCATTGTCACCTACATAAAAAAAAAGACCAATACAAGGCAGAACTTATGACAGGAAAATCAAAGACACAAATCTAGAAGGCCAAAAATAAAAACAATCTAGAAGGCCAAAAATAAAAACAAAGGCAGACTTCTCTTCCATTCATTAGTAACTCTAATTTTACCATTATGACACCCCATAACAAGCACCTTTCTCCAGATAAATACTTTTAACCCGGTGTGAAAGCAATCACAGGTCAGTCTTTCTTTCTTGGGAAAGCCAAACAATATGGAGGTAGTATCTAGTAGCAAACTGTCTTAAATTCTCGAAGGAAAACAAACATAAGTTCGACATCGATATAGCATTTATGCCACAAACCATAACTCACTAGCTGAAATCAACTGAAAAACCAATAACTAATAAATTTCGCTAAAACATTTATGCCACAAACAGTGACCCGCTCACTGAAATCAACTGAAAAACAACTAACATATTTTGCTAAGTAACACTGGTACAGTGGTGACAAAAGTGAATGCACTAGGATTGTTCCTAAGATTGAGAAACTATGTACCTTTGCAAGTAATGTGTCCCATACATAGCAATCACCATTAGAGTATCCAGCAAAGAGAAGCCTTCCTGATATGGAGAAAGCAATGGAAGTCACAGGGGGGACATCATTGTCACCATGTTGCTGATAGTATACTTGGAGCTGGTGCCCTGTCCTAATGTCAAATAATCTGCCCGTTCCATCATCTGAACCAGTTCCAAATCTATTTCCATCAAGAAATAACTTCACTGCATTAACATCTCCCTCGTGACCATGAAATGTCCGGACTGCTCGACTAGCAACGCGAGTGTCCCAAAATTGGGCAGTTGCATCACAAGAACCAGATACAAACGTTTTTTAGTTTGATCCATTGGTTGAGACGCTGAAAGAACAGGACATGATTCATTATTATGAAACCCTTTTTTTTTAAAGATGACACTTTATCATGACCAATTTCCTTGCAGGACTACACAATCCAAGATGGCAATTGAAAGTTATGATTGAGGAGAGAGAATAAAAATAGCATTCGAATCATCAAACAAATCAGAAACATCTGCAGTTATAAGATGCTATTTGTAAAATATGTTCTAAGATGTTATGATTGAGGAGTGAGAACAAAAATAGCATTCGAATCATCAAACAAAACAGAAACATCTGCAGGTACAAAACAAAACAGAAATCTACTGCTTAGCAGTAAAGTAGAGGTTAATCGATTGGAAATTAGGAGAACTAGAGGAAAGGAATAAACCTGCCACCGCCTACTCAAGAATCCACGATCTATTGTTGACTGGTTCATAACAACCGAATCTTTTTTATTATATCCAGAATAGCAGGCAATGGCAACAATGGCATTCTAGAGCAGATTAAATACATAAAATTGTAAGAAATGAGAAAAACCACAAAAATGAGGTATAAAGTGAGTAATGTATACTCATGTACTTACAATGCTGACAGGAAGCTGCCTGAAGTGAAGGTGCTCGATCGCTCGAGTAGTAACAAGAGGCTTCTGAGGGTAGTAAAACACAGGCCAATGTTTCCTGAAAAAAATTAATAACTATAAACATCATGAATCCAAAGAGACAATAAAGATATATTCAACGGGGGAATTTCAGTTACGGGTCAATGCGTATAAGTGTCAGAATAGGCCTCCTCTGGATTGGGTATAGCAGAATTGAGATCCTAAGGCAAATAAAAAAAATAAAAATAGATTCGAATGCTTCATATAAACTTCAGGCGCAGCTCAAGGAAGAAAAATTCATTTCTTTTCCATCGAAGCAGCCAAAACATCTCTGTTCCTAGGAGACTGGAAGAAAACATTGGAATCCCACAAATGTTTACCATTCCATTTTGGCAATTCACGATTAATACTAAAGCATCAGGATTATGCATCAGAACAAGGAAGGGATATATTGCCAACTAATGCACTGTCTTGCCTTGGGATATTGATTCCAAGAGCAATAAAAGGAAGGGAAATGATCACAATATCACATTAGCAATTGTTTCTCCAAGGTTCCTATCACTAACATTTTCTCTTGCTGAAACATGTTTCCTTATTGCAATGTTACATCATATCCATATTCTACGTTGATATTTGGAAGTACCAGCAAAGTGATGTCAAAGTGCACATTACGATGTTCATGGTTCACATTTCTACGCTTACGACAATAGGGACTACATCGGTTCTTATATCGCCCTTATTACATTCATGATATAATGTTTTCACTGTTCTCGACATTTCTACATACAAAATTATAGCCTTGCAGGAATATAGTTACTCCATATTAGACCAGAGTACAGGGGAGAGTCTCTGCATGACCGTTATAAATGGTCCCAAAACTAATTCTGATGCAAAAGAGTATAGAATCCCCAATTACTAGGCCCAGTCCTTACCCCTTTGTCTAATGCCTTACTATTCCTGGGCAAGGTTTGGTGATATTGAATCAGTGCAGCACAAAGAAGTAAAGCTGCCTATAAAATGCATTTTCTCTAGCCCAATACAGGTAGCTCGAAAAGCTGTTGCACTGAAAGAATCTATTACCTCATTTGCAATCCTATTTTGCAGGTCATTCTTTGTAATCACAAGCCTTTGGATAGCCAGCCTACAAATAAGTCATCAAATTTGTGTCAACAGATATACACGAACACATACACGAACATACCAAAATATACCAGGATTGAGCCAATCCAAGACTGAACTTACGTCTAATACTCCACAATCTCTTGGGTGAATCGTGAGTGACAGATAGGAGCAAGAAAGTGAGAATGAAGAAAAGATAGTGGTGGATATAACTGAAAAGAATCTAATATGAAAAATTCGTTGGTGCTCAGTGGCTATGCTAGAAATAGTTACGCGGTAGCTTTGTACTTTTTTTTTTTTGAAGTATACAATTGGCTTCTTCAATTTCATTCAGCATACTAGTCTCATCCTTGTCTCATCATTTTTTAAACCATAAGAAATCAAAAGAGCCTTCAAGAATAAGTAGTTGAATTTTTTCTAGTAACAAATATGACCAAATTGAGAACTTGTGATTTCAGAATAGAACTAACCTAACAAACAAGACTATAGGTTTTATGGTTTATGCATGCTAATTCAACAAAGCTGTAAAATCCAACTCAACCCTGCATGCAATACTTCTATATTTGTTCGAGGAGAAGGGCTGAAAACTTGCGGAAATGGTAGTCGACTTGAGGAGGGAAGCTAACCGCAACGCAATAAGTGCCCTCCTGTACAGGACTCCGAAGGGTAGACAGATTGGGACCAATCATCTCGCTGCATCTAGAAAATTGAGTACTTTCAGTTCGGGATGAGATGTAGCACGAATTAATGGGACTCTGGTGACAGATTGTTTTAAATCCAAATGCACTTGAATAGGGCCATCCTCTTATGCAACAGATTCTTAAAAACAGGCCTTGTTTGCACTATAATAAGTCCATTACCACTTAATTAAACATTCACTAAGCAACAAAAATCAAGCAAACTAAGATCAAGGTACTGCCAAATAAATAAACAAATTAGGAAACAACTGACCCAGTAAAAAAGCATAGAGATATCTACTTTTTAGTCATGGGTTTCCAATTTGCAGCAAACAAAATCTATCTTTTAACTTTTAACGTCAATTTCCTGCACTTGTTTCATAGTTACAGCTCATTAATTCTAAGTATCTCCACATTCTAGCAACAACTTACCTTAATATGGCAATGGAACTGGGATGTGAAGACTCAAGAGCAAAGATCCAATATGGAAACCAGATCTCAATTCCCAGAATCTTAAATTGGGTTACCGCATAGGTAACCAACATCGATAACTGAGGAGTACATGCCAATTCCCAGAATTTAATGAAACCTATCACTAATGCACGACTAAAATAAGAGAGGAAGAATACTTCGGAGCTAATCAAATAGAAACAGTAGAAAACTTATATCAGACACAGAAAGCTATTGCCTCAACATCTTTGAGCAACGTAGAGGGTCCAAATTCATGGGATACTCATGTAACAAACAAAATGTTCTCGGTCACTTGCAAATAGAAATGATTGATGAAATTCACAAAAAAGCCCTGTAATGGCATTTTATCAAACATGTAAAAGGCAAGCAACAATGGGCAAAGACAAACAAAACAAATACAACCTGGAACTGTAATTCATAATTTTTTTCCTTATCCTTCCAGAAGTAACCTATTTGGATCTATCGTCACAGTTGAAAAACCCATAGGACCCAAATATCTGAGGGTATTCCAAGGGCACAGCAGTTTGTTCAAAAACCAGCCTTAGAATCCAACTATGGCAGAAAAAAGCCCTAGTAAATCGAGCCAGACAAAAAATCGAGCCAAGCAGTAGGGTGTGAGACCTATTTCGATCAAATTCTTGGAAACTAGAGGAGAAGGAACAAACCTTTGGATAGAACACGGAACGAAATCATGACTGAAACCCTAGCACAGCAAGAATCGGACAGCCATCAACAGCCAACACGAAATGGGTTATCAGAGGTCATGGGATTTTCAGCAGTAATCAAACCTTTTGGCGCCATTCCTTACGAAATCGAGCCAAGCAGTAGGGTGTGAGACCTATTTCGATCAAATTCTTGGAAACTAGAGGAGAAGGAACAAACCTTTGGATAGAACACGGAACGAAATCATGACTGAAACCCTAGCACAGCAAGAATCGGACAGCCATCAACAGCCAACACGAAATGGGTTATCAGAGGTCATGGGATTTTCAGCAGTAATCAAACCTTTCGGCGCCATTCCTTACGAAATCGATTGGAATTTCAGAGGTTGTGATTTCCCACCAAGTGAATGGCGCCTAATATTTCCCCCAAAGTGGGGATGGCGCCTAAATATGTGCACGCTGTGATTGGAGTAATGCTATGTAAACCCTTGCCCGTTGTAATTGAGAGAGTAAAACGCTATATAATTCCTCCCACTTCACTTCTGCTTCGCTACAGCACCGTGAATGCTATTATTGACTCTCTATTATAACATTCTTGGAAAAATGCTATAAACTTATGCTATTAAAGCCCATATTTGTTGTAGTGCCGATTGGTGTTAAGCATTCCTTTATCAGTAACGAACAAGGCGGATGAGTTAATTTGGCACTATTATCGGACGGGCAAGTACAACGTCAAGTCAGGTTACGTAGTGGCTTCGGATGATTACGAGGAAGGAAGTGCAAGCACTGGAGATTTAGAAGAGCAGCGGTGGAAAGAGGTCTGGCAACTCAATGTACCACGGAAAATTCAACACTTTCTTTGGAAGTGTTGTCACGGAATACTAGCTACAAAGGCAGAGTTAGTTCGTAGAAAGGTCGTTGAGGACCCTAGCTGTCCGGTTTGTGGGGATGCAGTTGAATCCATTATTCACTTGTTTTGCACATGCCCATTAGCCCAGCGAGCATGGTCCCTTTCGGCTTTACCAATTAATTTTGAGAGTCAACAGATGTTTTCATTTGTGGATCTTTGGGATGCTATGCGACTGAACTGGCAACACGAAGCAAATAAGGGAAGAATGTTATCTTTGGCTGGGGTGTTGATGTGGCAGATATGGAAGTGCAGGAATGGAGCGAGTTTCGATAATAAAGTCATCACGCTGGGAGTTGTTAGCAAGCGGGTTGCTGAATATCTTCAAGAACACCTCACGGCTAATCAGCCAGAACCTATCTCGTCCATTAACCGGCCAAGCAATCACAATGCTACTCCAAGGGTGGTGAGGTCATGGCAGAAACCTTGTGCAGGGTTCTACAAAGTGAATGTGGATGCAGCGTGTGATAAGGACTCCTTGTCAGGCAATGCTGGAGTTGTGGTTAGGAGTTGCGGGGGTGAATTTAAAGCTGCGGCAAGGGAACAAATACAGTATTGTGCTAGCGCTATGGTGGCAGAAACGCTGGCCCTTCGTCATGGAGTGCTGCTTGGAGTCAAGTTGGGGTTAAGCTCTGTGTTTTTTGAAAGTGATTCGCAATCGGTGATAAATATGCTCAATGGTCTTTCAGAAGTGAGTCACGACGTGGGAGTTATTTTACACGATATTCAACGCTTGGGGCAAAGGTTCCCACGTGTAAGCTTCTCCTTTGTCCACCGATCTTCTAATACGGTGGCTCACGTTATTGCTTCTAGGAGTTTAGGTGGTATGGGGTATGGTCTTTGGACCGAGTCCCCTCTGTTTTGGTTGCTCAATCCTTTGTCGAAGGATGAGGCCTCTTCTTGATGTATCATTTTGATTCAGTTAATAATACCATCTGTTATCGTTTTGGCAAAAAAAAAAACTCAAAAAAGGAAGTTCTTTTAACATTATAGGAACATGTGCGGAGGATTGTCGTCTTACTAAAACTTTAGTAACAGGTATAATTTGCAGCATATCTAGGCTTCACTACGTCAAAGGCATAATGTCAAGACCAGGAAAAAATGACATGGCTGCTGAAGCATTAGATATGATAACTAAAGCCTTTGCGTCAGGTCCACATTAGCATTTTTTTTTCTAAACAAAATAAATTGAGACTTTTTGGGACAAAATTTTCGTCCCTAAAAGAAAATTTCTGGTCCCTAAAAACATTCAAGGACCACATTGTGTCATCACCAAATTGGTCTCCATAGCCCCGTCCGGAAAAGGAAAAACGAAGTTTTGAGACCAAAAATTGAAAATGTCCCTATAAGTGTTGCTAAAGGCGAGAAACTAAAAAAGTTTGTCCATGAAGCTGATGTTTTGTGACCTATGAAGTATAGATACTGATAAGGGATACGGACACGATACGATACGGATACGAGGATACGAGAAAATCCAAAAAATAAGACACAGATATGGCTAGGTTACGTTGGACTAAAAGACATTTTCATAGGTTTTTAGCATTGTATTACCCATAACAGCAAGAATAGTGCTACAACTATTGTGTTTTTCTTATGCAATATGATTGTGTGTAAGTCTACGTGGTGACTTGGTCAATTATTGAAGTATTTTTACCAAACACGTGTATGATCCAGTAAAATGTTCAAAAGACGTTAAGAAAGGGGATACTTCTCATAATCTTAGTATGTATCTCTTTCTAGAATGTAAGTTAAGTGCTACAAATCTATCATTTTTAGTATTCCTAACAATTTTACTCTACTATTATGCAATATGTGTCACAAACTTAATTTCATAAAAGTTTGGATACGTGACTTAAAGTATCCAAAAAAAATCCGATAATTTGTGAATTAAAAAAATAATTTTTATAATCATCAATACTTCTGGGATACGTATTCACGAGTATAGGGCGAGTATCGGTATCCAATATTGATATGATACGGACACGTCTCCCATCTAGAAGTATTTGTGCTTCATAGTTTGTTACTAAACGAGTATATCGCTAATTTTTTTGTCCAAATAGAAATTACAATCCATAACTGACATATGCAAAAATTGGATGAAAAAACACAAAAGAAAATAAAGACACGGAAAATGTAGGAAAACCTTCAAAAATAGCCATTGCCATCTTAAGAAAAATAAGAACCAATAATTTGTTTTTTCATCATTAACAAGTTCTAACATACAAGTAATTAAGTGTTCTACTACAAACCAGGTCAATCTTTCAACCGTCCACAGTTCCATTCATCGCCTCGTGCTCTCACCAAAAGAAGATTATTTCCATAGAAATAATTCCAGTAAGTAGTCATGAAAATAACATTTATGAAGAATTAATAATAAAAAATGAAGACAAAAGGCATACCAGATAAGCCTTTTGGTTGCCCCCTCATTCATGGTTGATATCTTTTCCAAGTCATAGGTTAGATGTGTTGAGGCTGAAGAATTGTATCAATCAAGTTCATTCTAAAATCCTTCAACCTGTTACCATAGCAAAATAACAATAGGCTCAAGGGCACATTTCGGACTTGCTTCGAGCGATAGATGAGTCATTCCATCAATATATTTTTATTTTGGGATTCTGCTGAAGCGGTAGACAGATGCCCAATTCTCTTCGAGCGGTAGATGAGTTCTTCAGTTTTAATCCCCAACATATGCCGAGGCGATATTCACTTTCTCCCCAAGTAGGTTGATGCAAAAATAGGTTTGATTTGCTGAGCAGTAGGCCCAGTTCATTTCTCCTATTTTATCTATGATTCGCATGCATTCCACAAATATAGTGATGAATCCTTATATTGTCTGTTGTGCGGCAAAATATACCTCTTTTATCTAGCCTTTGTTTGGCATAGGCAAGAGATGATGATGCAGCCCAACATCAAATGTTTGTGGATCAAAAGAAGAATGGATAAAAGATTTAATATTCTGTAGCGCCATCCTTTTAGTCATCTGTATGCTAAAATTCTAGACGTGCTTTCACATGAAGCTCCTATCAGTGCAAATTCCTTCATTCTGCAATTAGTTTGTACATATATTAGAACACACCATCCTGGTAAAAAATAACACATATTTAGCCCTAAATATTTGTCTCCAAAACAATAAATTCTTGTAGTGAATATTCTTGTAGTGAATATGTTAACATATGCACAAGCAAAGCGATCCCCAAACCCAGTCGCGGGTTTTGTCAATCAATTCTTAACACCATGTAGATAAAATGAATGTCCAGCTTAAATGAACGTGACAACTAGACACACTCCCCGGCCATCAATTCCCAAGTCCATGCAAGCTAGCCCACAAAAAACCGCAAACGATTTATAATTAATCCAAACAAACATAGCTACAAGAAGCTACCATGTAATTACAAGTCATTGCCAATCAACAACGATACTAATGCTTGGATCAACTTAGAACTCAACAATATGCCAGCATCTACATTCCCATATCATAAATTTCGACATTAACATCATTGCCGAAGTTATTAGAGAACTAAACGGCAAGAGAAAGTGAAGAAGAGATTAGGAAAATGGAAGCTATACAATATATCAAAATAAATTAGGATATGAGAAACCTTCTACCCCTAACATTCAAAATCCCTTAGTTACAAGTTACAACTACAAAGTACAAATTAAGCAATCATAAGCTTCAGTCTCATTATAACTTGCCAACTTTTTCAAAGGTTAGGAGGCATTGGTCCTGAAATCCTTACAAGTTATAACACATTTTAAATTGTTCTGGCAACATTTATGTACCCAGTAAACAAATCCAACCAAAGCCCAAAAACTGGTTGTTGGTACACATGAACGAAACTGTCGGAATATGATTAATCAAAGGCATAGTAGGTAATATCTATGCCATATAGGGAAGTGAGGGATTGAGGAAAACAACCACCTCTCAAGATGAGCAGATACATAGATTTGGAAGAAAAAAGAAGTAACGAAATCAATAAAATTTTGATCCCCCTCCCAAAGGACCACCATAGGAACAATTATAGCCCAATTTATTGATGGTAGAACAAGAAAGGCATGCACTTTGGAATGAAGCATATAGACAATGATGACACAGAACTGACCCCAAAGATATAGCCCTAGATGCATCAGTAGAAAAAATCATACATATCAAACCAGTAAAGAATAAGACTTCTATTTAACAGAATCTGATGTAGCAATATAAAAACTGAAGATTAACGACTCAAGGTTTTGAAGCACAAAACCAAAAGATTAACCGATTTGAAAGAGAAAAATTATTACAAACCTCCCAATCTGGTAAATCGCTAATCCGATGCTCAAAAGACGTGAACATCTCCATGTCTTTGTTATCTTCATCTTCTTCTTCGACCAAACTGTCCGTCATTGTCAAACAAGGACTATTGCAAGAGACGTGTAGCCGCCTTCGAAACAAGTTAGAATATATAGAAGACACAACTAGGGCAACACAATGGATCTCTCCAATTCTATTGAAACTACCAAATTGCCCATTGAATTTTTCTCACTTTTCCCTCTCTTAGTTTCCTTCCTTAATGGGATAGATTTGTTGACTTGCAGACTCAATAGCGTAAATGTGCCCGGTAAGGTAGTAACAAACAAGATAAGAAAAAACATTACCATTAACTTTTTTTCTTTTTTTGTCATTCGTCATTCCTAATCCATTACATGGGGGAGGGGGGAGGGAGACTCGATCCTAGGATGCAGAGTGGGGCATCCAAGAGTTCTACCGCATGAGCTAGCCACCACTTGCTTACCATTAACTTATTGGGCGCAAATAAGACTTACATTATTGATGACAAATAAGTGGAACCGGGGGAGGGAGGTGCTGCGCAGCCCCGTGCTGCGCAGCGTGCTGTGCGGCCCATTTCGGTGCCGTTCCGGCACTGTTTCGACGACCAGAGACGTCCACTGTGTAGAGATCGTCGAGTACGACTAGTGTATCAAAAATCAAGTCGATCGGATATCGTTAAGTGCCTCATCGGAACACAAATAAGTTATAAAAAATTGGAACACACATGTCTTGAAACATTAAATGAAAACCATTGAAACCATTTTTTTCAACATATTTATGTTCCGATGAGACACTTAACGATATCGGATTGAGTTGATTTTTTGTACACTTATAGTACTCGACGAGCTCTACGCGGTGGACGACTCCGATCGTCGGAACGGTACCGGCGCGGGGCCGAAAAGGGCCCGCACAGCACGCTGCGCAGCACCCCCTGTTTCCCAAATAAGTAGAGACGTTAAAAGCAATAATGAAATAATTATTACTAAACTTCACATAATTTTATAATTCAGTAATAGCAGCTCCCCGTGACTAATTTTCATACGTGACTAATTTTCATTTACCTAGCTACTCCGTTAGTTATCCTATTTCAACTTATCAAATAACATACAGAATTGTCAAAAGCCTTTGTCATGTTTCATTAGTGTTACTTCATGTTTAAACGAAATACAAGACATGATCATAAATGCACTCGTAGTTCCCAAAAAATTTAGTAAGCCAACGGGAGCATTTTCCAAAAATTTTGAAAATTAGAATAATTTCTACATCATCAATATCATGATGAAAAATCAAATGTGAATCATATTACTTGCCGGATGTATTACTTCCATCCTACGGCCATCAAGTACCTCCTTAGAATCATGAATGCCACTTAAAGAGTAGTCGAATCAGAATAAAGCAGGCAATAGTAATTGTTTGGCCAATGACATAACGCTACCTAGATTTACTAAAAATCAAGATAGCAGGATTACAAGGACTCAAAAAGTATAGCAGAAAAAAAAAATCTACTGCAGGTTCCACACATTTAAGATCAAAAAAAGAAATCATACTTGAATAAAATACATTTACAAGATGTAAACATTTTATGTTTTAAAGAACACCTATTCATAATGGGAAAACAAGAATAAATAAACCAATATTATATAAGAGTAACTGTTTCCGAGGCAGATATCTTGAATGAAATTTTGTAATCCAAAAAAGGCAAAATTGTTCTCGTAAAGTTCAAATTGTGCATTACAAGTTTCTTTTCCCTCTTCTGATGACGAACTCCCTCACAGAAATTTGTAGACACAAATCAAGCATACAAGATGACAAATTTGTAAATACTTTGCTAAAAGATTTCGGGGAGCATCTCCAATGCCCCATCCATAAATTATTTTTTAACAGAAGAGAATAATACTACAAATTGCTGATCAGTATGTATGTAAATACCTAACTCACCTCCCATCGGGGCTCCAAGTAGCCAACAAGAACTAAGGATCCAAGGCCCAACAAATAGCAGTAAACAAAGCACTATGTGTTACACGGTCTTGGGTAGCACTCAACCTAAAAAACTAGCTTATGAAGTGAGGGTGCCCTCACAATTATATACTTAAGGTACCCAGCCAATGTGGGACTTCGCTTCACACCCTCTCTCACGCGCAGCGTACTCACTCGGTAGCACCCGCCGCATGCAGACCAAAGCCACGCACCCCGCCCATCTATGTTACCTAGCTTTGATACTATGTTACATGGTCTTGGGTAGAATTCAAATCCAAAAGCTAGAGTTTGTCCCAAATAGGTTAATAATCACCTCCAAAATTAGTGTATGAGTCTTGGTTGGCAGCCTCTTCACTCATTGCTATTTGGTTTTGAGTTGGATGCTTTAACATGATATTAGAGCTGGGCTTTTGGACAAGACTCTATGTTGTTGATGGTTGGTTCCCCCTTTATTTGTTGTTAATGGTTGATAGTTGTCATATGTGTTGAATCATTTGTTTACCTTCAGGAGTCGCACATGTGGAGGAGTGTTAGAACTTGTCCCACATCAATTAATAATCACCTCCAAAACTAGTATATGAACCTGGGCGGCCTCTCCATTCATTGCCAATTGGTTTTGAGTTGGATGCCTTAACATGAAAACATTTATCACAAGGAAACCTACATTACTCAGGGAAACATCTATAACAAGGAAACCTAGACTAAGGAAACCTAAATTAGAAAAACATCTACAACAATACAACAACAATAACAGAACCCATCTAGTCTCCAATCATTGGGGTATCGGCGGTGAATGACTGGAGGCAGACCTAACCTTCGACAATATTTGCACAAAGTGACTGCTCTAAGAATACCACTAAAACAGTGGCCCCCCTAAACCTCCAAGAACCAAGGAGCTGCACGAACGTTTTACTGCAGAATCATGCCCCCAAATCACAGCCGAAAGACATTGAGGGCTGGCCTAGAGACCCAAATCAATTTTTGTGCTCATTATTATGCTTCCTTCCTCCAAGAACCAATGAACTAATGAACCATGCCCCCAAATTAGAAAAACATCTATAACAAGGAAACCTAGACTACTCAGGAAATATGAATAATATCCCTAGCCTAAATAGGAAACATAAAATTAAAACCTAGATGATATGGTAACATAATATTTCCAATATTGTTCTAACACTATGGTCATAGAGAAGTCCAACAAACAATGCAAGAGTTGGATCTATGTTGCTCCAAACATAGGTGCATTCTGGTTCCAGGACTCTTCGAACCAAAATTTATCCAAGCGAAGCATTGAAGAATAAGATTTAGAACCAAGAGGAAAGTGGAATTTGAAGATGGTAACATGTGCATAAAGTAAAAAAAAACCCTTTTAAAGGCCTAGCGGCCTAGGAACCATTCGAGGTTACATATACACATCATTACAGGGGAACTAGTTCGAATGTCCATCCATGACTAAGAAACAATTAGAAATATCTGCCGTGCTCCCCGAGGCAAATAATTGCATTTTTAGTTATTGTTCCCTTTTGGATTCACAACTCAATGACAATGAAGAATACAGTGCTAAAGTTAATAATAATGTTGTAGTAGTTTACCAAGAAGCCACATCCATAACAACTAGTTTACAATCGAGTGAAGAAAGATGCATTCCTGGCAAATTGTTAGAGGTGTGGTGTCAACACAGTTCGATTAGACATGAATTTCATAACGGTACATGCCGAATCTGATGGCTATCAATGAGGACTTGTATAACATGCCAAAAAGTAGCCAATCTTTTCATTGGTTTTCCTTTCTCTCATGCAATCATTGATTTCATTTTGACTTTTGTCCAGATACAAAAAATCCTTCTTACCTGCTTTTCACTTATTAGCTCACCTTATGCCAAGAACAAGATGCCTAGAACACCAGTTCTCGTAAAGAAAAGGGGCACGTCGTTTCTCGACGTGGACGTCTTAATTCTATAAGACAGAAACTTAGGTTCTGTAAAACTTAATCAAGAGAAATATTTTCATCACTTATCAAGGGTCATATCACATCACAACTTACGCATTCTATTTGAAGAACCACGAAGGACGCACAATATAAAAGGTGCTAGTAAATGACATATACAAGGTGATAGTAAATGACGGTCTCGGTCATATTATGTGAATACTGGTTGATTTTAGTTGACAACTCAACTAGTATAACCACGTAACTCAGGTCAGTATCTAAAATGACCTCTACTACATTCAAATGTTTGGGTGACTATCATATAAAAATAAAATAAGAAAAATGCTTGCATGTTTAAATATCCAACAAAAAAGTTGACACATGGAGTGCAAATCAATTACGTGGAGGGTGCAATTCTAAAATGTATAACGTGATAGTCAACGCTATGTTCCAATTTATGAGCAACCCCTATAAACTATAAAACAAGAGCGATTGACCATTCACTAAAATTTGGTGGTATGCAGGTCCTTGAGCAAGACAAATGTTTTTATTTTTTGTGTTAAGGGTACTAATTTGGTATGTATACAGTGGTAGCGCTACATGTCTTCATAGCTCCATTATTAAAAAACATCTAACTAATCAAGTGCATTATATATATTCGTTGCATGCATATCATGCCTAAATGACTCGTTAAAGAAGCCCAATTTCAATGATACAAGTAAAAAATTATTTTATGTAAAGCAAGTTGTTATGCATTTGATGGGTACATATAGCACAACATATCTATAAATAAACCGAGTTGTTCGTGAACTGTTCAAGTCTCGACTCGGTAAAGGCTTGTTAGTGTTCGATTCGGTTACTAAACGAACCGAATCTGAGCCTCAATTTTGGGCTCATTTAATGAATGAGCCAAAGACCCAAGGTATATATTTATATCTTAAAGAATTTCACATATAACCTTGAATATGTATAAACTTTTACGTGTACGGTAAAAAAAATTATACTTGTACATGTGTAAACTTTTAAAGGCATATAAACTTAGTTTTTAATATTTAGATATAGTTTAAAATATTTATCCATGAAATTATTTACTTGCAAAATTAAAATTTTATTTGAAGTTCTAGACATGTATGAGAGCATAAATATCTACTATTGTTAACTCGTTTAGGCTTGTGAACAAGTGTGAGTTCGACTCAAACGTAGGCAAACGTGGCTCCAACACGACTCGTCAAAATTTCACTTAAAACCTAACAAATGAACCTGTTTGCATCCCACGCATATGCATTCTCTTCTTGGCATTAGCCAAGAAGAGAGATTCCGACTTAGAAATCGAGCCCTTGACGCAGCGGAATTCACGAGAGACTAGTTAGCATACTAGTCCAAACGAGATAGGTTCTCGAATCCATGAGCTATTCTTGAATCCACAAGAAAAGAGAGAAAATTCTCAAAGTTATATTGATTGAATAAAAGTTGAATAACCTCCATAAGGCTAATTACAACCTTATTTATACTAGTAGTAGGCCAAGCTAATTAGATAATACTTGGCTACCAAGAATATAACTTGGAGTAGGGACCAAGGAAAACAAAATAAGGAAATTAAACTCTAGAAAACTAAAAAATACGAAGCTAAAATTGTGCTAAGATCTTCTAATAATAATCGTAAATAAATTTTTTTCCCAAAATAATGTTTCCATAAATGACAGGGGTGTATATATTGTCCTACATCATCATCTTTTTCTTCAAAAGAACTCACCCATGAGTTGTCGTTGGAAATCTGCCATCTTCCATTCCAAAGAAACAGATACTTTGAATGCTTCAACTTCTTGCTCCTCGGATTGGGTCTCAGATTGGGCTGACAATAGCTTTTGTGCTTGTTTGTTGTTTCCTTGTCCTATTAGTTTTGTAACAATTTCAAGATTAATGAAATCTCTTTTGCCTTTCAAAAAAAAAAACTTCTTGCTCCTCTTTGAAAGATTATATAACGAAATGTGTACATGCGATGACCTCTTCTTTGAGTGTTTCAATTGATTTAACATATTCATACTTCGAGAATGTGGGCTCAAACTGCTCTGGTCCAACAAAATCAACGCTTTGCACCTTATACTAAAATTGTATGTGCTCTTGACTTAGATCCATCGCAGAATTAGTAGTGACTGATGTCGCATTAAGAGCATTCATACTAACTTCTTCACTAGAAGAAGTCATACTTCCACCTGGTTCACAAAGCTCGACATTGGTGGTGACATTATCGAGTTGAGAAACTATGGGTCCCAATTCAAGACTTTTTTCTCCCTTTAGTTTATGAACTTGGTCAGCTGTTGCAATATTTTAATACTCGCCCTCCTCAACTACCTCTGTAGTTGCACCTCCATCTAGATCAGATTGTCTTTCGAGCATTGGGGAGCTCGAACTTTCTGCTTCACTATCAGCACCAACTTCTTCTTCATCACCAAGTTCGACCCGATCTCCTTCCTGTTCTGCAATCTCATACCCATTATAATACGTAGGGTAAGACATATCTAAATTTGAAAGATCATGATTGATTTGTTGACCTTCGAGGCTTGATCGACTCAAACCCAATTGCCTCAGTGAAGTGTCCCTTTAGATTTCTATATCCGCAACCACATATTTTTCATTACATGCAAACGAATAAGTCAAGTCAAGAATATCTTGGCATGATCATTTGGACTCGAGCTTTCTTCCATAATCTTGATACAACATCTAACTATGATGTGATTGAAGATATCTAGCACTCAACAATTGTCTCATCTTTTGCCAAGTCCTCACCGGCTGTTTATATTGTCGCCTTCGATTAGATTGCAATTGCTCCCACCATGTAAAAGCATGACCTTGTAACTTATGGGCCACATATTTGACTTCCTTCTCTTCCAGAATGTCCGCGTAGAATGCAAAGAATTTGTCAACTTTACGAAACCAGTAAATAAAATTCTCGAGATGAAAATGCGCATTAAAACTGGGAATTATTGGTGATTTTTGAAAATTTGAAAAGTTGTCATCTGTGCGATAAAACCCTTCAAACTTTAAATGCCGCTTCACCAACTGATATCCATAATAATCTTCGTAATACATGTCTACACATTCATTCTCACTATCTACATGATTAGTTGGGCGTCTCCCAACTACAATCTGGTTAACATGCTGGCGTTGGGCAAATCCCACTGCGTTCCCAAACCTGGTTAAGCGGACGGCGTTGGGAAACTCCCACCACGCGATCCTCTTCAACCCTTCTTGCTCCTTGGTTGAGGTGTAAAGACAATTGCCGCAGTGTTTCATGGATTTCTGTCAGGATACTTGTCTATTGTTCTTCCACCATCTTCCTCGGATCAGCATACCTTTGAGCAACGTCAAAGGGTGTGTCATCTGCTTTGTTTGATGCCATCGAGCCAGGAAAAATCCGCTTTGATACCACTTGACGCAACAGAATTCACGTGACGCAGTGGACTTCACGAGACACTAGTTAGCGTACTAGTCCAAACGAGATAGGTTCTTGAATCCACAAGATATTCTTGAATCCACAAGAAAAGGAGAGAAAATTCTCAAAGTTATGTTGATTGAATAAAAGTTGAATAATGCCATATGCTTACAATCTTATTTATAGTAGTAGTAGGCCTAGCTAATAAGGTAATGCTTGGCTACCAAAGAATATAACTTGGAGTAGGGACCAAGCAAAACAAATAAGAAAATAAAAATAAGGAAATTAAACTCTAGAAAACTAAAAAAATAGGAAGCTAAAATTGTGCTAAACAGGCAGTACAAATAAGATCTTCTAATAATAATCGTAAATAAACATTGTTACTAAAATAATGTTTCCATAATTGACAGGGGTGTATATATTGTCTTACATCAGCCCTCCTCCACATACCCTGTCACCAAAGCAGTCCAATCAACAATAATGCATTTCGGCATCGTATATGACTGTATGAGCATCTTTTGTGCTTCCTTTATAATCTTGTTCTGACATACCCAGAAACCAAAACATCCAAGAAGAAATGTTCCACTCCAACATTGTATTGAACAGGCCCAGCGCATCAACTAAAACTTCTTTCATATGTACTTGGTCACACAAATACTTAAATGGCTGTCACGAAACTGGTTATTAAATTCCTAGAATTAGTTGAAATTGGTTAAAGAATCAACTTTATAAGTTTCTGCATACCTATGATCGCCAATAGCAAAACCCATAATGTAAATAGAAAATGGAGTAGAATTTGGAGCTGTCGAATCTGTGGTCTAGCTGGCTGTGTACAACATGATATAAGATGTGGAAGGGGTCAACTTTACGTTGGTTGTGGCGATGGCTGTAGGTGGTGGTGTGTTTAAAAGGATTGGCCGGGGTAGACGATGAGAGAGAGAGAGAGAGAGGTGTTGGGTGTGGACCGCGGTGGGTTAGAGTGGGGCGCTTTTGGGGATACCCTCAGAAGAGGATTGGAGTACTGATGAAGGGTGGCAACGAAGGTTGGGCGGTGGTGTGTGGCGAAGGTTCGGGCAAGGACGAAGAAGAAAGGAGTGGCCGAGGCTGGGTTTGTTGTTTTCCCAACGGATATGGCTCCTCTCACTACAAGAAATTACACTTACCAGTTTCGGTGACCAACTGTGTTTTGGTAACGAAAAATTGAACAAGTAGTGACCAAAAATACTAAATTTTGAATAAATAGTGACCACATAACATTTGATCACCAAATTCTCGGTCTCCAATTGTGCTCTTTCCTGTAGTGAATTGTAAGTACATCAGAACTTCTATATATGTCAAGGAAGATCTTCGGTAATGAGAGAGAGCTTCCCATTTAGTTCTCTTTTTTTGCCCTACGCCTTGCCACATCGACAATCAAAATCGTAAATTATGTAGATCTCGTCAAATAATTCAACCATCCCAAAATTTGTATTGATCAAGTATCGTTTCATAACTAATCAAATTACATTAAGTTTGGAAAAAATGTAATACGAATACTGAATCGAGATTATTTTTCCCATTTTTTTCAAGATAAATGTTTTTAGATCAGGTATCAAACAGTATCTTACCAACACAAATTTTGACATGGTTGACCAGCTCAACTAGATATATATAATGTATGATTCCGATCATCAATGTGAGCTTGATATGGGCCCAAAAAAAGAGGAATTGGATAGAAAGCTACTAGATAGGACCCCAATCCTTTCCCTTCCCACAAGATTTATTTCCAAAATTTGTTGTTTCTTCGTATTTTTCGTATTTAGTAATTTTTAACAAATTATTTATTAATTTTTACCTTTTTAGATGTATATGAAAAAATATACATTAAGGAGGTATGTGACTGAAATATTTAAAAAATAATGTAACAATGGAAAAATATAGCAAAATAAACATAATATACTGCTGGTTCACATATTTAAGATCAGAAAAAGAAATCATACACGAATAAAACATATTTATCATATGTAATTATAAATGTTTTATGTTTTTAAGACCACCTATTCATAATTTTTTGATAAGAGAAAAAGTTCATTAGTCACCGCAAACAGAAACGATTACAATGATTAACGGGGAAGGAGCCTCAGGCATCACAACCTAAACCAAACATCCCAACTAAGTCGGCACCCATGGATAGGACAATCATATGCCACTCACAACCCAAATAAAAGGGAAGGCAAGATGCCAACCACCAAACACGAAAAAGAAAGCAATACAAATTGATACCCATCAACTGATCTACAAAGCCAAGACCATGTCAAAATATTAGAAGATGTAAGAAGGCTACCACTAGTAGATGATCTTTAAGAAATCTGAATCTTCGCTGCCTTCACTTTTCTAATTCCATGCAAGCATCTTTTGAAATCATCAACCGAGTAAGTCTTCAAATCAAAGTTTGCCTTAGTCCAGAAAGCCACTCTTGTTTGTATTTTGTCTACCATGTAAGGACCCGTAATTTTAATTTTTTTTTTCCGGAAATAAAGTTGGGAAATGTGAGGAATAAATTAAAATGTTTAAGTTATGTATTGTTGAGTTTATTTAATTAGTTGGGGCATTTGTGCAATACACAAGTCATTACAGGGACCGGGGGTGTAATTGTTCAAAAGTATTATATGTGGTGTGAGAGAGGAGAGAGACAAACACATCCCCTCCTCTCCCAATTCACCAGCCACTCCCTCTCTCTCTCACTCTACTCCTCCATTGTTCTTCATTTCTTCTCCCAAAAACTCAACAATCCCACTCAATCCTTGCACAAATTCTTCGACTTTCAACCATTGGAGCTTGGATTCTTCTTGTTTTGGCCTTGGAGGAGCTCAATTTGGTGATTTCTAGAAATTTGAAGTTAGGGTTTTGCTCTTACTTGGATTACAAGCTTGATCTTTGCTTGAGGTAGGGAAATTTCTAACCCTTTTAAGTGTAAATGTGGTGTATGTGTGTGTTTAGTCAATTGATTGCTTGAGATCCCATTATTTTGTTGATTTCCTTGGGAATGAACCATTTACTCTTGTATCTTGGTGATATGTTGTGTTATAATGTTGTTTGAATCTTTCTTACATCTTAATATGATCATTTGGAACCAAGAAAATGCCCAAAAGAAGCCACATTGATCATTTCATTGGTTGAGAAGTTTTGGATCTGGTGTTGTCCTATCAATAGGACTTCATCCCCTATCGATAGGAGCCTTTCACTTTTCGTTCTGGCCAATCTGGTGGTTGCCCTATCGATAGGACTTGATCTCCTATCGATAGGAGCCTCTGACGCTCTATCAATAGGACTTTACCTTCTATCAATAGGACTCTCTGATGCTTCAATAGTGGCCAATCTTATCTCTCTCCTATCAATAGGACCTAACCTCCTATCAATAGGACACCTATATTTTTTGAAAAATTTCATGAATCATGATCCGTTGTTTGTGCCTCATTTGTGTAAGTTGTTGGTCACATGTTAGGGTCCGGGAGGGTCTCTTTGACATCTTTGACACTCGGGTCAAAATCTCCTTTATGGACACGTTCGGGTAACACGAAACATGAGTTTTGCGTGAAATTAACACATGAAATAAGGTGATGAGATATATAGACACCGTAATGAAATTAATGAGCATGAAATAAAGTATGAATGTGGTAATGATGACACGGGGCCCGAAAGGGTATGCCCGGAGTGACACGGGGCCTTTATGGCATGCCCGGAAAATAATCAAATGTTTAAAAAGGAATGGAACGTATATGGAAAACGTGTCGGGCACATGTGGCGTGCCGGGTATGTGTCGGGTACAAGTTGGGTACGAGAGACAAGAGTAAGTGGAAACTAGTTGATTATGTGTTATCGTTAAGCCCTTCAACGATTCAAATTCTCTCTAACTCTTGTTACATGACTTGGGTATTCTTGTCTATCATCCATATACATTTCATTTCACTTAGGATTGTTAGACATTTCTCTACTGGGCTAGTGAGCTCATCCTTACAATTTCAGGTACCCATCAAGGAGCATGATTATGGAGTGCTTGGAGTGCATGCATGCATTGTTTTGAAAGCTAAAGGAGGAGTTACATTATCATCTTAGAAGTAGTACTTTTGCCAAGATGATTTTGTAACTTGATTAAGTCTTCTCTTTTGACAATGAGTTGTAAACATACTTAAAACTTATGTGCTTGTATATTTGGGTTATCGGGTACCCTTAGACTATTGTAACTTGTTGACTTTGACTTTTCTATATTTCATTTGGACTTTGACGTGGCCCGTGGACTTGTTGACCGTCCACGTGGATTTTCTCAATGAATTATCCTTTAAAATTTTGAGGCGTGACATACCAACTTCCCCATCTCCACTTCCATCCCTTGGAAAACAACAAGATTTCTTTCCAACCACAGTGACCAAATAACCGAGAAAAAATAGATTTCCCTGTAGGCATGTAAAATTTCAAGCCTATCACAAATCGCCACGTGTTGCTAAGGCACACAAATTGGCTAATTAAATGTTGCCAAGTGTCTACAAGTCAAAATCAAAGTTTACGGATGAGCCAATTAAATGCTGCCAAGTGTCCGTAGGTCAAAAGACCAAGCACGATAAATGGCCAATCAAATGTTGCCATGTGTTTACAAGTCAAAGATCAGAGATATGTGAAAGGACCAATTAAATGGCGCCACATGCCAAAATGATACAGTAATTTATTTATCAAGTTTGGCCAATTAAATTATGCCACTTGGTAAAATAAATTTTATATCTCGTTATTTATAAATATCTTTCTTAAAATAAGTAAAGGAAGATATTTATTAAATTCCTTTAAATCAAATAAGGAAATAATTAGAGAGAAAAGTATGGAAAGAATTGTAATCTTGCCATAACTCTCCATCTCCAATCCCTATAAATAAAGGTGCCCTCTCTCATATTTTACACAGATTGAAGCATCCATCAGCTAGCAGAGCTCTGAAGATCAAAGCATCCAAAGCCCTTCAGAACTCTTCAAGTCTACATCAAGCGAGACAGTTCTTCAAATCAAAGCCTAAAAGCTATGAAGAACATTCAAGCCACTTCATCATCTTTTTTGCAAATCTCGGAGAAGATTACGCTGTTCGATTCGAGATCAAGCTGACAAGCCCTCGTTTCAACATTCGAAGAGAAGAATTTGTATCCAACAAATTTTGATTCTGCGAAAAAGACGGAAATATGTTGACCAAAATCGATTTTATTGATTTGAGAAATTAGGGTTTACAATCTCCGTAGTTTCTAGTGAAAGAAAACAATCCTCTGATTCTTCTCTTCGAATGTTAAAACGAGGGCTTGTCAGCTTGATCTCGAATCGAACAACGTAATCTTCTCTAAGATTTGCGAAGAAGATGATGAAGCGGCTTGAGTGTTCTTCAGAGCTTTTAGGCTTTGATTTGAAGAACCGTCTCGCTTGATGTAGACTTGAAGAGTTTTGAAGGGCTTTGGATGCTTCGATCTTCAGAGTTCTACTAGCTGATGGAAGCTTGAATGTGTGTAAAATATGAAAGAGGGCACCTTTATTTATAGGGATGGGAGATGGAGAGTTATGGCAAGATTACAATTCTTTCCATACTTTTCTCTCTAATTATTTCCTTATTTGATTTAAAGGAATTTAATAAATATCTTCCTTCTTTACTTATTTTAAGAAAGATATTTATAAATAACGAGATATAAAATTTATTTTACCAAGTGGCATAATTTAATTGGCCAAACTTGATAAATAAATTATTGTATCATTTTGACATGTGGCGCCATTTAATTGGTCCTTTCACATATCTCTGAGCTTTGACTTATAAACACGTGGCAACATTTGATTGGCCATTTATTGTGCTTGGTCTTTTGACCTACGGACACTTGGCAACATTTAATTGGCTCGTCTGCAAACTTTGACTTTGACTTGTGGACACTTGGCATTTAATTGGCCAATTTGTGTGCCCCAGCAATACGTGGCGATTTGTGATAGGCTAGAAATTTTACATGCCTACATTCCCAAATGCCCTTTTCAACATTCTTAAACATATTGGAAAACCACCACACCATCATATCATAAATACTTCTTGGGTTAACCCACATATAACCCCACCCGTTAATGATATATGGCCAGACCTCCCATGCAAAACTACAATTAACTAACAAATGCTCAGCAGTTTCAACATGATCTTCACAAAAAGCACAAAGTCCAACAATCTCAGAGTTTTCAAGGTTATTATCTAACAATCCTCTTTTCAAGAGTTCACTACCAGTGGCAAGCTTGTCTTGCATGGCTTGCCAAACAAACAAACACCTCAACTTTAAAAGGGCAAAGATTTCTCCAAATCAACTTACATTGGGGATCAATGTAATTGAGACCATTGTAATATTCTTCATACTTGTCATTAAAGGATTTAACAGAATACATACCTAAATTGAGATCCCACTTCCATTTAAGGCAATCCACTCCATTTGGAATCAAGCATGCTCCATTAAGTTTTTTCCCCCCACTTTAGCATTTTTCTAGTTTGAGACTGAATAGAGTCTGGGGAAGGAAGATTCCAGGTTTTGATCCCCCAACTATATGTCCTTCCAAAACAGAGTAATATTTCCAGATTGCACCTTGATTCTGAAGCCAGCTTCAATAATATCTGCATACACTGACTGTCCTTCTCCTAACTTGCAGATTTACCTCCAGATTTTAGAGATATTTGCATTCTGAACAGAGGTCTTTGAAGGCAGCCAATCTAATCTCTCATACTTTCCAGATTATACTTTTACCCATAATGCTTCTTTATCCTTCCCAAATTTCCACCACCACTTGCAAAGGAGGGCAACATTTTGAATGTCCAACTTTTCAATACCAAGACCTCCATTAATTCTGCTTTTGGTAATCCTGTCCCATCCAACCAAATGCATCTTTCTTCTGTCATTTGACTCCCCCCAAAGGAATTGTCTCTGCATCCTTTCTAACTTGTTGCAAACTGCACTAGGCATTTTGAAAATTGACATATAGTATTGAGGCAAATGTCCCAATGTTGACCTAATAAGTGAAAACTCTTGCTCCCATAGACATATACTTTCTCTTCCAAAGAGCAAGCCTCAAACCCATTTTATCAACGATGGGTTTCCATGTTGCTAATCTTTTAGGATTTGCCCCCAAAGGAAGCCCTAAGTATTAGATAGGAAGATTCACCATTTGGCATCCAAAAACACTTGCAAAAGATACCAAGACACTATCTGGAACTCCAACCCCACATATTTGGCTTTTTGCAAAGTTTATCTTAAGACCAAACATCAGCCACCTATTCATAATGAGAAAACAAGAATAAATAAAACTAAATTATATAAGAGTAACTGTTACCCACAAATATCTTGAATAAAATTTATTAGTAATACAAAAAAGGTAAAATTATTCTCGCAAAACATTGTGCATTACAGGTGTTTCGTATGTACACAAAACAACCAATAATATCGGTTTTCGACATCTTGTGAGTACATTTTGCACTTGCTTTGTCATCCTGTTCTTGACATACTCAAAAACCAAAACATCCAAGAGAAAATGTACCATTCGGGATTTTATCGAACAGGCACCATGCAACCCCTGAAAACTTCTCTTAATATGTATTTGATCACACACATGCTCCAATGGCTGTCATCAAACTGGTAATTAAATTCCCATAAAGTGATTGAAATGGGGGCATAAAATTTGGAGGTGTCGGATGTTGGAATTTTTGAATTCAAGTTGTTTGATTAAGGCGCAACCGTTACGATTCTGTGAATTCATTGGGGAGCCATTATGCTGGATGTTATAAGGAGTGAAGACCCCTCCTTAATGTGTGATGATTTCATCACGTCGGTTTCATTCTGCAACACTCAATGGTCTTGGCATTTTCTAATAATATGTATCATTCACGTATTGGAAAAGCACTAGAAAATCGAATTGCACTCTATAGTCCCAGAAAGTCTATTTGAGAGAGAGAGAGAGAGAGAGAGAGAGAGTCGTTGTTCAGTTCGCCAAGGCATTCAAAGGAGGTGTTCCGACGAGCGTGGTTCAGCCGTTTTATCCTGGGAGACGGACACCGATCAACCTACAACACCCTTGGTAGGCGGCGAATCCGTATTAAGGAGACTGTTGTCTGCGTTGAGCCCGGCATCGACTTCACCAAACAATAACAAGGCGACTCAGATTTGCAACTGGAGCACCATCTCCGCCCTTCTAAGGAGGGGTGAAATCGTCAAAAGACCTCCCCTCTACGGCCAGATAATTTTTGGGGAGGCCAAGGGGTGCTAAAAAATAATTAGGGAGAAAGCCGTGAAAACTTAGACGGGGGGAAGAATAAGAGGGGGTGAGTTTTGGTTGCCAAACGCAGGCAAAACAATGGGACCCACCCTTCAATTTTCTTTTATGATAACGATTTGAGTTTTAAATAAAAAAACCGAATAGGTTGCTACAACTTTAAAATTTTCTTTTCATGAACTCGGGATTTCAGATTACCTAGAGCCGGAAAATAATGGGTGATGTTGGGTACTTGGGTGATCCAAGAGAGAGGGAGAAAATGCAAAGAGAGGACCGGGTATACGGTGCTTTTTTTTGGAATTTAAGAATTCTGTGTTGAAGTGGTGTGTAGTAGCGGTGGCTTAAACTTCCGAGCTTGGTGCTTGATATTATCATAGTGTATTTTTTAGCCAGATAAAAAAGTTGAATTATTTTTTGTTTTTATTATAAAAGTTTTTGCATTTGTTTGTTTCGCGTTAATTTCTTTTTTGACTAATTGGATTATCTCGACGGGAGGAATTGGAAAAGTAAATTTTTTTAAGCCAAACTTATTTTTCTTAATAAAGACAAAAATAAATCAAAAAGTGGCTTGTTTTTGTCTTCATTGAAAAAAATATTCGATTTCGATGATAATTTTATACCTATCGCCAGGGACAAACCAATAAGTCAACAAAACTTGACGTGAAATGAACAAATGTGTTTGTTTTAGTAAAAACAAAATAAGTGAACTTTCTTATAAAGCCAAACCTAGCCTTAGAGTCACTACGCCAAATTTCACTTTTCGCGTCATTTAAAGCCCGCCGATAAAGGCTATTTTTTGGCGTAGTTTGTATGTATAAAAAGATGACAAACACTACTGTATGAGAAATGATTTTCACACTTCTTTTTTCATGAATGCGCTTCATTTCTTGTCTTTTAACTAAAAAGTTACACATACATTAAAAAAAAGAGTGCAAAAATCATTAACTTTAATTGCTGATATAAGCAAAAGCTGTTAGCAAGAGTAGTCGGTCGACTAACAGATGAGTTCAATTGCAATGCAATATTTAGCCAGAGGGAGGAATCTGCAATTTCTAGTACCTCAAGGGGTTTAGTGTGGCTTAGCCAGAAACTCTGAGGAAGTTTGGAGTAATTTACCTTCACGATATCAAGAATAAAGAATTTATCAGAGGTCAACACTTAATTTATTATCATTTCTTTTTGTATGTCTGAATAATTTATTATCATGGCAAAAGAAATCTTAATTGTTTTATCAAGCAGCGGTTCACGTTAAAAATATAGTACTCAAATTTTCAATATTAATCTTGCTTTGGCTAAATAAGCCACCTGACTTCTTTTTTTTTATCTTTATTTAATCATATTTGTTATTTTCGTGCCAAACTTTTGTAGATTGTTAATTCTTTTCGATGAAAGTAACAAGAAAAGTAAAAAATAATGATTCAAATTAAAAAATTTCAATAAAGACAAAAATTAGCCAAAAAGTTTTTTTTTGCCTTATTTATGTAAAACAAGCCTAAGTACCCAATTTCAGGATTCTCTCCAGTCCCTAAAATTGTTCTGTCGAGTTTTCGAGCCTTTTTCAGATTCATTTAATGATCGGGTTTGTTGACATTTTAGATATCGTCAAGAACATTACGCACGCCAAAATTCACATTAATCGAATATGGTTTTAATGTATTTTCGAAACACATTTATCTAATTATCTCTAGTTTAAAATATACTAGTGTTAAACGGCTCCGGGGTCTCTGCAGTGCAGGAAAAAAACTGCACCATGCAGCGCATCGTTTTGATGCATTGCAGCCCCCCAAAAAAAAAATTGAAACGTTGCCGTTCTTGCTGCCCCTGTACCCCAAATCGTTAAACTCTGATTTCCCCCCAAATTGATGCTAGGTTTGGGGCATGGAAACTCAACACCACTCATCATCTCCGGCACCGCCCGAAACCGCTAATGGCGCACCAGCACCGACGCAGCCCACAACCGACAAAAGCAGAGTGCAATGAGAGGAAAATATTAGCGGAGATGCATTCTATTTTATTTTTTGAAATGATCTACATGTCAATATATATTTTTTGAAATGATCTACATGTCAATATATATTTTTTGACATTATTATCTTTTTGTGATGAAATGCTCGCATTTTTTGTATTATTGTTCTGTTGGAAATATATATTTGTTGTTATTATTATGTTTTTAGAGCAAATTTCAGTATATTATGCGTAATATATGAGATTTGGTTGGTTGAAGTGCTCTGTGAAGTCACTGGAATTCACAGGGGTGGAGTTTGGAGTTTACAGGGTGAAGCATTGGAGTACAGGGGTGTGAAGCACTGGGGTACAGGGGCAGCAAGAACGGCAACGTTTCAAACTTTTTTATTTTTGGGGGGCTGCAACGCATCAAACGACGTCGTTTTGATGCGCTGCATGGTGTGGTTTTTTTCCGTGCACTGCAGGGACCCCGGTGCCCTGTTAAACAATAGATAAACAAAGCCGAACTCAAAGGGAAATGTAGTTTAATTACGCAAGCTTGTTCATTTTTGACCTTCTAAAACTTGTGAAAGATATTTCTTCTTTCTTGACATCATGACGAAACCATGTCTCCATCCTCTCTCTCATTTCTTCTGTCCCGCCCGTCTTGAAAGCCCCAGAACTCCTTTTCTATGAGAATACCCTGAGGTCAGCTTCTCTCTCTCTCGCTCGCTTCCCCTAATTCTGCTTTGGGTTTGTCAAAACAGAAAACAAAGGGAGAGAGATGAGGAGAGGGGAGGAAGAGGCGGAAATAGACCGCCTTCCGATTGACCTCCTCGCTCACATATTCGCTCTCATCACCTGCTTCAAAGATTTGGCCCAGTAAGTCTTTTGTTTTTTCATAATTGATTTCAGCAAAATTCAGTATTGTTTAGTCTACTTTTTGTTCATATATTTGTGTGGGTTATGTAGGGCGAGCGGGGTATGCAGAAAATGGAAACAGGGTGTGAAGCAATCGCTGGCTAGGAGAGAGAGACTGAGCTTTGCTGGTTGGAAAATGGATGATGAATCCACTACGCGACTTGTTCTCTACGCTTTCAATCTCAAGGACCTCGATATGTAAAACCCCCCTCTCGCTCTCTCTCTCTCCAAGAATAATTACACATGTGTTACAGATATATTTTTTGAACAGCATCATACGTATATAATATGTAGGGCTAATCAAACTGCCCTAGTTTAATCTTGTGTTCGCTCGTAATCAACAAATCAAGCTCCTACATCTTTTAGAAGCTATTTAAGCTTTCAAACCAAGATCAAACATACTACTGCTCAGCTTGTTCTATTTAGTATGTTTAGAAAAGCTACTCGAGATCGTTTCGTCATCGGCTTGATTAAAGCTCGTTTGAGATCAGATTGGCTCATAAACAAGCCAAACTCGAATATATTTTAAAGCTCGTTAAGTTTTCAAATCAGCTTGAACATTCTAACTTTTTGGCTAATTCGGTTCTTATATTGGCCCTATATATGTATACATTGTGTATGTTTCTGTGTTGTAATTTTTGTTTACTTGAAGATGAACTTTGTGTCGTTTACTTTTTGGGAGGGTAATTTTATTTTTTATGATGTTTATTGGAGATTGATTCTTGTTCCACACAAATGGGTAAAGTGATTGTTTTAGAGAGGTTTTTCAGTTTAATTAGCATAGCAGTTAAGGAAACTTTGTTAATAGGGGATGCTAATTCTTGTCACTGATAACATTGTTGAACACGCCTGTTTGGATTCATTGTATCCTTCGTTCTGAAATGGTGAATTAGCAATCCAAAGTGATCCTTAAGTATTCTCCCCAAACTCAAATATAGTAGGGTTAAAAATCTGGTGTGAGTGAAGTGTTTGGCAAAATAAAGGGGTTATGATTCTTATGAATCTGGGCATTATGCTCTTAGAAGTGTGTTTGCATGAATAAATTGGAGAATAAGATTTTACTTTATTGGATGCTTATGGCTTGGAAAAAAGTACATTTCACTATCTATTGAAGCCTTAGAAGTGTGTTGCATGAATAATTTGGAAAATAAGGTTTTGCTTTTTTGGATGTTTGTCGTACTATGATTTCTGGTATGTGACATAATATCCTGTCTCTCTCGTCGTATAGATACAATCCACGTTCCGGGTAACGCGAACTCAACATAGGTGTAGCATAACCCATAATCCATTGTGTTTTAAGTTCAATACCAAGATAAGGTGCTTGAGGGTGGTTATGGAAAGCCAACTCCAGGAGTCTATATAACACAATAGCTCCCATCGGATAAAATAAAATGTTGTTCTCTGCCTCTTTTTCCTCTCATTAGCTCTCTGCCAAGTAAATAACAAAGGGTAAGCTTCTGTCTGTCGATTCTGGACTAATACCCATCGTTGTGGTTTTACTCCATCACTGGGCAGGTCGGTGGTTTGTAGGAACGTGTTATTCGCTCTGTTTTGAAGGATTGGGCCCATACCGAAAGTCAATAGTCTGGACCTCTCAACTTCCACATATCTTTGAGTTCAAATAGGGAGGAAATAATTGGGATGCAAATGAAAATTAGCGATATCAACAAATGATCGTTTGACATTGATGTCGTTATAGGTGTTTATATGGGGTACAAATATTGCAGACTTGTGTGTAGTCATCTGTATCCAGGATTTATTTACTGATTTGTTCACCTGTTATGTATTTTCAGTTCAAGGAGTCGTTGGGGTTGCCAAATAACAGACATTGGTCTGTACCAAATATCTTCAGCAAAATGTGTCAGCAACCTGACTTCCATATCTTTATGGGGTATGACGGGGATCACAGACAAAGGTGTTGTTCAACTGGTATGTAATCACTGCTATCACCAAATCATGCACTTCAATAGCAACCTACAATATTTTTTGAACTGCTCTTGCAGCTTTGTTTGTAATCCGATCCATAAAATTGCGTCTCCTTCAAGGCTACAAACTTCTTTTTGTTCTCCTAACATTATATAGTAACTAGTTAAAATAGATTACGGTTTCACCACATTGGCAAAAACTAAGATAGCATGGCTGTGAAAAGAACTCAACCTACAAATCAATAGCTGAAGAAGAGCTCGTGAGGCTGTAGTTTCAGACCATCATATCCAAAATCAATATTTTCATCCAAATACTTCATCATTTATTTCGATATTGCTGAGTCGCTGACAATGATCTTGGTCTACTTTATTGTATGTGATTGAGAATGTCGGGATTCTGATAGAAGAGGCAGATATCTAGAAGTAAAAAGCTGAATTATGATCATGTTACAACAATTCATAGAAAGATTGGATGTGGTTTTCGCCTCATTGATACGTAAATAAGGTGTTTGTACCCAACCTCAATCTAGTACTAAAATGGGAATGCCACATAACTTGTCAATGAAATACATTGGGAGTTAAATTACCTAGTTTACGATATTGTTGTGGTTAGATGTGACGAAGTCAGGTATCAGTCTTTTCATTGCAAAGTTTGAGTAGTTTGATTTTCTTGTTTTGATAATCATAGACGGAGGTCAAGTTTGAGCTTTGTCATGGCAAGGATCATTTCTAGGGGTCGATCCGAACTAAAGAAAGAAAGAAATTTTTTTTTTCTAGGTTTTATTAATTGAAAGTCATCTTATATTGTCTTTCAAGCATTTGCTTGCATACATATATCCCAAAAGTGCATAAATAGGTGCTTCAGTTCCTATGTTTATATTTTTTTCTGCAACATATTTGTTAATGGATATATTTCTTTCCAACAGATTTCAAGAACAACTTCTTTGCAACACTTGAATATTGGCGGTACATTCATAACAGATGATTCTTTGTTTGCTATTGCTGATAGCTGTCCAAATTTAAAGGTGAGTTTGAAAAGTAAAGATTATTCAGGCTTGCTTTTTCAGTTATGTGAATCCCAATGCGAATGGCGGCCTGAGCCCCAAGGTAAGGTTGCCCCAATGTGACAAAGTTGCGAGCGCGGATATAGTCTCTGTGATTGCTCGGGTGAGGTAACTGACATCCAACCCTTCCTCAGCACTTGCAGTAGCAGGGAGCCTTGTCCACCGGACCTTTTCTTCTAGGAACTCCCAAGATGTCTCCCAACTTCTATATGCACCATATCGGCTATTATCAACTTCTTTCACACTTGTCTAATCTGTATCGCCCTCTTTTTAGCCCTCTATGGATCATCCATACTACAACATACTGTTATCTGAACATAATTTCACAAAAACATGATGCATATCTTGTATGAATCTCTCTCATGCCCACTTTTTTTTTTTTAACCAGACTATCAGCCTCTGGAGTTGTCGTCATGTTACTGGGAGCGGACTTCTTTTTCTTGTAAATAAATGTCGGAAACTGAAGTCCATCAATGTGTGGGGTACGCGGGTTCCCTTCGATTGCTTCATTGGTTTGCTTGCCATCAGTCCAGCACTCCAGATTAAACCCAAAGAACTCCAGCTAAACATTGAAAGGAACATTGAAAGGGTTGCGATGGTGCCTGTATAAATTATCCAAGTACAGATTGAATCTTCATGTATTCATTGATTGGATATAGAAAGCATTTTGTACAGAGTACATATTGTTGCTTCCTGTATTTTCCACTCCAATAATTTGGAAATGATTTCCCTCGTCCCTATATCTCTGTTCATGTAAAAACTGTGTGCAAGAAATGTATTCGTAACAGATATTACCACCGCTTGTTTTCAGCTATTCGACAGGAAAACAAGTTATTACGTTCACAGATCTGAAAAACTGTGTTGTGCTTTTAGATCAAGGACATGTTTAGTAGCTGCAGCCAAAATCAGGTAAGTGGGGCCATTTGCATCCTTTGCCTCAGGCACTTTGTTCTGTTAAAGAGACTGGCAAGTAGTTCTTCTAATTGTTGTAATGCTTCTTGCTGGTAAGGGACGGTTGTTTAAGAATAGAACAGCTATGAGTCTCAGTACTTTCGACAGAGTGCACAAATCACTGTTCATTTTTTTTACTTTTATTGCTCTCCTAATTCTTCTTCCGTAGAATGTGTATGGATCTTGGACGAAGAAAAGGATGAATGCAAATATGCAGAATTCCCCATCATTTCGAGTCCTTTTTTGACGATCTACAAATCCTTATTCCCAAGGCATCTCAAGTGAAAGTTTGACTGGACTGGCAATTGAACTCTTTGTTTGGGTCTTGGAATTTTTAGATTAACAGTTAACTGGCATCTCAATTGAAGTCTTATCTCATTTTCAAGGAGTAAAATCGCTTGGCGAGAAACTTCACACTGAAATGCTTGCTACAAGTAGGCTAAAACAAAAAAAAAAATTGCTAGGTAAGGGTGCGATAAATGTCAGAATTCTATATTCTATATACAACTCCTGAGAGGAGAACAAATCAAAGAGTTGGCATCTATGATGAAAAGCAAGAAATGTGCAGATCCAAAATTATGCTCCATAAGAATAATATGAGCTGGAATGACCAACAAGGCCGAGAATACCATCAATTACGTGAAAGCACAAAATGATGAATTATATAGTCTTGAAAAGAAAACGACACTGCTGCGTTCTCTTTCCCCGTACTTAAGGCAGACCATACATATATAGAACACATTGATGAAGGTCGGAAGACTTTCTACCAACAGGAAGCCAAACTTTCTTCAAATATTTGCTGCTGCTACATATATAACATGAACAATTCAAAACAGCCATCAGAATCCTGGCAAAATATGAGCAGAAATCATGACGGTTCAGCATGTTGGCAAATTTGCATAACAAGCAATTTTGCTCAGCAAAGTACGATATTTCGATAAATAGTTGTGGTGTCTTCCAGTTTATAATCTCTCAAATTTTCATTGCTTTTCTAATATTGCCAGTAACCAATACATCCTTGATCTCCAAAACCCCAGACTTGATAAAAAAAAAAAAATTAAATAAATTCAGAAATCAACTCTTTTGACAAATAGCAAACACAGAATAACAGAAATACAAGCATCACCTAATGTGCTTCACTGATGTAATTGAATATATCACTAGGGCCATCTCAAACATGCAAGCACGCATAATTGAGACAACTACATGTCCAACGGCAACGATTTAACCAATAAAGCATGGGATGCTATCATAATCAGAAGAAGCACTTAAGTTGAGATTTCCCAATGCGTGAGCACAAGGCAAATGACCATCGAAGTTTTATCTAAAATATAGCCAAAACGAGCTTCATTTTCCACTGCACATCTTTGTTGAGTCTTAGCAACGGCGTAAGACTACTAACTAAGCATAACAATACTAATGACATGGTTTATCATCTACCCATTCACATTTCATGTAATAACAGCATGCATTCGACAATGCCAAATTGGATTTTTCAGGACGCTTCATGTTCATTAGCAAGCCCAAATGATGACCTCTGATTTGAAAACTATACACAATTAAGCTACGGGAAGGGATTTTGGTGATGAATGGAACTTCAGTCTAATATATTCTCCAACCTGACATGAGGCACCACAGCGAACAAACGAAAGGAACAACACAGTTCTAAAGCAACTTTAATTTGATGCATATCTTAAATAGCAAGACCATTATTCTTGCATTAATAAGCACACTGCCGTATAGAAATTCACAGCCGAGTGTGGTAGAAATACCTGAACCACCTACAGGCTTGCCGGAGATCTATTTTGGCCGAAATCCTTATTACACTCACTTTGATAAAGGAAGGTAAGAAGTCAACTCCCATACAACTATATGAAGTCAGTGATTGAATTGAAGTGGGAGTTTGGCCAATTGCTCTAGGAGAACAGCTAGGCGAGATTCCGCTTTGGTTGCTGCCTCTGTGACTTCTTTAGCTGCTGCTGCTTTCTCTCCAGCTATCTTGACCTCAATTTCTTAGCACCTTCTTGTCTTTTGACCCAGTATTTAATTTAAATAGCTCTTCCACATTTAACCATATCTCATAAATGTAGCCAGCATGCCTTGACTTCCCAAAGGAAGGCTTGCGGTATACCTATACTAACTCCAAAATTTACGTATTAAGACACTATAACCCCAAACTCAAGGGCGTAGCTCATTGACCATCTACTCAGACACTTCCATGTTAATCATAATTCGAAAAACATTGCAATGAAATAAAACAAGCAGAAAACCAAGGGACTCGTGGCGTGAACTGTTGAAGCAGATCCTGTAAACTGCACAGATCCAGAAAAAGTTCCAGCAGCAGAAGCATAGGTTGGTGGAGTCCCATTAGATACAGGAGTGCTTTTGCAAACTCCAAAAGGTGCTCCTGCCTGTGAAAACCAACAAAAGATACACTACTTAGTATGAATATTGTATCCTATTGTCACACACACATCTTAATCTATATGTCATTTTCTAGAAGGGTGGAAAATCTTTCCCCAAAATAGATCATAGGAGTCTACAATAACTGTCAACTAATGTGAACCATCAGATTCATGCAAATATGTGGAGGTTCCGTCAGCAAGTGAATTAACAGTACATCATGCCGGATCAACAAAATCAAGTTCATGTTTCATTCCACGGGATATCACATCAATTTTTTTAAAGTGCAATAAATTTGGGAATATCAGGAGGCTTCCGAATTATTTGAAACTATTGAGACCTTAACAAAAGAAGGAAACTTCAAAAATGTTACTTTCAGAATCATAGCTTTGAAAAATGTCGAAATCATAAGTATCATGCTGTGTTTCTTATGATTGTATCTTTTATCCAATAAGAGATTTAGGTAATACAAAAGTGAAACTTTGCAAGACTACTGAGACAAGAGAACACCTGCCACACTCGTCATCCAATCTTGAAGAAGGACTTGCCCTTGCATGCGAGGAAGGAGGCAGAAAGACGTGTGATATCAAAGTTTGGAATTATTCGTTACCGATCAATCTTCATATGGAAGGCATCCAATGATTAGTCATACCAGTCCAAAACTTGGGCCACTACTTGGAATTTGGAAACCTTCAAAAGAACCAGGGGAAGTTGTGGTGGGGGTGTGTGGTTTAGTCTTAATGTCTCTTGTTTTCTGGGTGGTTGTGGTTTTTTAGTAGGCTGGTTGTGGTGGGGCTGTGTCCCCTTGTCTTTTTTTACTTCTTGTTTTGGTTTGTTCCTGGTCTGTGAGGTGGAAATCAGGGGTGTCTGTACTATTGTTGGCTGTTCGTTTTGCCAAAAATAAAAAACAATACAGGGGTAGTTGATTTTTTTTCCCTTCTGATAACTGGGAGTTGATTAACCTTTTGCTTGAATAAACTGCATACAAAATGTATGAATAATTTAAAGAAAATAACAAAGAAGTAACACAATTGAGAATTCCATCCTATCCATATTTAGCGATAAATTATTTATTTCAGTCTAAGTTGAATCTCTGCCCAAAACAAATCCTAGTTGAAACTGACAAAAGACATGTATAGTGCAAATACAGCAATTACAAACTGTGATTGATAACAAGTACATTAAAGAATTCCTCAACTGTTAAACTAAAATGATTTATGGACACACCTGACAAGCAGAAACAGAACTACACCCACATAATGCCTGACCATTCATTCGATCCAGAGCATCAAAAACGCCTCCTCCATCGCTTCTCTGCATAATTGCCAGTCAGATAACATAATCGAGGGGGAAAAAAGCATTCACATACAGACCATTTCCCTTGAGCTTAGATTTTAATACCATGTAAAAGTTTACTGCCAAAAAGTTCGGTATTGCATTCCCTGCTGCTTTGTAACATGTACCGACCATATTAAGCAGCGGAGCTGAATTCTCTTGGCAAGCATCAGCTTCAACAGCGAATGTGGGGAAGTAATTCTGCAGAAAAAGAGATGAGCTCCTCGAATTGAGCGGCTTTGATTCCTTTCTGTTTGGGCAAGAGCCTTGCACCACACCAGGATCCCCAGCTGATACCCATTACAAGTAAATCCTTAACAAGGTTGCTAACAACAATATCTGTAAAAAAAAAAAAAAAAATAGTAACAAAATAGTAGCCTCATCCCAAAGACACTTACGTTCATTTTCCACCATATACCTCCACTGATAAGCAATTCCTTCACCAGCTTCCTTCGAAGAGTCAGAAGTGAAAACCAGTAACCGGTGGTTTTGTTGAACCATATCAGTCACAGTGGGCCAATCTTGACCCCTTTTTGGCATCTTAGATACCGGAAACCAGTACTTAACTAACCCCGCATCAGTGAACAATTTCGTCAAGCCTTTTGGAGTATGCACATAATCTTCAATTATAATGGTGACGATTTCAGTTGGATATGTGCCTAAAAATGCTTCCACTTCCTTCAATGTGTTTATCGCAGGTTGCTGCAACGTTTTAACAGAACACACAAGTCACAATTATGAATCACAAAAATTGACGTAAGACTAAATAAGTGAGGTGGGACAATTGATTACAAAGGCGGTGAAGTTGTAACACTGTCCGCGAAGTGAATGGCAGAGCCAGATATCATTGTTGAAGTCGTACATGTCCAACATTAGTCCTCTGACTCCATTCTAAACAAAGGCAATAGAAGGAAAACAAAAAACAACACATTATGAACGTAAAAATGATAATTGTATGATTGTATCACAGCATGTATATATTTGTTTAAGCTGAACCTATAATAAAGGAGCATTTACTAAAAACCAGAAGCTAAAATGAAGCTCTTCAAACATTTCTTTTAGTTTTCAGATTTTTAAAGCTGTTTTTGGCTCTCAATGACAAAAAGAATTGTTCTTGGCCGATTAGCCACAGGCTTTCAATGAGGAAATGAAAAACAACAATGCTATAAACACACCGCGTGAGCCTCATTCCTATAAGTCATTGTGCAAGGGTGTGTGCATTTTGTGGGTAGTTATGGACTCTTTGTAATAAAATGCCAAAACAATGTGAGTCTCGAGGCATGTTTGATACATCTGTTCCCAAAAATATTTTCAAGTGCACAATAACTTAAAAGTAATTTTTTTTTTTTTTGTGAAAACAATTTCAAATCCTTTACTGGCTATCAATTATTTTCTTGCTATGTATAAAAGTTTGAAAGTTTTGAAACAAAAATATAATTTTCCATTTCCTAGTTTTACGGACCGAACAATTTTGTTTGGGGCGGGGGCATACCATTTTTTTGCACTCTCACATACTTATATGATCTTTTCACAGATATCCCAATATACATTTCCAAATGAAGGCACGTTCCTCTTATCGACTTTTTCCACTTTTTGTCCCAAAAGTCTCTCCATACAAAAATGTCTCAAAAGCTCAAAAAGCCACAATAAAAAAAACGAACTTACTTCTGTCTATGGGACAAAAAAGATACGAGAAAGCCACCCTAAGTAGACTATTTTCACTAACAGTTTTCAACGCTAATATAAACTTGGCAGAAAAAAGTCAGTAAACACCCCCATGTCCATTCGTATGTAGAACTTAGGTAGAAACAGGAATCACATACTCTCAATTGGTTAGTAACAGTATCCTCTTGATTATACACTGTAAGTCTCTGAACACCCGGCAATGGCGGAAAATCTACAATTGAAAACGAATTGTGTGTCACAAGCCACGAGTATTTGTTGAACGGCAACCCATTAACCTGCCCATCACCAATTGCAAAAAACCCATCACCACAACTGCTTTCAAGTTCCACAATATGGAATGGCATTTAAATAATTTGGCCAAAAAAAGGAAAGAAATCAAGTCAAGAAGCTTACAACAGTAGTGGGTATTGTAGATTGGCCTCTGGTACAAATGGGTTGGTTCTTGCCCATAGAAGGGCAGTTGCCACAGTAGAGTCCTGGCCCACAGTCGGTGGCAGCAGCACACGAGTCTAGAACCTGTGTAATTCTTCGAATTTTAAGTTCAATTACCATGATTAAAGTGAAAATTTGCGGACCCGTGAGAGAGAGAGAGAGAGAGAGAGGGCACCTGACAATTGCCGTTCGAGCAAGCGGCGGAAGTGGTAACGGAAAAGGAGAAAATGAGAAGCAAAAGAAAAAGGAGTGTTTTTGGAGGAGCTCTGCATCTGCTTATGAGGTGTTTTGCAAAAACACCGACATGGTAGCAGCAGATGCAGAGAGAGAGAGAGAAGTAGAATTAAAGCTGTCTCGGCCTCTCAGGCAGGGAAGAGGGAGATGAAAAAGCAGATGAGAGAGAGAGTGGGGGTTACGGGCCAATTTTTTCGGGTTCCAATCGCGGGCTTTACCAACTTTTATTTCCTTTGTACTATTGAATTAAGCCTTTCCTGTCGGGTGAACAGATTTTTGATGTGACTAGGGATGGCGATTTCCCCCGACCCGACCGTCCCCGATCCGCTCCCCGATCCGAATGGATCGGCATTTTGGAGATCTGTTTGGAGACTGGGTCGGATTTGGGGATTTTTAAAAAAAATATTCGGGGATCGGATCGGGGACGGGTAGTAGTGTATCCCCGCCCCGAATCCGATCCGATCCGTCCCCGAATCCCCGTTTTATATTTTTTTATTATATATAATATTTATTTAGGGTTTGAGTTACCCTTATACGGTTATACCCAATTTCAGATCTCACAGCCGTCTTCCTCACTCTCACTCCTCACTCCTCAGCCTCCTGTGATTTCTCAAGTCTCAGATCTCACACACAGCCGCCGCAGTCCTCAGCCACCGTTCACTCGCCGACCGCCGCGGCGCCGACTCACCAGGCTCTCTCTCTCTCTCTCTCTCGTTTGACTCGACCTCTCTCTGGAGTCTCGATCGATCTATCTCTCTCGATCTCGAGTCTCGATCCCTCACGTAACCATGTGTGGTTGCATCTCTAGATTTTTTATGAAAGTGGAGTTCAAACTTCTGATAAAAAGTATGATATGCCTTTCGTATTTAGCATGTGTTAATGAAGAAGGCATAGAATGGATTCAGTTCACACTCTATTGAACCAAATCAGCCGAGGGAATGGAAAACTGCTCCCTAATCTGCATTTTTCTGTTCATAAGTACAGTGGGTGATGTGCTCTAAGTTTGTGGGTTTCTGAATTCTCCATTGTAGCTAATAGAAAATAACTGTTTTACTTGTATTTATCTGCACATCTCTTGAGGCTGTTATTGTTTTGTTTGTTTCTGTTTTTTTTGTTGTCTCATTTATAGAACGTAAATAATACGTATGAATAATAATTTACTTCGTTAATTTGAATACATTAGGAAAACAAGAAACCAAAAATCTATTTTGTGTTCCATAATAGAACTGAGAGTTTTGGTTTGATTCTTGCAGCTTCTTGGATGCCATGGACCCTTGGCTCAGCGTCAACCTGGAAGAGCATTCCTGGATGCAGTCGCTTAGAAAAAAAAAAATTCCTCGCCAATTGGGAATTTCCCCGAATCCCGGTTTGGATCCCCGTTCCCCGTTTGGGGCGGGGATGGAGGGGGAAAAATAATCCCCATTGGGGATCGGGGCGGGGACGGGGATGGGGGAGGGGTTCGGGGATCGGGGACGGGGATAGTAGTCTCCGGCCCCGCCCCGTCCCCATTGCCAACCCTAGATGTGACGCTGTAAACGACCCCGTTATGTTCTTGCTTGGGTGGAGGATGGAGGCTGCAAGAGTCGAAATCCTCTCGTGATTCCGCGTGTGATGCAAAATATGACCAATCATGATCTTATTTTCATAATCCGAGCCAATGAATTGTTATATGTCGATCTGTTTAATGTCCATGCAACAAATTCAATTGATCGGAAATAGATAAGAGCTTGGTTGAATCATATTTGTCTGAAGACAAATTGCTTCTTTTTCTTTTGATAAATGCTCCTTCCGTCTCAAATTGTTTGTCACTTTTGGAGAATCCAAATTTTCAAGGAGACAAAATTATTGTCTAAAAGTTTCAAAATTTCTTCAAAACTGTGAAGTTTATTAAGAAGAATTTTAATTAGACATCCTGTTTGGAAATTATACTTAAGTTTTCATCCTATAAGATTTGAATACTTATGATTTCATCCCGACATTTGATATTTGGACTTTATGCTCTTATTTATTTCATTATTTACGTCATTAGTATAATGAGATTCGGTTCCTATCCCGTATCCATGGAACACAACATTATCAAACCATTTCATTTCCAAATAAAATCTATTGTTCAAACCACCCAATCAAAAAACCTTTTTTCCACTTCCCATTATGAATTTGGCCCGCGCATACGGCTCTCTTAAAAATTTTAACCATGATTATCATGTTTATTATGTGAAATCACCGAAGTGATAAAACAATAAACCATATTCACTGTGTAAATAACCATATTTTAAAGGACAAGTGAACATAGTTGATTAATTTACCATTTTTTCACCAAAGTGGTAAAACAATAAAACATATTCACTACTATTATATAACTTCCCTTTATGAATTTGGTCCGCGCATGCGGCTCCCTAAACAATTTTAACCATGATTTTTCTTTATGTTTTCATCCTAAATTCTTTATGTTTTTGTCACGTCCTCGATTTTCAACATATTTAAACATACTTTTCTTAAAATAATAAATCTAATTTCATTTATAAATATTCAAATTCAACACGCATTGTCTAGTTGAGTACCCATATCCCATATGAAAAACAAGTATCAAGTATATAAAGTTATTACGCTTTCCAAAGTCAAACGGTGATACAAAAGAATAGAACCACAACTTTATCTTCCAAAAATGAAGTTCATGAGATAAAATGATAATTCTTTCAATGCATGCCTTTCAATTCCAATCATGCACTCCAAGCAAACGACTCATGCTCCATGCGGTCTTACCTGAAATTATTAGGGTGAGTTATACTAGCCCAGTAGGGATTTATCTGCGAACTCTAAATGAATGAGCATGAGACAAACACGGTGATTTGACAGGTACGATGTTTCATGTTGATAAGTGATGACTCATGAATTATATATGAACCAAATAAAAGCCCAAGTGTTAACATTTATAAAATAGTCATTTTTCGTTCATGTAAACTTCTTTATTTAATCTTAAGTGTTCACACTTACAAATACCTAATTCCCTTTTTCACTTCAACTCCTCTATTAGCTCTATATTTGCATATCTGGGAGTTTTGGGTCCCGTAAACCCTACCAGGATTTATAGATCCCGAATATTCTTGTCCAACTGTATTCGTAAACTAAACAGTATTTCACGGGCCACGTTCACCCATGCCCAGCTACACTAATTATAATCATATTCCGTGTTTCACAAGCCACATTTACCATGCCCAGCTACGTTGGTAATAATATATATACCAACGTTATTATAATGTGACACTTTCTATCTTTAAACATACCCGCACATCAATCACGCACCCACTTAAGATATGTAGCATCTCATCTGTCCTCGACAATCACTCATTCAGTTATTTTCACGAATCATTGTGTAATCCACCACTTCCTTCAAACAAGTATCCATGTATCAAACATATGGTTAATGATTCACGTTGATAGATTATCCAACAAGAGTTTAAAGTCCTCAATGTGAGATATAAGGTGGCCCTCAAGTGCCCGTTTCAAAATCCACTTCCATTCGTTTTGAGAATGTGGCCGTTACCCGTTGCTTTATGTCCTACGTATCATTTTTTCTTGGGATAGGTATCATAATCATCAAGTTAACGGAATAGCAAGTTAAGGAAGCAAATATTGGGAATAAGTATATCCTTCAAGTATTGCGCAAATTCTTTGAAAGGATACGGAAGTACCGGATGCGTCTCAATCCGCAAAAGTGCACGTTTGGCGTCACCGCCGGAAAGATGTTAGGATTCATGATCACCACCAGGGGAATCGAGGTTGATCCATCAAAAATCAAAGCAATATTAGAAATGGAGCCGCCAAAGACGGAAAAAGAGGTTCGGAGTTTCCTTGGGAAAATTCAGTTCATCAGTAGATTCATCGCCAAGTTGACTTCAACTTGCGAGCCGATGTTTCATCTGCTCAAGAAAGGAGTACCGTTCAAGTGGGATGACAAGTGCCAAAAAGCCTTCGAGTCAATCCGGCAGTATCTTCAAAGTCCCCCAGTATTGATGCCGCCGACACCCGGGAAGCCTCTGATTCTGTATTTATCAGTAACGCAGTCTGCAATGGGTTGCATGTTGGCACAAGAAGGTGAAGCGGGTGTCGAGAAGGCGGTGTATTATTTAAGCAAGAAGATGGTCGGAGCTGAAGAAAGATACACACCTTTGGAGAAGACCTGTTGGGCTCTTGTGTGGGCCTCCAAAAAGCTAAGGCACTACATGTTAGCCTATTCGGTAGTGTTGATTTCTCGAATGGACCCTTTCAAATATCTGTTTGAGAAACCGGCACTCACCGGAAAACTGGCACGGTGGTTGCTCCTGTTGGCCGAATTTGAACTCAAGTATGTGACGCGAAAATCAGTGAAAGGCAGGGCCGTGGCAGAATTCCTGGCAGATCACCCGATCGAGGGGCCAGAAGATACGGAATTTCAGTTTCCCGATGAACATGTTATGACGGTATCAGAGGATGTTTGGAAGTTGTACTTTGATGGGGCCGCCAATCAAAGAGGGTTTGGGATCGGCATACTGTGTTGGTCTCACCAGAAGGGCCGCATAATCCCCTCTCTTTCAAGTTAAACTTCGAAGTTACCAATAACCAGGCAGAATATGAGGCATGTATTGTTGGAATGGAAACTGCTTTTGAAATCGGGGTAAAGAAGTTGGAAGTGGTCGGAGACTCGAATTTGGTGGTCTCCCAAGCCAACGGTGATTGGAAAGTGCGGGAAGAAAAGTTGAAGCCATACCACAAGGATCTCAACGACCTAATTCATCAATTTGAGCAAGTAACTTTTACTCATATGCCGAGAATGAAGAATCGGTTCGCCGATGCATTTGCAACTCTGGCATTAATGGTAGAATTGCCCGTAGAGGTGAGAATGAGGCAAATTATGATCGAGCAAAGGAATAGGCCAGCCTATGAATATGTGATGAATGTTGGAGAAATTGACGATGGTCTGCCTTGGTATCATGATATCTGGAATCTGGTTGAGAAGGGAGAGTATCCGGAAAGAGCAAACAAGAAAGATCGGATAGCATTACAAAGGCTGGCGTCACAATACATCATCTGCGGTGGAAGGTTGTACAAAAGGTCATATTGTGACATGCACAAATTGTGCATCCATCGTGATGACACGAAAAGGGTAATGGAGGAAATCCATGAAGGAATCTGTGGTCCCCACATGAGCGGATTGATGATGGCAAAAAAGATTCTGAGGCAAGGGTATTTCTGGTTGACCTTGGAAACGGATTGCGTTCAGTATGTGCGGAGATGTCATAAGTGTCAAATCCATGCTAATCTCATGCATGTTCCGCCGACTGAACTTCATACAATGGCAACGCCTTGGCCTTTCTCAGTGTGGGGAATAGATGTGATTGGGAAAATCACGCCGCCAGCATCAAATGGACACAAGTTCATATTGGCGGCGATTGATTATTTCACAAAATGGGTAGAGTCAGCTTCTTATGCTACATTGACCGCGGTACAAGTGGCCCATTTTATTAAGCAAAACATCATTTACCGATATGGGGTCCCCAATGCCTTTGTGTCAGACAATGGTGTGCATTTCAAAGGAAGGGCAACAGAGGTACTTGAAGAGTTCAATGTTCAGGTGCACAAGTCGACAGTGTACAGACCACAAACTAACGGAGCAGTGGAAGCAGCAAACAAGTCAATCAAGAACATCTTGGAGAAAACCATTGAATCATCTAGGGATTGGCATGAGAAGCTACCGTTAGCATTGTGGGGGTACCGCACTTCTATCCGAACTCCAACAGGGGCAACGCCCTATTCTTTGGTCTATGGTATGGAGGCAGTACTTCCCATTGAGCTTGAAGTGCCATCTTTGAGGGTGATGATAGAAAGTGAAATCGATGAGGCTGACTAGTTGAGCGACAGGTTCGCAGAGCTAATGTTGTTTGATGAAAGGAGGTTCCGGGCATTGTATCACATTCAGGGATATCAGAGAAGAATTGCTCGCGCATTCAACAAGAAGGTGAAATCCAGGGATCTGATCGAAGGAGACATGGTGGTGAAAGAGATTCGGGAACCGATATTCGATCCACGGGGAAAATTCAGGCCAAAATGGGCGGCACCATACATCATCAAGACTATCCTCGACGGTGGGGCAGCAGTGATTATTGATTTGGATGGTAACGAGTTCAACAATCTTGTCAATTTGGATCAACTCAAGCGATATTACCCCTGAGAGATGCTCGTTGGGTGGAAAATCGCAAGGGCGAACCGACCCAAGCAAAAATTAGAGCAAGCCTGCTAGGCCGAAAACCCACACTGGGCGGTCTAGGCAAAATTTAAGGCAAAAATTCAAAAAGAAGCTCGCTGGACCAGAAACCTGAAAAGGCGGTACCAGACAAAATTTAGAGCGCAAAAAGGAGAGTGTTAATACCCGAGTAAACCTTTGCCTGAACTACGCCATGACCTGATTCCTTGAAAAGGGATACGTAGGCAACCCTATCCTGGGGTTCTGTCACGCCCCGCCCCACAAACGGCACCCGTGGTGGGCCCGAGTCGGTGCGGCCACGCGGTATTCTAACACAAGACCCAACATCACCTTAAAAAAACTCAGAATAAAAACACAGCGAAAGACTTCATCATATAAATAAAAGTGTCAACGTTAACCACAATTTCAAACACCAACAACCGTCTACTCAAAAATAGCTTAAACAATACATGTGCTCAAAATACTCTCTTATTACAAATCATTAAAAGTACTAGACGACAACATGTCCAAAATTCACTCGACACCAATTGAACACCCCAAACGTTGACTGGTAGTGGACCCCCTTCTAAGCCACCTGTTATCTGGTAAACCATAAAGGAAAACCAGGAGTGTGTGAGACATAGAAATGCTCAATAAGATACAACATACTCAAGAATTTTGGTAATTAAACACCAATCCATACCTTAATTTGGGGTTTTCCCCAATTTTCCCCTTCTTCTTCTTCTTCTTCTTCTTTTTCTTCTCTCTCTCTCTCTCTCTCTCTCTCTCAATCATCAGACACAAATAAGAAAAGAAAGAAAATATCTTGGCACAATTACACTCCACCCCCTCCAACTTGATTTCTATTAGCTATAAGCCCATAACTCATAACAACTCTAAAATGCGAATTAAAATCTAAACACCCGGAACGGGTATTACAGGTTCGGTCTAAATCTGATGAGTTGGCCCACATTTTCGCAATATCCGAAGGAGATAGCATATGGAATCAAATGAACCAAGAGGGGGAAACCCTTCATTGTTCAATTTTATTCAAATCACTTCTTCGATTACATAAGCTGAGCATAACAGCCTGAAAAAAAAAAAAAAAAAATGGATGGACCATTTATTTTGGAAACAGCCTAGTGAGTCGGAAGGAAAATTGTGCTAATTTCTTCGGCGTCGTGTCCTCATCTGCTCCCTCATCCAATCTCTGTAATGTCCATTCAAATGAATAGTTGGGTAGGGATCAGGAGCCCAAACGACCCTGTGCCTCCAAGAAGTACGATAACGCTCGAGAACGGAATGTTTGAATGTGGGAAGGCTGAAAGTGGCGGGAACTGTATACTCCATTTCTTGGCGAATGCAATATTGGCGGAGAATGCGTTGTGGAAAATAATATGCATACCCTTGTAATCCCGCCAAAATCACCCATGTGTCTCCCATGTGATTGGCCGTCATGTCCGGCAAAGGCAACCAATGACACCTCCAAGCAATGTGATCCTCCTCCAATGACCTGAAGAAGTCGGCCCATTCATCTTCATCAGCCTCATCATGCACAAATGGCCTACTCACCCAAGACCGAGGCTCGTAAACCCAGTCACCTGCCGGCTCCCTCAAAAGCCCAACCTTGTCACATAGCCACATCTGCAATCCAAAATATCCAAACCAAAGTCAAAACCAAGCCAACAACCGAAATTCCCAAAATCTACAAAAACCAAAACATCCAAACCAAATAAACCAAACCTGAAGCAAAAGCGGACTCCCATCAAACATGTTCGTTCTCCCAGCCTTAACCGCATCCAAGCCCATGATCGTCTCAGCCAAGACCAAAGGAACCATATCCCACCGCTGTTCGATCTGAGCAGCAACACCGACAATGGCGGAACTAGGATGGCCATCATATGGGACCAACAAGTACAATGCCAAGAGACACATGCAAAGTGCAAACATGCGCCGGTTTTGGATGGTAAAGTCTGAAAGGTCGCCTATAGGGCCATTGGAGAGGGTAAAAGTCTGATTACCCTGCTACTAGGCATAGCACGTGCCTAGTGACATTCACCACAAGAGGGTGAATAGCTCGGCACCACAAAGGGAGTCATTAGGACCTGTGCCGATCTGGTATGGCCAAACTGGATAGGCTACGTATAGCTTAAACAACCTTCTGGAATGCATAGTTCAGCTCGGTATAATAAGCTGAGCTATGTACAGGCTATTCCGAGCTACGAGTAAGCTCGGCACCGTCACGAACAAGGCGGTGAGACATTCCAGAACATTCTACAGTAGCTCCTTATGAGATAAGGAGCAATCCCGTAGAGAAAGGGATTGATATGGGAAGTCCTAACGTGATTAGGAGTATACCACATATAGGAAAGAATCCTATATGGAAAGAAAGATCTCTGCTAGACAAAATCTAGCAGGATATGGAAAGTTATCTCTTAATAAGAAAATCTTATTAGGAAAAGGATTCCTAAAGAGAATAGGAAACGGGGGGCACGAGATGCCTAGGATGATGAATATCCACACCTATAAATACAAGGCAAGGACCATGACAAAAGGTACGCTGTAACACCCAGTTATACGCATTGTGTTCTTGGCTTAATTAGTAATCCAATACTAACTTAAGCATCGGAGGGCCTTTGCCACCAAGAGGCAAGGGTGCTCTAACCTATTCTTTGTCTTGCAGATTTAGGGTCGAGCCAAGCCTGCACGTGATACAGGCTAACGTGGAAATACACCCCCTACAGCCATAATCCGCAAAGAGACGAAGGACGTTGAGGGTCTCATTGCGAATCAAGAAACACGCAGCGCCGTTCCCTAGACCAAGCTTCCTACTAAGGATGTTAGCATAGCTTTGACGAATGGGTGGTATGACGGGATCAGCAAAAGCACGACCGCCAAGGTATGTTTGAAATTCCTCAACGGTCGGGCAAAGCTCTTGCATGCCAAAACGGAACACATGGAGCTCCGAATCCCAACAACGAACGGCGGCACGCAAGATGTCTTGGCGGATAGGAAAAGTGTGGAGGTGGCGAAGTGCATTAAGTCCGAGACCTCGAAAGTTGAACCAATCGATGTTTTCAAGGCTAGCAACCCAAGTGTTAATAACGGAAGGGTCAAGGGCAGCCATATGGAAGTGACGAAAAATTGATAAAGGAGATGTGTGGAGTAAGAAATGAAAGTTGATATGGAAATGGTGTGTGGGAAAGGCTTGATTATGCATGGTATTTATAGGGAACTTGGGAGGAACCTTACAAATTTGCCATGCAACTTTGGAAATCAAAGATTGCATTTTCAAGATGGTCAAATGCATATTTTCAAAGTGTTTTTGTTGGAAAATTTGGAAGTGCATTGGAAATGCATGGCATTTGTGGGAAAAATGTGAAAAGACCTTGGGAAAGTGATGTTCAAAGGTTGGGAGATGTTATAACAGAGCAACAAGACATTTGGGGCAGAGGAAACCATGCAAAAAGGTCCAAAAATGCATTGGGAAGCAACACCACATACCTGCCCAGCACAGGCATTGAGCGCTCAAACTAGTGAAGTTGAGCGCTCAAACCACATTGAGCGCTCAAGGCCTGCAGAAACACCAACACCAGCAGCAGCAACAGCTGCACTTTGGTCCGTTTGATGTTCGAAACCTATTCTGAGCATCCTAACCCTCTACTAACAACGAAGCCAAGTCCCAACAGGCATTTGTGACTTCACGGGGTGTCCCGTTCCCCGAGTTATCAAGCCGATACGTGTTCGAATACGGGATACGCGAATATGGAAGTTCAAAACTTAAGAACGGCCATTGGACGTTCAAATCCATTTACAAGCTTTGTGAGCCATATCCAATCATCAAGACGCATGTCAGAGGGTATTTATGACTTGTTGGAACGGTTCCCAGGGCAATTCTTCAAGGATATAGGAGTTTGGGATTTCGACAGCCAACTCAGGCAATGAAATGGCGGCCGTCACCATATCAAAAATGGTTTCATGAGATTCCTTGCCAAATTGTGACGATTACAGGGGCATTTATGTCATTTATAACTTGGTCAAGGTGGTAACATGGCAGATCAACACGTCTAAAGAGGCTCGCGAAGCATTTTACTTTCAAATACGCCTTATGAACATCAAATTCCGTTCTAAGGTCATTTTGTATAGTTGATTATTAATTGTTCATATATGAGAAGTGTGTCGAGTCGCGTGGCATGTAAATACATCTTCCGGTTGTACATAAGTTCAAATAATCATGTTTCGTCCAAATTCTTGAACATGTTAGCTTTTCTTTAAGGTTAAATTTTAAACTTTGCATTTGGATGTTTGGATTCAAAGTCTTGTGAATAAATTGTGTGCATTCTACAACAGATTTGTTCGTTTGTACATAAAAAACAGAGAATAACACAATGAACAATGAAAGTGCAAATCATGTATATAATCCGATCAAAATCCATAAAAAATCAAAACATCAAGTCTGAGTATCATCACTAACTACCAGGGCACACAACGCCCAATAAGGAAATCCACAACTAGGGCACGCAGGCCCAATCCACCTATCTACCGGGACACAAAGGCCCAATCAAAGGAAAAGACAAAAAGCAAAAGCAAGGCTCTAAGCTACTCTATGTCTACTATATACTACTCTGTCTCATCCATCGTCTCGTCCGAGCTCTCAGCATCGTCTCCGCGTCGCTGCTCCTGACGCTCCTGACGGGAAGAGGGGTAGTTAGCGTCATCAACGATGTCGTCGCTCGAGCTCGCTTCTTCTATCCCCTCAGGAACTACCTCCACCCTCCGGCGGGACGATCTCTGCGGTCTCTCCTCCTCGAGTCCCACCACCGCTGGCTTCGAACGCCCGAGCCGCACGGTCGTGTCTCCAGGACTGCCAACTCCAGCATAGGACCTCTTCCTAATCACGGGCGACTGTATCATCAAGCAAAGAGGAAAAGGAATTAGTGCACGGTATAATCAAGGAATTGAAAGTGCAAGAAATGTGAATTACATACCGGTGCAACTCTCGGGCGAGAAGGCCCAGGGGCAGCAAGAGGTGTTGGCTCGCCCTCCAGGCGGATGGTGACCTCCTGCCCGGCTACGAGGCGGCGTATCAGGACACGTAGTCCTCGGTTCTGCTCGTACAACGTCTGTGCCGCCTCCTGTGAAACCTGCAAGCAAGTCAAGATTCGAGTCATTAGTACATTTGGGCATTCATAATCAAGGCATGCGAATTTGAATAAGTGAAATGATTCTTACCGGTGCCGAGAGCGGCGGAAAGTCAGCCGGTGGCCTCGGGATATCTATATCCCCTGCCTCTCCACTAGCGGAGGTGACGTGCACCCAACACCTAGCCGCCACCGTCTCTTGGGTTGAGGTACCAACGTCCTCACCCTCACCTCCTGCCACCCCTCCAGCTGAGGCGCGCGCCTTCGCGGCCTTCTCCCTCTCCACCTTATCCCTCCACTCCTCTACACCTAATGGACCGGCCAGGTATCTCCTCCGATAGTCTATGTAACTCAAGGCTGGTCGCAAGTACTGGCTCAGGTCCAGATCGGGCGTCGTGTAACGCTCGATCTCTGCCAGCGTGTACCGGGACGTCATCAGCACCCGAGGAGGAAGGCGTCCTGGCACCTGTGGTCTCTCAGCCCGCAACGACTGTCGCAGCACCTTGTCACCAAGGTACCAGAACCAGCCGTACTGGCACTCGAGTAGGACCCTCCCTCTCGTGAGCTCCCTGCTCTGAGCTAAGTAAGGCTCGTCGACGGCATCCCATACGTGCCAGCGGACCTGCAAGAACTGTTCAAGCATTAGTAATCGAATGCATGATTATGAGCGAATTGAAAGCAAATTGAATGCGTGTAAGAGTTGGATACTTACCAAGGAAGCAGGGAGTCTGTCAAGTGAAGCACGGAGAGCATGCATATTCCCCCGCGCAGAACCACCGTAGCGGAAGCCTTCCCCCCAGCACAGTGCCCGGGGGATGACGTCCGGCTCCTTGTGCCGTGTCTCCGGGGGATGCAACCCCAACACCTCGTAAGCCTAGAGCTGCATGGTAAACAACAAGTTAGTCAATCAATGTGAGTTTTGGTAACCAAGTGCGACTATTGAAGTGCGTGCAATTTAATTTTGAAGCGAAAGTTTTGAACTTTTACCTCCCAGACGCTCCACAGTCCCGATATGCTGGTCCCTTTCCGCCTAGAGACGGCATTCATGAATGCGTAGCACGAACCAAGCGCCGCTCCACCCCAGTTATACGTCGCCGCCTTGGCGAAGTCCCTCAACCCTCCGAGATAGGAGAAGTGCACCCTGTTACGCCTGTTTGGGTACAGTGAAGCCCCAAACAGGTATAACAGGTAGCACCTCGCCTTCCGCGCCGCGTCCTCCTCATCCGCCGGCTCACCCAACCCCATCAACTTGAATTGGCCATATGTGGCCGTCTCTCCCTCCCTGTTGGGCACGAAGCCCAAGAACCATCTCAGCGCCGCCTCATCCCTACCAATCCCCGAGTCGAACGGGATTGGGTCTCCTCCTACCCGCAATCTCGTGAGCGCCGAGAAGTCCAGTGGCGTCATCGTTGCCTCCCTGAAGTTAAGGTGAAAGGAACTCGTAGAGTCCCTCCACCTCTCTGCCAATGCCGTCACCACGGCATGGTCGTGTTGTGTGCTCGTGAGAGTCGGGATGAACGCCCCGAACCCTGCCTGATCCACCAATGCCTTCACGGAGGCATGCAACTGCTGATAGATCTCCCAACTGAAACCCATACCTCCGTGAGCCTTCAAGCGCAAGTTTCTCTGCATACAATCAACAAACAGGCAAACAATCAGGCGTTAGTCCAATCATTCATTTAATCGTCAATCTAGTCATCAATCAAGCAGTAGTTCAATCATTCAATGCAAATTAGGGTTGCTGACTACTGAAAGTACGCGAAAGCAATGAACAAGAAAGTAAAGCAAGCATACCGTCAGGCAGTCGGTCGAAAGGTGGACCTCGGGGTCCAGTAGTACCTCCTCTCTGAAGTACAACTCCTGGCGGGGAGTGTAGTCCTCTGAAGCGGAAGGCACGAAGAGGTGCACTGGTGGGGCATAGGTCGCCGCGTCGAAAGCCGGCCTCTTCCTCTTCTGCCACTGTCTGGCAGCCTGGACCACTGTCGTCCTTGGTCCAGCCACCCTCTCATCCTCCTCAGCCTGTATCCTAGCCGCCTCCGCTGCCTCCTCTACCTCAAACTCCTCACAAAAAGCCCTCGCCGCCTCGTCCTCATCTACTGCCTCCCGCAACAGCGTTGCATGCCTCTCCCTACTCTCAAAGACAGCCTCCCTCGCCGCCTCCAGAATCTCCGGGGCATCCGCTGCAGCTGCCAGCACTACCTCCTGTGGCGCATGCTCAATATAATCCTCCCGGGAGATCCCTATCGGCCCCTGAACCAACGGCCCACCACTCGGTCCCCGAGCCAACGGCTCACCACCTATCACCACTGCCTTCCCCTTATCTCCCCCACTAGGCTACTGGCTGGGTCTCGGCTCTATCCTCCAGCGGGGTGCCCTAGTCCTGGTCACCCCGCTCGCGCCCTCCGCCCTGTCACCGTCACCACTACTACCACCGACACCTCTCTCTCCAATCCTCCTTTCCTCGACCGTCTCCTCGCTACCACTACTGCTAGCCTCGCTCACACTCTCAACCTCGACTCTCTCCTCACCCCCTTCCTCTCTCCTCTCCTCTACCCTCACCGACACCGGTGCGTCATCGCCACCACCTAAGCCACTACCCCCACTGCCATCTCTCTCACCATCTCCACCAACATCACCACCAGCCACCACCGTCTTGGTGGCTGGATCTCCACCACTGCCAGAAACTGCCGGATCACCACCATCATTACCACCAACCATCCCTGGCCTATCACCGTCGGCACCCACCACTTCCTTCTCTTTTTTCTCCCCGTCGCCGCCGCCCTTAACCACCGTGTGCCCCTCTGGTGGCACCTCAACCCCTGTAACACCAATGTCAGCCACCAAATCACCCCCTTGAGCGCTCGATCTACCACCGTCGGCGGCGAGCCCACAGGGGGCTGTAACTCACTGGGTTTTTCCATAGGAATCGATCTAGACCTTGCATCAAGCCCTAATCGACTGGAATTGGACCAGAATCGTACGAACAAACCCTGGAATTGGGGGTTTTTGATTTGGATCGAAATTTGAGTGAGAAACGAGAGGGCCTTGATCGGAATCGCAGCAGAGATGAACGGAATTGCTCTCGGGAAATTTTGGAACGTTATGAGAATAAATCGGACGTTAAATGGAATTAAAACGGACGTTGAGGGTTCTGAACCGTCGTCCCCGTTCAGAGGTTCAAGCGCTCAAGCTGGACCTTTTGAACGCTGGAAGGCCAGCAGTGGGGTTGAGCACTCAAACCGAGTTGAGCGCTCAAGGGGGGTACCCTGAGCGCTCAAACCCCATCTTGGCAGAACTTTTTGCTTCTTTTGCAAGCTTTGCAGGGGCATTTTTGGCATTCTATATATCATTCGTTAACATACCATGGACTCGTTAGTCCCAATCAATCGAACGCACGTAGATCCGAGGATCTAAATCTCAGTATTTGGTCGTGCTAGGCCGTGTTAATCAATTGAGACGTGTTGTGTATGTATGTCTCGCGTTAGCGTATGCGCGAAGTATTTTGACTCCGGTCTGAGAGCCACGTGCTTGTTTAAATCATGTCAACCAATCATGTTTCGCGTTAGCGTATGCGCGAAGTATTTTGACTCCGGTCTGAGAGCCACGTGCTTGTTTAAATCATGTCAACCAATCATGTTTCGCGTTAGCGTATGCGCGAAGTATTTTGACTCCGGTCTGAGAGCCACGTGCTTGTTTAAATCATGTCTACCAATCATGTTTCGCGTTAAAGTATGCGCGAAGTATTTTGACTCCGGTCTGAGAGCCACGTGCTTGTTTAAATCATGTCAACCAATCATGTTTCGCGTTAGCGTATGCGCGAAGTATTTTGACTCCGGTCTGAGAGCCACGTGCTTGTTTAAATCATGTCAACCAATCATGTTTCGCGTTAGCGTATGCGCGAAGTATTTTGACTCCGGTCTGAGAGCCACGTGCTTGTTTAAATCATGTCTACCAATCATGTTTCGCGTTAAAGTATGCGCGAAGTATTTTGACTCCGGTCTGAGAGCCACGTGCTTGTTTAAATCATGTCAACCAATCATGTTTCGCGTTAGCGTATGCGCGAAGTATTTTGACTCCGGTCTGAGAGCCACGTGCTTGTTTAAATCATGTTTTAGGCTGAGTGCCCATCCAAATCATTTTTCAACAATCGTCATTTCTATAACAATCTTTTGCGTAAACCGTGTTCTGAAAATCATTTGTGTAATCATGAAATGCTTGAAAGCATTGCCCCGAAGAACTACGCCGGTCTGATCCCTGCAAGGGGGTACGTAGGCAGCTCGAAGAGCACGACCGATTGATCTTTAAAGTTTTCCTTTGTGGTTTGAGATGCATCGCAGGGAATGAGTCTGGTTGTCTATGTCTTGGACGTCACTCATACCAAATCAATGGCATCGAGTCCCGTCCAAGAGGGGCAACTGTAGACACCCTGATTTTGAACCTGGGATGCGCTCGAGCATTCCCGATGATGAAACAGACCAATTACGACTACCTGAAACTGGTGAAAATGGCTTGAACTTGATTAGAGTCAACCAAACATTACCCAAGCAATCAAAACAGCCCAAACCAACTCAAGCATTGTTGAATCAAGCCAAACCATCAATCTGCCACCAAGAACCTTGAGCGCTCAAACCCCTGAGAAACACCTTGAGCGCTCAAACCCCTGAGAAACACCTTGAGCGCTCAAGCCTACGGATTTGAGCGCTCAACTCTGATCCCAGTCAGGAATCTGCAGAGCATCTAATCATGAGATTTTCTGCATGGGAGCGTCTGGGGTGATCTCCTACGATCCTAATACGTATAATACACTCTAACACAACCCTAAAATTACACCTAAAGCTACCCCTAACCCCCCCATTTTGAAAATCAAAACCCACTCTCTCTCTTTACACTTCCCTCCCACTCTTCCTTCTATAAAAATCAACCTCTACCCCTGGTTTTGTGGTTGCTGACTGAAACACTCCAGCTCTCCTATTGCTCCTACTACTCCAGAAAATGTTCTCACTCTCTCTCTCTACAACACCACCCCATACAACATCAAAACCATCTACAAAACCATCTTTCAAGTTCAAAATACCACTTCGACTCATCATCTATTGATCAATAAACCTCACACACTGTTTCACCCATCCAGAATACTAACCAAACGTCCATAATCGTCCATCCCCAAGCCCAAAATCAAGTTCAAGCTTTCAATCAAGTTAAAAAGGTAGTTAATATGTGAAATATCACATTTTGGGTTTTCTAAGAGAGACCAGTAGGTTCAAGCAAGTTCGTTATACTTGCATTGGGCTTACAAGGTCCAAAATATATAATCAAAGCATTTTCAAAATCTGCAGTTACAGCAGGGGTTGAGCGCTCAAGCCTCAGACCTTGAGCGCTCAAGCCCAGTTCTGGTTAGTCACTGTTTTATGCTTTTGGGCTTTATACAGACTTTTGATCAACATAAAAAGGCTATTGAGGTGTTTATTTCATTTTCCAAATAATCTTTTACATCTTAAATGTTCATGCATGTACACCTTTTAGTCTTTTTATGATTTTAATGTGTATAAACCTTGTTTTAAAGGGTAGAGCGCTCAAGGTCATGCCTTTGAGCGCTCAAGCTGTTCTAGGGCCATTCGTTGGTTGCTAGTTGTTTCGATGATGGATCATGGTTTAACTTCTTTCTGGTGTGTGTGTGTGTTGTTATATTTGTGCTTATGATCTAGATCTCTCTCTCACATACTCTTTTGAGTGTTTTCCTTTGTTGATTCGTGGTGGTCTTCTTCTTTTATCATTCTTTGGAAGATCAAAGCTTTATGTTTTAGTCTATTTCTTCATTAAAAGGGTTTATTAGTGATTGATCTTACAAACAATGAGCAAAGAAGTGATGAAGAGGCTTGAATTCATAGAAACCAGAAACTGGTTTGAGCGCTCAATCCATGAGCCTTGAGCGCTCAAACTGTTTTGTGGACAATTTCTAATTTGACACTCCCAAGTCATTTCTGGGTGAATAAAACGTTCAATTAACCTTTCTGAAGTGTCAATGAGCTTTAAATGTGATTAATCATGAAAAACCAACAGGAAAATGCATGAGAGGAATAAGGGTTGAGCGCTCAAGCCATCACCCTTGAGCGCTCAATCCCTATTCTGGGATCCAGATTGTGAATCAGTATCTTATGTTCTATAATCTCTCGTGTCGAAGAACAATTTCTGTTGTTATTTACTTATGTGAATATTTGGAGTAATTTTCTTTATTGTTATCATCATCACCCATGTAGATCACGTGCACGAGCATCCATCGTAGATTCGTATCTTTTGCGTATATATGGTTGTTATGTGATTCTTGTCCCCGATTCCCCCGTCTACGTGGATAAATCGAATTTCAAATATTTTCAAAATCCCACAAAATGTTGAGTAGAGACCGGTTCACGGACCGGGCAAGAGGGGTGCCGTAAAACCCTTCCCCTCTCGTAACCAAACCCCCGAATCCGAGAAATCTTTGGTTCCGCCATGACCAGTAAAATCTTTTTCAATGGGCAAATGAGTCATTTTTAATCGGTTTCTCGGGTTCGGACCTCAAATCCGGGTGGCGACTCTAACAATCACAATCTTTTCAAACGCAAAACCGAACCATTTCCGCGGGCCCTCCACAGTCCTCATCATTAACCGATTAAAAACCTTCTCAAACTTATGGGCAGCATCAAGCATTAAATAGGTAGAGTTCCACCTAGTAGGTACATCAAGACACAAATACTTTTTGGACTCAATCTTTTCCTTCACGACACATTTTTTAAAAGCCTCAAGCCTATTAGGAGAAGACCTTACGTACCTCACAACCTCACGTATGCAAGCAATAGATGAATCAAGTTCTTTCAAACCATCACAAACAATAAGGTTAAGGATATGTGCATAGCAACGCACATGTAAAAATTCATGCTCTAAGATGGTTCCCTCCCAATCTTTTGTTTTCTTCGCCAAGTACTTGATAGTAGTGCTATTTGAACTAGCATTGTCCACAGTTAAGGTAAAGACCCTACCAATGTTCCATTCAATTATGCAACGCTCAATTTCTCTACCAATTGTTTCTCCCTTATGGTCTTCTACTTGACAAAAGTTCAAAATTCTTTTATGGAGCTTCCAATCATCCCCAACAAAGTGTGCAGTTAGGCACATATAATCCAGATTTTGGATCGATGTCCATGTGTCTGTGGTGAGACAAACCCTACAACCTTGTATGAGACTCCATAACTTCTCCCTATGAGATTCCTTAACTTCTCCCTCTCTCTATTGAATATTTTGACAACATCTCGAGCAATTGTAAAACGAGATGGGATATTTTTGAACTTAGGTTGCATGATGTTGCAAAATTTTCTAAACCCAACTCCTTCAACATATCTAAAGGGCAATTCATCAATTATTATCATCTCAACAAGAGCATTTCTAGCTGCTTCAATAGTAAAGGTTGTGGCAACAAGTTCAAGACCCTCATTTCCATCTTTTTTATGTTCAAAATTTAATGTTTGCTGACCCCTTGCTCATTTCTATAAGGATATTTTTTGCACCTATTCATGTGGGCTGTTAAATTACTAATACCATGAATTTTAAGATCAGCAAGATATACCAGACGACAATATTTGCATGTAGCCCGTTGTATCCCATCGTCGGTATCCTTGGCCTCAATTTTGTCGAAGTGGTCCCAACAAGCAGCTGGCGGTATGTTTGTAGCCGCTTTTTTTCGTTCCTTCACCACCTTGGCCTCCTGCTTGGTACCCTTTGTAGGTTGCTCACCAGCATTTTCACCAACCCGGGTGTTAGCTTGGGCATCATTACCGCCAACTGGAGGATCCATAACCTATTCGGAAAAAATACAAAAATAGTCACCACTCATATTCAAAAGAACAGATCCAACAACAAAAATAAAAGAAAAGAAAGATTGTTTATTGAACTCATAAGGAGTATTTCTTAGATAATCAAGGAGACAAGGACAATATTATTGCTAAAACAATAAGGAAACACGATTAAAACAAACATGCAAATGATCCATAATTTTGGAATTTTTTTTTAATGTATTTGGTTTTTTAACTTCCTTCTTTGGGTTTAGAAAAAAAGAAAAAGAAAAAAAGGAAAAAAAAACAATGCCACACTCCATTGTTATCTTCCTGAAAAACAAAACCCACCCCTCTCTCATTATGGGTTAATAAGTTGAAAATCAAAATTAAACTAAAAAAAAAAATTATTACAAAATCGAGCAATAGCACTATTTTGGAACCGAAGAACTAAACAAATGTGGAGTCATCAGTCCTCGATTTAATGTTGGTGTCAAAGAGATTGAGGGATGGACTAGGGGTGCACAAACACCGGGCCGGGCTGGGTTCGGGCAAGGCTTATGCTACATAAAACGAGATTCTTCTATTCCCAAGCCCGGCCCATTAATAATCGGGCTTCATTTAATTTGCCCAAGCCCGGCCCAGTTATAATTTTAATTTCTCAAGCTCGTCCAACAAGCCCATTTATTTTTCTAAAGTATGGTATATCATAAACATAAATCAATCAACTATAACGATTAGAATTACAATTCACAACCGTAATAATATACTTAAAATTCTATATTCTCCCAAAAATATTAGAAATAGACCCATAAATGAAAGTGCTTTAAAAGATGGAACTCTAACATGTAAAAACTTCTCTCGAGTATCTCTCCTTTAAAATCACACTTCTTTTACAACTGATCTTGTAGAGCACAGTAAAAATAAAAGGAAAAAAAAAACTATGAGTTATTACTATAAGACAGTAGTTTAATGAGAAAAAAAATTTCAAAGTTTTCTTAACAAATTGCTATTACTTCAAAGGTATTCTCTACATACGTAGAACTTGAATTCATTTTTATCAATGTCACTTTCATCAAAATAAATAAACCATAAGGAGTTAGGTTCCAGCAATAACATACACATATATACATATAGTTTTAAAATAAAAATATAATTTAAATCGAGCCGGGCGGGGCCTTAGAGGAATTTCCCAAACCCGGCCCAATTAGTAAACGGGCTTAAAATCTCAACCCATCCCAGCCTTATGGGCCTAAATATTGTTCCCAAACCCTAAAAAAATTGGGCTGAGTTGGGCGGGCTGGGCGTGCTACTGGGCCGATGTGCACCCCTAGGATGGACTGCTAGATTGCTTCCTTCAAGACAGGTTGGCACCTAAAAAAAAAAAAACTTATCAAATACTGGAAATTGGTAACTGGTAAGGCTATGTTGATTGTTGAGGAGGGGATGGAGATGAAGTTTGGAAGATTGAGAAAGAGAGAGACTGTTTACATTTTGATCAGAGAGAGAGAGAGAGACGATGGGTATGGGTGTGGGGCGCAGATCTGGGGAGTGGGGTAGAGATTAGGGTTAGAATATTGGCTAAGGCATGAGGAGATTTGAACACATGTAAGGTGGAGATGCCAAGTTGTGTACAACTAGTGGTAGATATTTCTAGATCATTGTGTTTGTACATATAGGTCGGGTCGGGTTCACCAGATTGCGGACTTCCCAACCCGACCCTAACCCGGAACCCGACAAAAAAACAACAGATTGACCCGCAAACTGCCTGATTACTCTGATTGAACCGCTTGATGGCCTTCGGGTTAGTTGGGTTGGATCGGATTGGTCGGGTTCCGCGGATCCATGCTCAACCCTAGAACTAGTTTCCCGAACCAACTACATGAATGTCAGCCCACCTCTCGGAATCCGGAAGGTGCACAATGATTTGTCTTTTTTCGGGGCAAGTCATCAGAAAGTAACGTCCGAATTTGGAATTCCAAGACATCACGTAGATGTCAAAGAGATCCCATACTCGAAGCTCTAACTTATCCCTTAACTTCAACTCATAAGCAGAGTTGATTATCCGATAGTTGTTGGCGCTCAGATGGTTCGGAGAAAGGTGGTAGGTATTTAGGATTGCACGAATGAAGTTATTCATAGGGAATCTGACCCCACCCTTTGTGATCACCATCAAAGGAACGTTAATGTGGTTCGGCCCGTATCTGAGTGTCGTTCCCCTAGGATGAAGTGTCACTGACACCCCCTCGAGGATGTCATACTTCTCCATAAATCTGGCGTAGCTAGCATCCCCCTTGGTGAAATAAGGAAGATAGGGGCAGGGAGGCTCCTTCTTCCCGCTGCCCGACGCCTCTTCGGATGACCTACCTCCCCCGGATGGCGTCACTCCGATCTCGGCGAGTGTGGCTTGTTCAACCTCAGCCGTAGCATCTGTATCCAAAGGATGTTCGGCGCCGACACTGGTAGTGGGTTCAACACTAGTGGTCATTTCGGTGGGCTCCCACTTCGAACGGTCATCTGACTCGATGGCGTCACTATCGTCAAGAAAGCCATCCGAGGCGTCCCCTTCCACTTCTTCTAAAGATTCCTTGGGGTCAAGAGGTGTTGGTTCGAGGGGGACGGACTGTAGAGGTCTCTCATCTATGGGGTCATCCCATCGGTGGTCCATGGTCACTATTTCCCGACAAGTATTTTGCCAAGACCTTAAACCGTTGACTATATGAAAAATATTGGAAGCAGCAGTGCTGGAGGTTTCAGAATCTGAGCTCTCGGAACCAGACGAGATCTCGATGACCGATGGCGCCAGACCTAGCAAAAAGAATGCATGGGTGAAGACCATTAGCGATATGCAGTGGGTCATTAAACCGTTCATGCCGAGCTACCTATACATAGGTGGCCCATTAGACAGTCGAGATCTCAATTGTTTCAAACGTGCTCAAGTGAGACTCTTCGGTATACGTGGCCGAAGGGAGTCAAGTGGAAGTGTATTCTCCTAAGTTAAACTCTTCGGTGTCATCTTCAACCTTGTGCCAACAACATGTTGAAGATGACTATTCATCTTCCTACCCAAACCCAAAAAACAACCCAGAACGCATGAAAAACATGTGAAAATGAATGAAAAATAGGCATAAGAGCATGTAGAGGAAAAGTGGAAAAAGGAGGTTAGAAAAGGATTTTACCTGAAAATCTGGTGAAGACGAGTTGCAACCTCCTCGATCCGCAAAGAAACTTTGAGATTTCTAGAGAAAGAGGCTCTGGAAATCAAATGGCTAGAGAGAGAAAGTGTTCTCTCTTATCCCATGGGAACTATTTATAGAGGAGGGGGGAGATCGAAAAGTTGAATGCATTAGGCGGGAAAACTCGGTGATGATGATGAAGAACCTGAAACGACCTGTGCTCGGCCAACCGACTTCCAACACGTGTCAACAAGGATGGCTCAAGATGGGAATGCCCAATCACGTGCAGGCATGACGACAGCTGGTACGACGCGGTTAAATGCGACATGACGACATGACAACAACTGTCACATCGCACCAAGAACCCTACTCGTAGAGGACACGTGGCAGGACGCTGGTGGATGGGAAATCGGCGACGCCAGAGCATCTAATGACAAACCTTATCTCATAATCCTGGGGCTCGGATTCCACCCCGCTCGGTTACCGAGCAATCAATCCCTTCACCGAAACAAAATCGTGTGAAGGAATTGAAGGGCTATTGTAGGGGTCCGGATATACCGAGCACTAATCCTGATTTGTAAATATAATAAACGAATGAGACACCTCTAAGGTAAAGATGCCGAAAGGCTACTTATGAGGGACTCTTTGGGAAAATGTTCATATGGGACTAATGTGTTCATTAAGAATGAACGGGGCTTCGGCATATTGCCTTGGCAGTTTGCCGAGAGAACGAAAGGCCATATTCGCAGGCAATCCCAAGTATTGGAATCATATAGGAGCTCGGTCTATAGCCGAGACATCAACCAGCCCCGCCGGATAAGAAGGTACTATACAGATGCCGAAGGGTCATAGCCTGGGGCTGACTCAACAAAGACTTTAATGCTGCATGTGCGTGTAACAAACCGTGATCATGACGAGTGACGACATCTGAACGGTTTATGACATGTGTCATGACCTTACTGGAGGCATGTGCTAGCAGCATATTCTCTCGAGCTTGTCATAGTGACGTCAGCCGAAAGGTTATGTCACATGACGAGCACGATTGCGCTTGGAGAACAAGTCAAGGATCACCTATAAAAGGTAACCTTCATCAGAAGATCAAGGTACACACTCTCTCTCACTAAAACCCTAGATCTACATTTGCAGTTCATCTCCTTCACAGACTTACTTGACCGTCGGAGGGCCGTTCTGAACTCTGTCGTCCAGTATGGTGCTAACGGGGGTGTTAAGTGTGCAGGATCTAGAGCTCCGATTGAAGAGAAGATCATCTTCAGCAATCATCACCGGCGAGAAGAACTGTCTGAGGAATTGTAGCTCCACATTATCAAAACGTGGCTTGAAATTTCTTTTTTTGCTTTACTAGATTCACCCAACAACATTCAATGGCACCCTGAGTTTTATCTATGATACCACCACTAAAGCCTCGATGGATGGGTGCATCTGTTTTTAAAAGTCTTGATGCCAACCATCCATATTGATGCCTTTTAAGAGTCTAGCTTGCATGTTGCCCTCACAAGAATACTTGGATGCAAAACTTATCAGAAGTGAAGCATCTGAAATCACCCTTATGGCTGGTAGCTCGAGATTTCGATGGATCATTCTCAGCAATGGATACTATGGTGGTTGTGCCTTCGGTGTGAAATGAATAGAAGGATTTTCTAGAAAATAGGTGTGGATACTTCAGCTTTGGTGAAGATGATTTTAGAGCAATTTAAAGCTTGTGCGTGCTCTTGGAGAAAATATACCTGAGACATTAAACAATCACAGCTTATATTTGGATTCAGGAATCCCTTTCTATATACTTAAACACAATTTCTATTGTTTGTTACTCGGTCCTTATGTGTAGGAGAGTTTCGTTTGTTTGCTTGCTTATTCTTATCAATTATTCTCAAATCGCTTTGTTCGTTTTGGTTGTTGTTTCCATTTTGCAATATTTCACAGTGATATATAAAATATCTACAACAAAACTGAGCACGCGGTTTTGTATGAAGCATGATGCACGACACCAGTGGTTAATAAAGTAATTAAAAAACTTAATCTCAGCCCTCCATCTCAATGACTGAGATGGAGTGTCAAAATATGTGTGCAAAACGTGTGTCCACGGATCCGCCCCCATATATATATATACACACACGATAATTGGTTTTTCGAACAGGCATGAATACAACATTTATAGGATAACTTCCGTCTTGAAAGTTATTTGATGTACTTTATTATTCCACGATTCTTATGAATTTCAAATTCCAATAAGGGATCCCTCATTTTAAATTTCATGCAGACCAAACAACTTTTCCACTTTTCGAACTGAATTTTGACGATCCGAACCATTAGATTATATAGCGTTTTTAACAAAAACTGATCGGATGAAGCTCTTTCGGGTATTTGTTTTGGAAGAATCCTCGCGGTGGACCTTAAAAACACATTTTAAACACACCTAACAGTTCGGATCGTCGAAATTTGGTCAGAAAGCATCAGGTCCTCACTTCGGTCCTCATATAAGGGTCCTTATTAGAAGTTTTTCCTATATATATATACATATATATAGTGTTTTGCCCGTGCCTGAAGGCACTTGATGAAGTTCAAAAGCCTTAACCAACTACACAACACTACATGCACTGATCTCATCATCAAGTATTCCTGTTAATGCTATGCCACCACCCCTATCATGATTGTTAAGTGAAACTAAAAAGAAAAAAAGAAAAACAAAGCTAGTAACATCTAATTGGTCAATTCACGCTTTCTACATAAGAGGGCAAAAAAATTTGAATGAAAATCATTTACCATTAAAAAATCAACTAAGCCAAGGAATGAATGGATTTGATCAACACTTCTCTCCCACGCATTTTGGAAACTTTTAAAAATGCACAAATTTTCTGAGACATTCCAAAATGGAATATATGACAACCTTTGCAGGAGGGAAGGAGTAATAAAACCCAGCGGTTCATGTAGAACAAAAATTATTTTTTGAAGGGTCACTAAAAGAATCTTTCTTATTTTTTTTTTATGATTTTCAAACCAACAATCTAAATCATTTGAAAAAGTAGATTGTGCGTGCGAGAGAGATTGTGCATTTTTTGTAATCCAAAAAAAAAGAGAGAGAGAAGTATTCTGAATTTGAAATTTCCCTATGAGGGTTGGATGCGCGCGTGTGTGTGTGTGTGTGTGTGAGAGAGAGAGAGAGAGAGAGAGAGAGAGAGAGAGAGAGAGAGAGAGAGAGAGAGGATTTTTGAAATTTGAAATTCGCATATGAATTAAAGGATGGCGTTTCTTTTCCAAAATGAGATTCTTTCAAAATTGAAATTTTCCTATGAATGGATTAGATGTCAAAGAGAGGGAAATAGTATTTTTTGAAATTGGAAATTCCCATATGAAATGATGGTTCTTTTAGAAATGAATTTTCTTTCATGTGGTATTCTTTTTATCCGCTTTCCTTTTTCGTTTTTGTAAATTAACTAAAAGTTATCTTGAAAATGCAAAATTTTCTTAGACTGCAGAAACACAACTTTGTCTATAAGGTAAGATTTGGGCCTTATTATAGATATTCTTAGGAGAGAGATCTTTGAAACATGGAAATGCCATGTAAGACATTTTCCTGTGATAGATTGGATGTCAAAGAGAAAGAGAGAGTATTTTTTGAAAATTTGAAATTCCCATATGAAATGATGATTTTGGACTTGTCATAGATATTGTTAGGAGAGAAGTGAGAGATCTTTGAAATTTGGAAATGCCATGTAAGACATTTTTGAAAAAGTAATGAGAATTTGAAATATGGAAATGCCATATAGGACATTTTGAAAAAACCTTTGATTGGAGGTTTTGGGTGTTTATAAGGTTTTAAAAATTATTTTATAAAATCCGAACCGATTGGAGGTTTTTTAAAAAGGTTTTAAAAATTATTTTTATAAAATCCGATGATTTTTCATGTGTTTAAAATCTAAATGTGTTTAAAAATCATAAAAAAATTACCGGAAAGACCTTGATCCGAGCAGTTTTTCACAAAAATTGTACATATACAGTTTTGTGAAAAACTGTTTGGATCAAGCCCTTCCCCGTATTTTTATTTTATTTTATGATTTCTCGCGGGGGGGCCCTTAAAAACACATTTTAAAAAGGACCTCCCGGATTTATATATATATATATATATATATATATATATATATATATATATCTAAGAACATATCCTGTGAGGGCTCCCTCACAAAAAAAGTGCGGGAAAACAGTTGTGGGCCATTGGATCCTATGCCCTTCACGCGATCCAACGGCTAACAACTGTTTTCCCGCACTTTTTTTTTGTGAGGGAGCCCTCAAAGGAAACTTCTTGTATATATATATATATATATATATATATATATAAGGACCTCCCGGATTTAAGAAAAAATGTAATTTTTTCACTTAAAAAATTATTTTTGAGAAATCTGAACCGTCCAGTTTTTGCGAAAAATTGCTTGGATCAAGCCCTTCCCAGTATTTTTTTTTTTTTGAAGATTTCCCGCGTGGACCCTTGAAAACACCTTTTGAACACATTGGATGGTTTTGATCGTCAAAAAAATGGTCGGATCATAGGGGTCCGCAAGTCCGGAGGCCGGACTAGAAGCGGTCCCCATATATATATGATATGTATATGTGTATATATATGTGTGTATGTATATATATATATATATAGAGTCCGGTTCTAGTCCGGGAGTCCCGGATCCGGGACTCCACTTCCCGATATTTTTTTGACGATCCGATCCGTCCAATGTGTTGAAGGTGTTTTCCAAGGTCCCAGGCCGGAAGGGCTTGATCAAGCGATTTTCGCAAAAACTTTATATTTACAGTTTTTGCGAAAAACTACTTGGATCAAGCCCTTCCCGGTATTTTTTTTTGAAGATTTCCCGCGTGGACCTTGGAAAACACCTTTTGAAGACATTGGACGGCTCGGATTTCCCAAAAACAATTTTTAAAAGCATCAAAACACCAAAAAACCCTTCAATCCGGGAAATCCGGGATCCTTGACAGGATCGCCGGTGTATATATATATATATATATACACTCAACGGGCATAACACTTGTGCTGCGCATGAGGCCGTAAACCTAGTTAAAATAAATAGAGTGCAGAAATCATTCTTTTGATTTGATATAGTCATTTGTAAACCAACTCTCACATATTCTCCGTTTCAGAGACTCAAACTAATATTGTTTATTCATGAAGTGATTGTGGAGAGTTTTACAATTTAGATTGAGTCCAACACACATTTGGCCATTTAGGTCTCCATTTTTAAAAAAAATAATCATTTGTTTTGTCTTCACTCTACTTGTAAGAGGGACAAAAGTTAGGGTACGTAAATCAACAATTAATTGACTAGGGAAAAGAATAATTAGATGATAGATGATGAGACTAGGTAGAGTGGACTGGTGAAGAATCAAGGCTAAACAGTGGAAGAAACCCTCAACAGAATTCCATCTAAGATGGAAATAAATGTTCTCTAGGGAATATTCCCTCTCTAGAATCACTCTCAAAGTTTTTGAGAAAAGATCCTTTGAAATGTAGGAGGGATGCCCTATTTATAGAATACTTGGCCTCTTTTTCTGGGCCGAGTCAACTTATAATTTGGACAAGCGTCACATGGTTCGTGCGTGAACATTCCTTCCGTATTGTCAGGGCGCGGCCCCCGCGACACCTGTGGTGGTCCCGCGGGTGCTCCTCCGTGAGTGCCCCTCCGCGATGAACCCCTGTTCTTAGCCACCAATCCACAAAATCTCCAGTAATCTCAAAAAGCAGTGCGGTCATGATCTCCTTGGTCTATTGAAACTTGACCAAGCCTCTAAATGGCTTCCCCTCTAGCCCCGCTAAGTTGGCCGGGGAGGAACAAATCGTCCGAGTCCATTTGGGAAGTCAACGTCTCTTTCCGTCATTTTCCCTTGACTGGAGTGGGATAGTCGTGGTACGATCGGGCCATGTCTTGACCTAATTTTAAATCTTTGTTGAGTTATGCTCAAGTCAAATCACGCGTGAGTCATTGTGAAATATTGTCCTCGCACTTGTGCTTGATTTGCAAGAGGTCTCGCGGCCTCGGTTCTCTAAATAAAATCCAAAGTTTGACATACTTAAAGAAATTGGGTCAACCTGGTCAAGGCTTCAGTACCTATGCGGAAGTGGGTCCAGATGTCTCGATATAGGCTTGTTCGAAAATGGGTTAGCGGCTGTAGGTTAGCAATAAAAGGGATACGCGTTGGCCGGAGGTCCAGCGATACTGGGCCCAGTGGTCACAGCCCCTACGGGTAGAGGGGGTCTTTCGGCCCAAAGGGGCCTCGCTGGTCAAAGGTCCATCGGGAATGGGTTCTCAGTAAAGGGGCTAGCGGTACAGGTCTAGCGGATTGGTTTCCAGCAATGGGTCTAAAGTCTTGGTCTTCACGCGATCTCAAACCACAATCAGTAAGGAGGCCCAATGGCAACAATTGCCCAGCAGGGCTTGAGGCCCAACGTGTTTCAACTCACGCAGGTAACGCCCACGCGGGCTAAGGGAAAGTCCCACTCGAGTTGGAGGTCCTGCGTTCCAAAGGTACCCAACTTCTAGGGTTATTGGAATAATTCCATCAGTCTTCAGATTTTTGTTTATTTTCTCCACGTGTCTTGTCTTCTCGAGTGTCACGTGTTTAGGGATGGTCATCTCGGCCGACCCTCCCCAAATGGGTAGGGAATTCAGGGATTTTTTCAGGGATTGGGTAGGGTATGGGGATTTTTTTAAGGAAATTTTAGGGATTGGGTAGGAGATGGTATAATTAGTCCCTTCCCTGATCCCTGCCCCTCCCCACCCCTCTTCGTTCACATATATAGATATATTATATTATAAGTTTATAAGTTCCCCCGGATAAGGATAACTTGTTGGTTGGTTGTATAAGGAAGGTTTTCTACTTTACTTTTGTTTTATGTGGCACTTTTGAGTGAAATTTTAATCTACTCGGAAACCAAAAACAAAGATAGGAAAAGAATAAGAACAGCAGTAGCACTTTTGAGTGACTTGGTTCGTTTTAATTATTTTTGGGAACCACTTTTGTTATTAGCTTTGGATTTTAAAACAACTTCTTTGGTATTCACTTTAATAGTTTGAGTGAATTTTTGGATCCCCGATTCCCTGTGGGGATCCCCATTCCCCGAATTGGGGCGGGGATGTAGGTTAAAAAAAAATCCCCGGTGGAGATTGGGGATGGGATGGGATGGGGATTGATATGGGTTTGGGAATTGGGGATGGAGGTAGTGGTATCCACCCCCTACCCTCCCCATGCCATCCCTACACGTGTTCGGGATATTTTTACCCTCTACGCTACTTATCCTCCAAAATTTATCATTGTTTTTATAAATTTAATCTCTTACTAAGTTTCCCTTTACCATACATCTAATTTAAAAATATTGAATACCATAGTATAAATTTGGGTAAATTTCGGTCACCCCCTCTGAGGTTTCTGACAAATACAGAGACCTCTCCTACACTTTTTTGAAATTCCACTGCCCTTCCTTGCTTTTCAAATTGATAGTCAGATTCCCCTCTGATGTTACTTTAAGGCTAACAGTGTTAACTTTTTGCATGAAATGACTCTAGTACCCTTAGTATATATTCTCCGAATTAAAAACGTTTTTCAAAAAAATTAAACCGTTTTTCAATTTTTAAAAAAATAGCTTTTAGACAAAAAGTATCGAAGAGAAATTTTTTTCCCCAACCTTTTGAAATTTTTTTTGTTTAAAATACTAGATTTTTGTGGGGAAAAAAAACTAATTTTAAAAAAGTTATTTAAAACAATTTTTTTGAAATACAAAAGTGTGGAAAACAATTTTTTTGGATAAAATCTAGTTTTCGGAAAACCGTTATTAAGTTTTAAAATAGTTTTTTTTTTTAAATTTGAAAAGAAATTAAAAAAATACTGTCCCTCTGACGACTTTAGTAAAAGGGGGAATGGAAACTGGGTCCTGCTGTGGTAGAACCTGGTGAACCTATCTTCTAAACTTCATTTTTTTGAAATAATGGTTTTTTTATCCAAAAAAATGTTTTCACAAAACTTTCGTATTTCAAAAAAATTGTTTTAGTTTTTTTTTTCAAAATTAGTTTTTTTTTCCTTCAAAAAACTATTTTCAACAATTTTTTTTTTTGGAAAAGTAGTTTTTTTGAAGAAAATTATCTCTGATACTTTTTGTTTAAAAGCAATTTTTTAAAAATTTAAAAAGGTTTAATTTTTTTGAAATTATTTTAACTCTATTTTAAAAAATTAATTTTTTTAGGGTGGAGAATATATGTGAAGAGTACTACTGTTATTTCACGCAAAAAGTTAGCACCGTCAGTCTTAAAGTAACGCCAGGGAATCTAGCAATAAGTTTGAAAAAAAGAGGAGGCCAGTGGAATTTCTGAAAGTGTAGGGTAGGTCTCTGTATTTGTCAGAAACCTCAGGGGAGGTAAGTGAAATTTACCCTATAAATTTGGACGAAATGAATATTTAAAGGCGAATTCTAAATACAATCCCTCACAATACCACTAAATTACACTACTGGTTAAAGACTAAAATGCCCTAAAGTAAAATCTACTGTAACGAACCGACCCAACTAACCTCCTAACTTTTAGCCTAACCACGTGGCTCAAAAGGTTAACCTCAAGTTAACAGTAGTTGTCAGGGCCTCCTAATATATATCAAACTACTTTCACAAATTTGAACGATGTGGGACAAACCCACGCATGGGTTGTCACAATCTCCCCATCTTAGGATGCAACATCCTCGTTGCATTGGCCCAACAACCCTTCCCCGGATGGTGTGGCACATAGTTCTTCATAGCACTTTGCTTCAACTTTGGGATTTAAGAGGTGGATCCTACAGATTCTAGAGGTGGCCCCAATCATGTAAACCGGGGTTGTGCTTTGATACCAACTGTATTGCAAATAAGTTAGAGGGAACTAGGTTATTTTATTCGTATGAGAGAGAGAGAGAGAGAGAGAGAGAGAGAGAGAGAGTAGAACAAGTTGACAGCAGCGGCGTTGGGAGACGGATACCCATCAGATTTTCGTTCCTTGGTAAGTCTCTAATCACTTGAATTTGATATATTTTATATTACTTACCTTTAGGACTTTTCAGTTCACCCAATGGCATATGGGTTCTTGTAGATCGAGAAAGAGAATTTGTTGTGGTTGGGTCAATATTTAGCAATGGATTTTGTGAGATGAAAATCTACTTCACTGGTATGGGATTTCAAGGGTTAATGGTGCAGGTTGTATGGGTTTCGGAGTGGAGTTCTATTGGAGGATATTAGTCTTATGTTAAGTATTATATTTATTAGATTTACCAGTAGTCTAATTGCTAGGTATCATGTGATTGATTATGGTTTTTGTAAACTTTAATTCAGATTAGCAAGTACTCCGAGCATCGCATTTTGTGATCAATCGTTCCGATCAAGGTGAGAGGTTAAGCATGTGATCCCTTCTTTTGGATTCCTCTTGAGCCTATCAATTTCTTGAAAAATTCTTTGGTTCGTTGTGATGGATAAATGTTACCTTATTCGTGGAATATTTATTGACATTTGACGTACCCTTTGGCATACAAGGTTAATTGAAATATTTGCTGTGATTGGTTAATATTAATTTTCATATTTGCTCTTTCCGTGAAATCTCCAAAATGTTGTTCTTTTGTGTTTGGGACCATGTATATATTTGTGAAAGTCCCAGGCGCCATCCTGCAGTGACTTTGGCCACTAGAGAAAAGACTTGTGAAATACCTTGTGACTCTAGTGCTCAACGGATTAGGAAAAGACTTGTGAAATACCCCGTGACCCTATTCTGGATCGGCTTAGGAAAAAGACTCAGGCACCATCCTGAGGTGACTCTAAGTATGGTGTTGGATCCAACGGGTTGAGCCCTGAGAAAACATTTGGCATTTGGCAATTGATATTGTTAATATGGTTCCCACATAATTTGGTTGTTATTATTAGGGTTCCCACATAATTTGGTTCTTATTATTATGGTTCCCACATAATTTGGTTGGACTCCTATTTATTGATATTCACCGTTCTGGTATTCTTGGACATGCTGATTGGTATAAATGCATATTTCGTGAATTGATTATTCATTTTATTTGTTATTCAGATATTCATCTCCTTGATACCACTTGTTGAGCCACCGATCTTTGTTATTTGAAACCATTTCTTTGGAGCTCTCACTATCGTTCTTTAAAATGTATGTCATGTTATATTCTAAACCCATAGCATGCTTAACTACTCATTGAGCTGTGAGCTGACGGATTTATTCCACATTCTTTTCAGGTTAGTTCGGGGAGCATCATAGTGGACTCTGAGACAGTGTCAGGACCCACCAGTTGGACCTCTAGGGCATTTACATTTTTATTTCTTTTTGTCATGTTAAATAGCTTCCGCACTTTTGTTTAATTATAATTTTTTCTGTTAATAAATTTAGAGTATGGAGAATTTGGGATATTGATCACTTGCTACAAAAATATTGGTTTTGGTTCACATTTTAATTTTATTATTCAAGGTTTAGACTAATTATTTCGAGTTGTATAAATTATTTTTGTTTAGGCTTCGTGTTCCAGGAATTGTCTCCTAGTTCATGACCGGTCATGTTTCCCAATTTGGGTTGTGACATCTACATACCCCAAAACCCTTCTTTATCTTTAAATTTTTTTTTTAATCGGCATTCTTCTCCTTCAATGTTGAGGAAACATACGCCCCAGCCACCTACTCTGTCCTACTGCCTCTTTCCACCTCTCAATTTATCCTTTCTTCATTCCTTGTTCATATCACTCTCAATGGAGAACGAAAGAATACGCATTCACTCAATGGAGTACAGTGGTCGAGAAGGAAGTTTCAAGATTTTGAATACCGTACTAGCTTGGGTACTGATTTTTCTATTGGTACGGTACAGTACTGGTACTGGTACCGATACCGAGTACCGTTTCGAATTTAGCTCAATTACCATTACATAGTATAAATTAAAAATTCTCCACACATCATCCAATTCGTCATAACATAAAACTTCATTAGACAACAAAATATCAAATAATAGACTTAAAATTGACATTTTTCAATCGTATATTTGTATACAATCGTATATATAGATTGTAATTTTTTGAGATGGAAATGGAGCTTTTCCTCGTGTTCTATTATCGAAAAACTCTTATAACTCGTGTTTATAAAGAAACAAAACCCATTTTTTATTCATCTACATCGCCCACCACCGCCAGTATCGACTTCGGCGAGGGCAACGATCCAAGACTCCTGCAATGCCAGCAATCGATGGTCTGAGAATCCTTCAACAATCGACGACTCCGGGAATTACTTAAGACTCCAACAATAGCAGATCGTGAGATTTCAAGAGGAGGAGGTGTGGATCTAGTGTACCACTTCTAGAAAAGACCCCATATCTAATCTGAACCAACTGTTTCTTCTTCTTTAACTTCACGAGCTGGTAGGAAAGAGCAAGAAGAATCAAAAGTTGCTCTGGTCTTCTTCTTATCAGTATTTTTTTCTCTATTTTTGTACGTTTGCAAAATATCGGTTGGTATTTGCAATACCGCCAATATGGCCGATATTTCTCGGTACGGCCGGTATCCGGCTGATATGGCCCACTATTGGAGACGGTACTGTATTAAGGGCTCTTGGTACCGTTTTTATACAAACCGGTACATACCGGCCGATGCGGTACGGAATTCATAACCTTGAAAAGTCGTCATGGACATTGTACCTTCGGCGGTGCCAAAAAATCATGAAGAAATAAGGTTTTTGTCAAAATTCAAGCAGCGAAAATCGACAATTTGTATTTTGTTTGTTTGAAATTTAGACATCGAAAATAGACTAAATTTACGACATTCATTTGCCGAAACTAAAACCGTGTAAAACGACTGACATTCGACAATTGAATGTCGATTTATGCTTACTTTTATCGGGTTGTTAATGTCATTAATATACTTAAATTTCATTTTAATATAATTTGACATATGATTGTCGAAAATGGGCATGTATTTCGATAGTTATCCTACGAAATGGTTTTTAAATTTTGACATGTTGTAGTCGAAATGAGTCACAGGGATACAAATACTTTGTCGATCATTTGAAATCCAAATGCCGTATGGAATACAGATTTTTGACATTTGCACTCTGAAAATTGTTCATCATGTATTCTTGCAGGTGGTGTACAGAGCGGTGGTGCGATGGTGGTGGTGGTAGTGATGTCGGATGGTGGTGGTTGTTGATGTCGGACGGTGGTGGTGATCGCGAGATGACTGAGGACTAGGAGAGGGATTGGGAAAGGAGGGAGGGAGGGAGATGACTATGAGCGAGGAAGGAGTAAAGTTTTAAGGTTTTTAGAGTGAAGGGGTATTGTGGGATGTTTAGGAATATTTTAGTGGGTTGTATACGGTAAATTTGTTTGAGAAATTTTAGTTGTGGGTTGTAGAAAGAAATTGGATTGTATGGAGTAAATAAGGGTTGTATTTAGAATTAGTCTATTTAAAAAGTTAACCTAATATAAATTAAAAATAGTGCAAAAGAATATTGTTGATAGATTACAATAGGCAATGAAAAGGATTAAAAAGGACAATATAGGAACCTAGGTAAAGTGGTCGTCTCTGAAACTTAGAGATTTGCTCCCACCTAAGGTCTCAAGTTTGATTCTCTTTACTAGCAAACTCTTAGGGCCACTAGAGGTTATGCCCTGTCGTCACCTCTAGTGCCCAAGAATTAGTTGAGGTGTGTGGAGCTACTCTTTCTCAGATAGTTCTCCTCGCTGGTGTAGATTGCTGAAGACGGTCTTCCATAACTCAGGTGCACTAGATCTTGCACACTTAGCACCCCCGTTAGCACCGGACTGGACCGTAGAGTCTAGAACGGCACTCCGATGGTCAAGTAAGTAGAGGAAGAAGATGAAGTGCGAAATGTAGATCTAGGGTTTGTGGGAGAGAATGTGTGTACCTTGATCTTCTGATGAAGGTTACCTTTTATAGGTGAGCCTTGGCTTGCTCTCCAAGTACAATTGTGCTCGTCACATGACTTAACCGCTCGACTGTCGTCACTGTGACGAACTTGAGAGAATATGCTGCGAGCACAAGCCTCCAGTATGGTTATGACACGTGTCATAACTGCTCAGATGACGTCACTCGTCACGATCACGGTTTGTTACATGCACATGCAGCATTAAAGCCTTTGTTGAGTCAGCCCTAAGCTATAATCCTTCTGTGCATCTCCGACGCTCTTTAGGAGGTTATTGTTTGACAAATCGCTCGGCACTGTGCCGAACTCTTGTGTTATTAACTCTGCATGGCCGTGGTAAATTTGGCACAACAAGTCTCTCGGCAAATTCCCGAGACGGTGGGCCGAAGCCCACTATTATTCTTGATGAATACGTTTGTTTACACTGAATTGTTTTCCCGAGGAGTCCCTCTTAGGCAACCTTTCGGTCACCCCTTAGAGGTATCTCGTTCGTTTATGGTATTTACTATTCATCATTGGTGCTTGGTATATCCGGACCCCTACAATAGCCCGTCAATCCCTTCACCGAGAGTTCGTTCCAGTGGAGGGGTTGAGTACTCGGTAACCGAGCGAGTATGGTCCGAGCCCCAGGATTTCGAGATAAGCTCCACCATTATGATGCTCTGACGCTGTCGAACTTCCACCCATTAGGAGCTTGCCACGCGTCCCCTATGAGTAGGGTTCCAGTCGTGAAGTGACAGCTGTTGTCACGTCTCATTTATTTGCGCCATAATGCTGACGTATTGGAGAGGGGTTGCTACGGTGCGCCATCTTTGCTAACACGTGTTGGTCGTGGAATGGCCGAGCGCAAGACGTTCCGAGTTCCTCGTCGTTATCGCGAAAATTTCCCGCCCAACATTTTCAACTTTTCGATTACCCCCCTCCCTCCTCTATAAATAGTTTCCACGGGGGGAGAGAGAATATTTTCTCTCTCTAGCCATTTGAGTTGCAAAGCCTCTCTCTTTAAAGTTTCATGATTTTCTGCGTTCTTCACACGGATCGAAGAGTTTGCAACCAGTTTTGTCCAGATCTTCAGGTAAAATCGCCATTTTTTCTTGTTTTCTCGCTTTTCTCCATGCGTTTATGCCTGTTTCCATCCGTTTTTCTCGCGTTCTGGGTTGTTTTTCTGGGTTTTGAGTTGAAGATTAGGCCAAGGGGTTATAGAAAGTAGCACTTAGACTCTTCGGTCACGGACACTGAAGGGTCTCACATGAGCACATTATAACCAACTGAGCTCTCAACTGTCCGGTGGGCCACCTAGGTATAGCTCGACATCGGTTTAATGGCCCACTGCATATCGCTAATGGTCTTCACCATGCATTCTTTTTGTTAGGTCTGGCGCCACCGGTCATCAAGATCTCGTCTGGTACCGAGAGCTCAGATTCTGAGACTTCCAGCATAACTACTTCTAATCTCTTCCACATAGTCAACCGTTTCAGGTCTCGGTAAAACTCCTGCCGAGAGATAGTGACCATGAGCCACCAGTGGGATGAACCCATGAATGAGACTCCCCTACAATCCATTCCACCTGAACAAAGACCACCCAACACAGAAGAGTTCGTCGAGACTGTCAAAGATGATGCCTCGGATGGCTTCTTAGATGACAGCGATGCCACAAAATCCGATGATCGCTCGGAATGGGGGCCCACTGAGACCACTACCAGTGCCGAACCATCTACTAGTGTTGACCCTTCGGATACTGACGATGTAGCTAAGGTGGAGCAAGCCATTCTCGCCGAAATTGGAATAACAGTGTCCGGGGGTTGTAGATCGTCCGAGGGGGCGTCGGGCAGCGGGAAGAAAGAACCCCCCTGTCCCTACCACCCTTATTTTACTAAGGGGGACGCCGGCTACCCCCGGTTTGTGGAAAAATACGATATTCCCGAGGGTGTGTTAGTGTCACTACACCCCAGAAGACAAAAACTCAATTACGGCCCCAACCACATAAACGCCCCTTTAATGGCAATCACAGAGGGCGGTGTTAGATTTCCCAAGAACACTTTTATCCGGGCGGTATTAAACACTTATTATGAAGGTAAGTCTTCTATACCGAGCCTCAATTTTCGGCCTTTTGCATACTCCTCTGGTTTATTCCCTTTCTTGTTGTTTTCAGACCGGACAGTTGATGCTCAAGCTGTACGATCAAGTAGTTGAACTCAATGGTTCGGTGAAAAAGTACAAGCGTCGAGTTGACACCACTCTGGAGAAAGTACAAACAGCTGAGGGTAACGCCGAAAAACTTCGTGCCGAGAACGAGAAGCTTAAGAAAGACTTCATGGATTTCCAGAGGACGTCAGAATTAAGGTTGGAGAAAGTCAAAGCTGATCGAGAAAAATCTTTGGAGGATGCCCGGAAGGAGGGATAGAATGCTGGGTTCGGCGAAGCCGGAGAATCCTATGCTGCAGACATTTTTAGACTGCTAAAAAATGGAGAAAAGAAGGGATTTGGAAAGGGCTACATTTATGCGATGGATGTTAATGAAGTTCCAACTGAAGACCCTAAAAGTGAGGTGCTCGAGATGCCGGACTCCCTAGTTGCAGAAGATACGCCCGAAGAAGGTGATGCTGAAGCCACCCCTGAACCGGAGAAACTTGTTGAAGAGATTCCTCCCACTCCTCTAGAGCATACAACTCCTCCGGAGAACCCAACAAATGAAGCGATCCACCTTTCTCCTTAGGATAGGATTTAAAACTACGTCTTGTTAAGAAAACTTGTGTTTAGTTTTTGTTAAACTGGACGGCTCCGGACAATTGGAGTTTCCCGTGCCAGTGGGTTTGTAATCACTTAAACAGGTTTTTAGAAGGAGATGGCACCGAACAAGCAGCACCCACCATGCTCTAGTTTCACCGAAGTGGTGAAAGTTTTGTGGTTGGTTTTACCATGGAATGCATAATCTTTTCTTATGTGCATGTTTTATGCTTGTTATTGACTATATATGTATATGTTAGCCCCTGCTTTGGGACAAGTCAGAGGAAATGTTGCTCGGCTTGTGCTGAAGCAATATAAGATTTGACGAAAAAACTCTTTTCAACACTTAGAAAGTTTTTCAGTAAAGGAAAACGTTGCTCGGCTTGTGCCGAAACAAATGAATCTGATGAAAATTTTCCAACACTTGGAAAAAAAATTCCCTTGATAGCCCCTGCTTTGGGACAAGTCAGGGAAAACGTTGCTCGGCTTGTGCCCTAGCAAGTGAATATGTTAAAAAATTTCCAACACTTGGAAAAAAAATCCCCCTGATGGCCCCTGCTTTGGGACAAGTCAGAGGAGAACATTGTTCGGCTTGTGCCGAAGTAAAACTAGATAAATGAAAATTTTCCAAAACTTGGAAAAAAAATTCCCCTAATAGCCCCTGCTTTGGGACAAATCAGAGGAAAACATTGCTCGGCTTGTGCCAAAGCAATACTAGATAAATGAAAATTTTCCAACACTTGAAAAAAAATTCACCATGTCGTTAGAAGGAACACCGAGCTTTATATGTTTCCGAGGTGTTAGTAGGAACCTTGACAGATATTTTGACAGAGTAATCAAAATAAAAAGTAGTTCTCAAGAAAGTTTTAGTTCTCATTAATCATCCAAACACCAAGGTTTGAAAAGATAAAAGATCAAAGGGGTAAAACATGTAGCCCCAACAAATTTTTCCTCTAACCATAAAACTTCCTAAGCTTAGTGGCATTCCAAGGGTTGCCAATAGGTGTGTCATCCATCTCTACTAGCTTATAAGATCCGTATCCGGCTTTTGCAATGACACGAAAGGAGCCCTCGTAGTTCGGCTTAAATTTGGTCTTCTTGGACTTTTGAACCACCTCCCGGAGGACTCGGTCGTCTACGTTGAAGGGCCTCATTCGGACATTCTTGTTATACCCCCGAGCAACCTCTTGCTGATATGGGGCATGTTTCATGTGAGCTTCTTCCCTAAGCTCTTCAGCCAGGTCAAGCTCCCTGTCCATAGCCTTGTCATTAGTCAACACATCAAAGCTTTATGTCCGAGCTGTTGGGAGTAGGGTGGCTAGGGGGAGAACAGCTTCCATACAGTAAGCCATAGAAAGCGAAGTTTGGCCAGTTGAGCGTCGGGGAGTGGTCCGGTAGCCCCAGAGAAATTTAGGGAGCTCTTCGGCCCACTTTCCCCTCTTCAATGTCAGTCGACGTTTTATCCCTACCGAGAACGTTTTGTAAGATGCTTCTGCCTGTCCATTTCCTTGTGGGTAAGAGACCAAAGAATGAAAGATCCGAACATTATGCTTTTTACAAAGCTTCTCGATTGTTTTGGCAACAAATTGGGTTCCATTATTCGAGATGATTGCATAAGGCACACCGAAGCGAGAGATAATGTTCTTCCAAAGGAATCGCTCAACATTAGACGCCGTGATGGTGATCAGGGGCTCGGCCTCCACCCACTTGGTATAGTAATCCGTCGCCGTTATCAAGTGCTTGAAGCCACCCGGAGCTGTCGGCAGCTTTCCAACTATGTCAAGCCCCCATTGAGTGAATGGCCATGGGCCGTGGGTTGGTGATTGGCTGTAGGGCTTCAGCTGGCTACAGTTGGTGAGTCGCATGTTTTTTGCACTGCACACACTTTTTGGCATATTCTTCGGATGACTTCTTCATTTTGGGCCACCAGTACCCCCGAGTAAGTGCTTGAAGAGTAAAGGACCGTCCACCAGAGTGGCACCCACTGCTCCCCTCATGGAGTTCTTGGAGAATGCTTTCTACCTGAGAATCGTAGACAAGTTTAAGGTCTGGTCCTGTAAAGGATCTCCAGTACATATTACCGTTCGAATCTAGGTAGAAGTAGGTAGCTTTGCATCTAATCTGGTGGGCTTCTTTCTTGTCCGGTGGGAGCTTGTCGTGTTTAAGGTATGCATAGATTTCGTCCATCCAACTTGGGCCAAGGGAGATTGAAAGGACTTCCCCCCTTTGGTGCTCAATGCTTGGATTTTCTATTTCTCCGAGCAAGATGGTTCGGTTTGGGGAGGTTGCATAGGTTGTTGCTAAGGAGGCCAGAGCGTAAGAATGGGCATTTCGCTCTTGGCCCACCCAGTCGATGTCCACGGATCCAATTTCTTTTATCAATTCCCAAACCTGGTTGTAATACTTTGTCATTCTCGGATCCTTGAGGCCGTACTCCTCCTTGATCTGGTTCACTATCAGCTGAGAGTCACTAAAAACTTGTACTCTTTCGGCACCTAGGCGTTTAGCCATCTTCAATCCAGAAATGAGTGCTTCATACTTTGCCTCATTGTTTGATGCCGGAAACCCGATGGTTAATGCGCTTTCATGCATGATACCTTCAGGGGATACAAGGACAATCTCAGCTCCAGCCCCTCGGCTGTTTGATGCTTCATCTACATGCAATCGCCAAACTTCTCCTTGGAACATTCTCCACACATTACCACGCCTTTCTTCCACAGGTTTCTTGGGCATTGCTATAAGATTAGCCTCTGCCGAAGTCCGTTGAACAACCTCACTTGGTTTGGCTTCCACCAAGTGCTCTATAGTGATTCCTTCAGGTAATTTGAAGCTAATTTCTGCGCTGTCTTTAAGTTCAGGTGTTAGCTCGGCGATAAAATCCACTAAAGCCTGTCCCTTAATAGTTGTTCGGGGTTCATACCGAATGTCGAAGTTGCCTAACTCCAAGCCCCATTTTGAAATTTGAGTCAAGAGGTCAGCTTTCTTGAGCACAGATTTTAGAGGGTACTCGGTAATTACAATGATGGTGTGAGCTTGAAAGTAAGGCAACAACTTCCTTTTAGCCGTCACTAGGGCTAAGGATAACTTCTCCAAGGGGAGGTACCTTGTCTCGGAGGGGATCATGGTTTTGCTGGAGTACTAGATAGGTTAAAAATTCGCTCCTTCCTTCCGCACAAGAACCGAGCTCACAGCATGAGTAGATACCGAGAGGTAGAGGTAGATGTCTTCTTGAGCAATAGGCATTACGAGAAGGGGAGCTTTAGAAAGGTAATCATTCAACTGGCCCAGCGTTCGGTCACATTCTTCGGTCCACTGGAAGCTCCTTTTGCTTGTCTTGAGGGACTCAAAGAAAGGTTGGCACAGATCCGAAGACCGGCTGATAAACCTATTGAGCACTGCAGCCATGCCCATGAGCCTTTGCACTTCCTTGATGGTGCCCGGCGAGCGGAGGTTCCCGATTGCAATTATCTATTTTGGATCGGCCTCGATGCACCTTCGGGTGACAATGTATCCGAGGAACTTACCGGATCCGACACCGAAAGCACATTTCTCAGCGTTGAGGCGTAACCTGTGTTTCTTCATGACAACAAAAATTTCGGCAAGGTGCTCCAGATGATCTGAAGCGTACTTGCTTTTGACCACCATGTCATCGATGTATGCTTCCATAGTGTCCCCGAGCTGCTTGGCTAACATTTTTTGTAACCGTACGCTAATAAGTGGCCCTAGCATTTTTCAACTCGAAAGGCATCACCTTGTAGTAGTAGGTTCCTCGGGGAGAGATGAAAGATGTCTTCTCTTGATCCTCAATCGTCATTGCTATCTGATGGTATCCACTATAAGCATCCATCATACTAAGCTGAGCATGTCCTGCTGTAGCATCAACTAACTGATCAATTCGTGATAGAGGAAAGCAGTCCTTCGGGCAGACGTCATTGAGATTGGTGTAGTCCACGCAAACACGTAGCTTCCCATTTTTCTTCGGCACTACCACGATATTGGCCAACCACGTCGGATATTGCAACTCTCGGATGGCTCCGGTATCTAGTAGTCTCCCTACTTCTGCTATGACTGCGTCTGAATGGGCTGGAGATGACCTTTTCGGCTTTTGTACAACAGGCTTCCGGAGAGGGTCCACGTTGAGAGAATGGGAAATGAACTGAGGGTCAATGCCCGACATCTCGTACGGAGTCCAGCCAAAGACCTCGATGTTCCCTTTAAGGAATTCCATCAGCTGTTCCCGCTCATAGTCCGTCAATGTTGATCCGAGGAGAAAATAACGGCTTCCGTCTTCATTGATGGGCCAAATCTTCTACTGCATTCTCCTCGGATGGAAGCCCAACTTCTTCCAATACCGAACCCTTTGGTTCTTCAATAGATCTCGGTTTGGTTCTTTCTTCTTCTTTCCTTTGGTTGTCTTCTTCTTCATGTGGACTACATTCACTTGGCACCTCTTTGCTACCATTTGATCTCCTTTTATGTCCTCCTGCCATCCCTCGGCACCTATGAACCGAACAACTTGGTGGTAGGTGGAAGCAATGGTCTTCATTTCGTGCAGCCAGGTCCGTCCGAGTATTGCATTGTAAAGGCTCGGCGCGTCAACTACCACACACCACTTGAATTTTTCTTGATCCTGCTTGCACTGGAAGAGTGATCCATCCCATTGGCCAGACCAGAGCCCCATTAAATCCGAAGAGGGGGGAGTCGGGCGGCATCGGATGGTTCGAATTCGGGTTCAGTGCTTTGAAAGCAGAGTAGTACATGATATTCGTGGAACTCCATTGGTCAACCATCACTCGTTTGACCTTGAGAATTCCAATATTAATGGAAATGACAAGAGCGTCACTGTGCGGCAACTGCATGTTCTTCAGATCTTGCTCGATAAAAGTGATGGTCCACTGTTCGTCTCTGTCCGAGAGCTTTCGTTTTGAATTTCCATCCACTGTGAGGACTTGAGAAGAGGAGCTCATAACTGCCTGAAGTGCTGCGGTTTTCTCTTTTGTTGCAGCCCCGTGAATTACATGTATAATTATTTCCTCTGGTGGGTTGTTCTACTGAGGTTGCTGCGCTCGGGCAGCCGTCCTCTGTCGATCGATGTACTGGTCCAGGTGCCCCTGCGCTACCTGCCTTTCTAACAACTTTTTGAAAGGCTGGCAGGCAGTGGTATAGTGCCCCAGTTCACCGTGGTAAGAGCACTTGACCTTGTAGTTAGCTGGTTGGCCCTCCGCTGTCCCCAGCTTATTGGTGGGCCAAACGAACCAGGGCTCCCAAGAGATGCTCCTCAACAGTTTGTAAAGTGGTAAGTTGAATACGATTGTTATAGCGATGAACTCATGAGGCTTCTGCTCCCGTTCCTTCCAGGGTTCGCGCTCCTTCCACGGTTCACGCTCCTTTTTCCACCCTTATTTGTTGTTCCCGGACTTGACGGTATTGACTTGTTTTTTCCCCGAGTAATGGCCAGAGCCAGTTTTCTGACCACCCGAGGACCTTGATAGCTTTCTCTCGGATATGATCTCCTCAAGTTGGGCGTATTTCTCGACGGTTTCCATCAATCTGCTCATGTTTGCCGGAGGGTGGAGCATCAGTTCTTCGAAGATTGTTGAGGTCTCATCCAGGCCATATTTGAAAGATGTGGCAGTCATCAGCTGGTCACAACTTTCAATGGCGTTGTAAATCTCCCAGTAACGCTCGGCATAACTTCGCAGTTTCTCCCCGAACAATCGTTTTAGTCCCACTAGAGCATCGATCGTCTTTGGCTGTGTACTGTTCGTCATGAATCGAGCATTGAAGGCTTCCTCGAGTTGCTCGAATGAGCTGATAGAGTTCGGCTGAAGCTGATTGAACCATACCAATCCGAGGCCCTGGAGGCTCACCGGAAACGCTTTACACGCCATGGCTTCGTCGTAGCCGTATAGTCCCATGAGTTGTCGATAATGCACAAGGTGCATCACCGTGTCTGATTTTGCATCGTTTTTCGTGAATTTTGGGACAGTGAAGTTCCTCAGTGGCTGAGTCTCTTAGATCTCCCGAATCAACGGTGAATCCTGAATTTTTCGGAGCCTGGAATCTATCGGTTTCTTGGCTGAACGAGGGGCCTCGTAAGCCTTGCCACTACTGTATGCCTTTTTGGCATTCAACCTGTGCCACTCATCCCTCGCCAAGAGTTCTGTGGGACACTCCTTTCGTTTTCTAGAGTCTCGGGCATGTGGTGAATGCCTGGAATGAGTTTCCGCTCGGTATCGTTTGGATTCTCTGGTACGTGGGTCCCGTACAATTATGTAATCACCGGTATCATCCATATCGTACTCTGGAGTAACTTGGTTTCTGTGATCTCGATCTCGCCAAGGACTTCGATCTCGGCTGCGGGTACTCCGTGGTGGTGCTCTATCATCACGCTCTGGGTGATGATCATCACGTTCTCGGTGGTGATCATCACGTCGCCCACCGTGGTCCGCAGATATGCTGCTCTGGATGATTTCTCGGCCATCCGCGTCATATTGCACCGAAGCTTTGTCACGGTTAATGTTTTACAGAGGGTCATTGTGACGGGTGGTCCGAGATCCAGACCGTCCCGTTGTGGATTGGGAACTCGAAGAGTGACGTAGTGTGCTCTGTATGCAAAATCTCCGAACATCTACGCGGAGAGGGGTCTTCTGCCTGAGAGGGATCACTCATCCCGTTGCGTCGGTGACGATGATCGGTTGGCTCAGGCGATCCTTGGCCGAAGAGCACTGAGTGTAATGGGTGGTTTGGGCCGTTTGAGCCGCCGCCTTGCGCCGTCGCCTCGACACCCCCGAGCGAGAGGCTAAAGTAGTGGGTTGCTTCTTCGTCAGAGCCTCAATTTGTGCCTTCATGGCTGCCATTTGCTCCTGCATCTGCTGCACGGTCTCCAGTGGGATTGGGCTTGGGTGAGGCCAGAGATAGGATGAGTGGTGATTGCAACACAGGTGGTTCTAATGAGATTGGAGCCTCCTACCGGAGTGGTGGTTCCGTTGTCTTCAATGATCGCCATGGAAGAACTGGAGAAAGGAAGGAAGAGAGGGAGAGTATTCTCCAAGAAGAAGAAGAACGCCAGAGAGGTGAGACGTTCACTCGGCCCCCAGCGGAGTCGCCAATTGTGGAGCTACTCTTTCTCAGATAGTTCTCCTCTCCGGTGTAGATTGCTGAAGATAATCTTCCCTTACTCAGGTGCACTAGATCCTGCACACTTTGCACCCCCGTTAGCACCGGAGTGGACCATAGAGTCTAGAACGGCACTCCGACGGTCAAGTAAGTAGAGGAAGAAGATGAAGTGCGAAATGTAGATCTAGGGTTTGTGGGAGAGAATGTGTGTACTGTGAACACCCCGCGGAGTTGTCCATGAAAATGATTTGCGGTTTGGAAAACGGTTTTGATTGATTGGATGGAGTCGCCACCCGGGTTTGAGGATCGTACCCGAGAAACCAATTGAAAAATGACTCTTTTGCCCTTGGAATAGGAAATATTGCACCAGTCTGCTTTTATTGAGATTTCTCGGGTCCGGGGGCTAGGTTACGAGAGGGGAAGGAATTTAAAGCACCCCTCTCGCCCGGTGTGACCACCGGTCTCTACTCAATGCTCAAGCGATTTTGAAAATACCGTTTAACTGGACTTTGAACACATATTCATGTGAAGGCACGATAATGCATCGAAGAGCTTAACAAAATGAATGCAGATGCATGTGGTTGTGTAGAGAGTGGATGGACAACATGCATAGGGCACTGAAACCTCGCTTAATCACTCCTAAAATACCCGGAGAGACTCCAAAAATTGATCACAATCATCAAGCCTGCCACACCTGAATGGCCATCTGGGCACCTGGATTAGGCAGATCCAGGCGCCTGGATTGAATGCAGGCGCCTGGAATGAGTGAATCCAGGCGCCTGGAATGCAGACCAGACAACATCCTCAAATTTTCAGGTTTCACAGTAAACCACAAGTGCAATGCTCCTAGCTTATCCACACACACTCTAAATGATGTTTAATGACATTGTGGGCTGAATAGATCTCAGAATCAACTTTGGAAATGGTTTATGCATAAGAAAATCATGATTTTAGATGCCTAAGACCAAAATTACTCAAAGGAGTATGCTGATTTTTGTGATGTGAATGCATTTTTATGCTCTTATGTTTATGGATGATGCAATCTCACACTCATGAAATCCCTATATGCAACCAACTCATGATTCATTCACCTAAAACACAAGATGCATGCATAAATGATTCAAGATCTCATTTAGACCAAACACCTACACCATGCAACATTGATGCCATATATGAGTGATGAACCAATGCTTCAAATGATTAAAAGAGTGCAAAGAGATCAGAAAACACAACCAGAGGAATGGAATCCAGGCGCCTATATTAGGCCATTCCAGGCGTCTGGAATCGTTAGAAGTACCAGTGCTAAATTCTTATTTCATAGCATTTGAGACCTTTTCAAATCTCCAACTAGTATGAGGAACTAGCAGAGACTTGAATGGTGTCCCCTCAGGGGCCTAGTTTGAGCACTTTGGTAGAGAATCTACCTTGAAAACTTTGATTGATGAACTTGGGTTTGATTTTTGGAAGGCTATTGGTGGTTGAATGGACTGGATTTTGGCTCTTGGAAGTGTACTAGACTGATTGTAGGTGGAATGGTTGGGATTTGATTATGGGTGATGAAGATACATGGATTTGGTGTAGTAAAAAATGGGTTTTATGCTTGAAAGTAAAGGAATTAGAGAGGGATTAACTAGGATGGAGCTTCTGGAAATTTTTGCAGCAGAATAACAGCATGAGAGAAAGGGGAGAACTGATCCCCTTGAAATGGAGTGGGAGGGGGGTATACATAGAGAGAGAATGAGGGAGTTTTGGGTGAGTTTGAGAGGGAAAATGAATTTGAACTTTAAAATGTGGAGCCAGAGTCTGTTAGAGGGAGTTTGGAGTGAAGAAAACGTGGGACAATGTAGGGGGGAGCCCATCGTTTCATAAAAAACCAGTTGCAAAATGCTCATTGGAAGTGATTCTGGGCGCCTGGAATTGGGGAATCCAGGCGCCTGGATTGAGTCTAGGCGCCTGGAATTGAGGAATCCAGGCGCCTGGACTAAGAGACTGAACAAAATTCCAAACTTCGCGGGGCCATTCTGGGTGTTACCGAACTCCGTTTTGTGCATGGTTTGAAGCGTTGGAAAGCTTGTCAAGTTTACTTTCTAACCCAAGTGGTTTGAACCCAATATGATTTGTACATCAAAATATGTGACCATTTTACTCTTACAAGGTCAGAAAAACCAGTCGTTTTGGTAAAACGTGCACATCTCCCTCATTTCAAAATGGATTGGGACGTATTATATATCAAAAAAGAGGGTTTTGAATGTACTAGAAGGTAGTGCAAGATTGGGTTTATTTTGGAGAGGTTTTGGAGGGGTTTCCAAGTTCACAATCAAGCCTCGCGTGCTCTTATCGGGCTCGAGAGAATATGCTGTGAGCACATGCCTCCAAGTACAATCGTGCTCGTCACGTGACTTAACCGCTCAACTGACGTCACTGTGACGAGCTCGAGAGAATATGCTGTGAGCACATGCCTCCAGTAAGATTATTACACGTGTCATAACCGCTCGGATGACGTCACTCGTCATGATCACGGTTTGTTACACGCACATGCAACATTAAAGCCTCTGCTGAGTCAGCCCTAGGCTATAATCCTTCGGTGCATCTCCGACGCTCTTTAGGAGGTTGCGGATTGACAAATCCCTCGGCACTGTGCCGAGCTCCTGTGTTATTAACTCTGCATGGCTGTGGTAAATTTGGCACAACAAGTCTCTCAGCGAATTCCCGAGACAGTGGGCCGAAGCCCACTATTATTGTTGATGAATACCTTCGTTTACACTGAACCGTTTTCTCTAGGAGTCCCTCTTAGGCAACCTTTCGGTCACCCCTCAGCGGTATCTCGTTCGTTTATGGTATTTACGATTCATCATTGGTGCTCGGTATATCCGGACCCCTACAAGGTGCGTGCAAGCTGCCCCGACATTTGATTATCAATTTTTTTTTTAAAAAAAAAAAATAACAATATAGGAATTTTGAAATCTCCATTTTGGAGCTTCAAGTCTCGAAAAATTTCACGACCCTCCAAAGCTTTCAATTTGGCGACTCAAATTTAAAGTCAATCTTGAAGAATCAAAATAGAACATGGCTGCATATTGGGCCGAAATGGAGATGGGCTAGAGATGCTCTTGTGGTCTCACTATAACATGGATCTCCAAATTGGGCTCAAATAGATCAATTGGGCCGAGCCCAACTCATACTTATCCATTGGTTTAAAGAACGATATCCCACTCGACACATTTTGTGAGTAAGAAAAGCTTTGGTGTGGAGGAAAGAGAAAGGATATGAAGGCGGGCGGTGCAGTGGTTGCCGGATGTCCACGCGCCGCTGCGTTCCCCTGTCTATTTCTCGGCCGTCGTGGCAGACCTACATTTCGATGCTACTCCTCTTCTTCTTCTGGTACGGCCCATTACTTCTACATGATATAGAGATATAGATACGTATAGATGGATACATTATCTTCTCTCCATAAGTAAACAAAGTATGCATGGTTATTTGGTCATTTCACTAGCATCTCCAGCCATTAATCGGAATTCTACTGAAATTTGAGTAAGAATCTGCGTAAGCATCCCCAGCCTGCACTCAAATATTTACCAAAATTGAATAAAGCTTCAGTTGGTATGAAGCACTCCAATGGCAAACCCAAATCTAGCCACAAATTTGAGGAATTAATGGCATGATTGTAAATTTGAGAGGGAGAAAATATGAGGAAAAAAAAAATTGAGTCTCCCAGACTCTCCCTGATTTGAATAAACTCATAGGTTTGAGTCGAGGCGTGGAGTGGGGTTTTGGGTGATTTTTACTCAAATTTTGAGTTCGTTAAAAATAGGGCAAGGACTGGAGATGCTCTTTTCCCATGTACAAACTCAAATTTCTATAGAATTGCCATGTGTCAACTTTTAAACGGAAAGTAAATGGTAGAGAATCTAGAGATGGTAAATGGTAAACTCAAAATTTCTATAATGTTGGGGTTAGATAAATAAAACGGGTCTCCCTTGATTTGGGTATTAATTCGTGTAAAAGTTCTTTTTGGTGTGAGTTTGAGTAAAAGATTGGAGATGAGTTTGTGTTTTTACTCAAATTTTGAGTTTGAGTAAGAAATAGTCATACTGTATAAAGTTTGTGCAGATTTTGGTGGAATGAATGTATTTCAATTTGAACTAATGTGCTCATTTTGTTACCTATTATTGGAATGAAACCATGGTTACTTAAATTCTAAATGAGTAGGATCTGAATTATCTGGTTTCCAGCCTCAAGTCCACCTAGGCAGTGGCGACGCCACATGCAAAGCTGAGGGGTCGGGCGACCCCATGGAAAATAAAGTTTACTATTACTATATGATATATTTTTTTCTTAATTTATAAATGACCCCAGCAATATTCGATATTGACACCACACTAAATAATTTGTTAATCTTTGAAAACAACTAAACTTTAGAAAAAATACGAAAGGGCTAAAACCTATTTGATGTTGCCCCCATACAAGATAATTTTCCAGAATCTAGTTTCAAGAGAATACCCAATAATTGTTGAACCGATAGAATACACGATCAAAGTGCTGAAATACAACTCATCTAAAACTTTCCATACAACGGTTATTTGTAATGCCCATCTTACATGGGGCGGGACATACACATAAATGAGGCCCACCTCATGTGAGAGGGCATTGTAAATAACCGTTCGTCCATTCGTTGGGTAGTCGATCGGCGACCTCGTCAATTTTGTCTTGCCTCTTGTACAGTTTTAACATAAAAAACTAAGTCACTAGTACAGATTTTAGTGTTTGCTCCAGTGATTTACTTTGATGTGTATGAATGACCCCAAGGTCTTGAACTCCTAGAGTCGCCACTGCACCTAGGCTTAGGACTTGGTAAAGTCATTATTCGTTTGCGTATGCATATGTAGAGGCATATTGGCTGTTTAGATAAGTTTGGAACATTAAGAGTGCTCCTGTTCAGATTACTGAATTTTAGTAAGTGCCATTTTGAGGTTTAGCGATGTTTTTGGTGGTCCATTACAACATGGGGACAACTAGGAGGAGGTCGCTGTATCCGTGTCAGGCACGCTTGAATCACACCAAAATATGTAGTGGGACATGCCGGAGGCACAAGGGATACACATGGGGATACGGAGGGGTTGCTTTTGTTCATTTTAAAAGCTTTTTCAGAGGGAAATATTTACAACTCTAAATGTATAAGACCATCGTTACTATAAAACATATGTGTATGTAACTAGGCATAAACCATTAGTCGATATCAGAGCTTCAACCAAAATATTTAGTGGTTACTGTTGGCGTGGATGACTAAAAAAGTTTTAAAGAAATTTGACGTGTCCCCTGCCCCTAGGCCCCCTACTACTGAGATTTCATTTTTTTGATTCTGGCATATGAAGAAAAATGGACTATTTGTTAACCTATATTTTATATTCACCAGTTTGGTTTGCCTTTCCTGGTAAAGATTGCCAGTTAAGTATTGGTTATTAATTATGACCTTGCTTTAACAGAATATGTTTTGAAATGCAGACCATGCGTCATTTATCAAAGATGTAGCTGCTACTCAACCTCCTGAGCACTTGCCTCATCTTTTGAAAATGCTTCAGGTGAGAGGTAAAACTTTGATTGAACTCTGGACTACTTGAATTGCCAGTTGAAATTACTGAATGCACAACCCTCATGTTTGGTTGCCATCGTTTTATTCCACTGAACATCTGCATGAAATTAGCTTCTTCTTAGATGTTCATTTGTGTTTATTTAGTCTTGGACAAGCCATGGATTTTCTTTGTTGGTCGAAAATAATGTTCACAAAATGCTTGTCAATGATCTGCTACACTTTTTGTTTTGTTCATTCAAGGGAGTAAAGGAAACCCCTCTTCTCCTGTTACATATATACTCCTGTACATCTTGCATTTCTGAAACACTCATACCTAGCGTTACATCCAAAAAGGTAGGTTGTCATCTTGCATGTCAATCAGGTGTGTGTTGGTGTTAATCTTTTAGATGGTGCCTTTGGACGTATTTTTATGACAACCTCCTTTAGAAGAATGATCCGAATTCTTTTTGTGGTCGAAATTATAACTATTTTGGATAATTAGTTGTGATGTGATTGGCATATTTTCTCCCACTGTTCCACCACCATTGTTTAGGGTGTTAAGAGATGTCTTGAACCTATGAAGGACACTAAATTTCAATTTTAGATTGGTGATTGTATTCATGTTTACATTTTTAGGAATAGGCATATTAAAGAATCCTACTACAATGACGTGAAAGTATTAAACTTAGGTGGGCTGTCACCCTTGCCGAGTTGGTCCTCGGTCTTTAAATTGTTTTTCATCATATGCATTCCATTCCACAAAACTTTAGCTAATAAATCATTTTTGTAATGTAAGGAAAAGACACATGTAAATCTTGAAAATTAACGACCAAAACATCATAATGAGATGCAGTACAAGAAGAGGAATACAAATGTTCCCATGATCCCATCCAGGAAGCACGCACTAGAGTATGAACCTGACATGCTAGAATACTTTGTGGGCGCATTTCAAACCAGTAATGATTGGCGGGGTATTACCGAATCTAGTACTAGTAGTCCATGGACTAGATGAGAAGACACTACATTATTAGTTCGCCTAATTATTGTTTCTGAACTAAGACTATCATTTTTTTATTATTGGACAAGTACTGGGATTAAACTATCAAGGACAGGAAGGCCCTTTCTTATATTGTATCTTTATAGATAGGTGGCTTCTTCAGTGCAAAGGGCAAGTAGGTAAAATATGCTATTAGTCAAGACAAGCAATTTGTCCCCTCAAAGCAATACCACCCGTCAGCTGGGACACTAATCCGGCCAATAACCCACTATAGTAGTTGGGTAGGATTTAATCTCAGCACTTGGACTACAATAGGCAGTAGTAGTCCCATTTAAATGGGCTTAGTCCAGTCTGAACCAAAATAAAACTGGTTTCAAACGTGCCTTGTGGATGCTCACAGGACACGTTAAAGGTGTCAAACAAAATTGTTGGTTGCAGTTACAGCTTAGGGAAGTCTTTTTTTGTGTGTGTGTGTGTGTGTGTGTGTGTGATAAAGATACCTTTTAGGTTTAGTATGAGTGTGGATTGTAAAATGGGGAGTGTGAAAATCATTTCCCTATGTTTATATACTTTTTTGGATCATGAACTGACAACTTTAAATGACATGGTAACATGTGGATGAAGGCATATATGGTAATTCCAATGCAGTTATAGATTGTTTTTTTTGTATATTTGTGTCTTTTTTATTTAGATCTCTCATGTAATACAAGTATGTAAATATATTTCTTAACGTGTCCTCAATATGTCGCACTCTCAATTCTATCAAGATTTGCGCGATTGTGATGCATGTTTGTGATGGTGCTACTTGGGTTCTCATACATCATAGTTTGGGATATAGGTTTGTTCATAGTGAAATTTGGTAAGTGAAGGGTAAACAACCCTCCGAACCAGTAGAATGAGTACATTGTGGTAATGATGGAATAGTTAGCGCATTGTGGCAAAGGTGGTGATGGAGGATGGGATTAAAATAATGCTAAGTATGATCAAAACACAAAAAAGGTGGCTGTTTTGGGGCTTTGAACAATAGACGTGAATAGTGAAAGAGGAGAAGAAGAAGGGTTTTAAGGAGATAGACCTGGGCCTCACACCTATGTTACCAAAGGCATCACACCTAAGGCCTTTTTAGCATCACTCCAAAGATTAGGATTGCATCACACAATCTTCAAAGCTTTAAGCTCTTATAAATTCTTATTCATTCATTCATAATCAAGCTCTTGAGATTACATCAATTTATAGACTCCATAATATGTGTGAACGCTGCTCCTATTCCCAAGAGGTCTAGGTAGAATGAATGTGTGTAAATGCAAATACTATTCTTATTCCCAAGAAGTCTAGGTACAATGAATGAATAGGACATTGACTAAATGCAACTAATAAAACCATGTGGTTAATATATGCAGGTGCAGATTAATGTAATTAATAGATCGATTCAAGAACCAATTGAATAGTCCTATAACCCATGACTTCTAACCTTCTGATATTGCCCAGCTACTCATTGCTTTTATTACGGACTGTATCAGGTGGATTCTTGTAATCCTATGTAATGCAAGCTTTACCCGTTGTCGAATATGATTCATTTTCGTAGAAGAGGAGTGACAGGAACATTGATGGCAAGTAGAAGCAGAAATGCAAGATCGATACAAAAGGAGTGTCAACAATTGAGTGGGAAGTTCCTTAGACCAAGTCAGCACACATACAAATGCCTTCTCTTTAGTAAAACGTGATTTCCTTAGTTTACTTACACTCAATGGCTTACAGGTTGAGAAACTAGAGCTCAACCTGGAGTGGATGAGTTCTGAAACTGTCAAAACGCCTATCTTGCTTCCTTTGCCCTCCATTTACGGGTCAAATCAAGTCCTAGATTAGATTCTAGCTCTAGTATTTCATTAAGCAATTCTTCTTTTTTTTTTTTGATTACTATTCAGTAATTTGTACTCAGCGTGATTTTGTTAGTGCACTTACACTTAACGGCTTACTAGTTGAGAAAGTAGAGTGGAGAGTGGATGAGTGGTGAAAATTGTCAAAACCCTATCTTGCTTCCTTTGTCCTCCATTTACAGGTCAAATAGATCTAGTATGATATTAAGCAACCCATATTCTTTGTTTAGTAAATAGACAAATAGCACTGCTTTGTATTCTTTCTCTCAAGGCCAGTGCTTTTCTTCCTTTGGCAACTTGGGTTCTGCATTTCTCAAATTCTCCTTTATCGTAGTGTCTCTCTCCATTAAAAGCTTGTGGTTCTTTGACGTTGGTAACTTCTTTGGGTTTTGGAAATGCAAAATTAGATGATTAAAAACTGTTTAATATACCAGAGTCAATTCATGAAAAACAGTTAGAGAAAAACTTGTAAATAGAGAAACTTCAGTTATGATGGTATATTGGAACACAATGCATAAACAACTAGAAGAAGTTTAGAGGATTATAAGAAATTCCAAGAGCAAAGAAAAGATGGCATCGTTCATATAGCAGTGTATCTGAGATTGTGGTCAGGATCATAGCTCAAGGAATGAAAGCGGTTTTGTTCTAGTTGATTGATAAATTTTGAATGTAATTGATTGATAAAGTTCAATATACATTCATACAAGGCTACCAGATTTGGCGAGAGTTTTATTTATCTGAAAAAGGGGACATTGGATCCCTTGTCTGATACCTCTCTTCATCCCTAATCTTTTTGCACCAACCCATTCACCAAAACTTAGCTAGGAAGTACTGGAAATATTCTCCAAGATCCGTTCACTGCATCACTCTCCAAAATCCATGTGCCTCAATTATGGGGACGTAAGCTTTTTGCAGCTCAATCAACTTCTTCATCAGTACTTTCGTTCTTTGAGTTGGATCTTGGCCCCCATCTTCTACACACTAGTATGTGAATGATATAGATAATTATGTTGTTGATTTGTTTTGATGGTTTATGCACTGCGCTTCATGGTTACATCAAGTTTACAGTTGTTCTTTATGCAAATGTTTTGAGTGGTAAATATTATGTGTGAATTGACTTTTGTATAATAATTGTTTTAAATAATCTGATTTTCCATTTTCAAGACTCAATGAAGTTCACAATGTAAAGATTGTCAGAATTTTTTATGGTTGAAGTACGTTTCGCATAAGTAGTGATTTTCTGTTCCGAAAAGGCATTTTGAATGTTGCATCATGGATCAATGTTTTGAATTGGTGTCCCCAATTACGTTGTATAGTATTGTGAGTTTGTCATTCGGGGAATAAATTACTTCTGATCTTTTGAATTGGTGTCCCCAATCAATGTTTTGAACAGGATCTGTCTTACTTCTGATCTGATGTTAATTTACTCTGTGTTAGTGCCGAAAACTACCTTGTCATGACCATAAGGCCTGATACTGTGTGCTTGATCGTTAAATTTGAATTAACTTTCGTGCTTTCACTTTTGAATATTGAACTATTTCCATGTTTTCTGTTATATTGCCACGTTGCAATAGGTGAAACCATAATTTCTCCTGGAGCTAAACAAGGGTTGATCCCGCTGGTGATTCCTCTTACAAAAAACTATTCAGGTTTGGATAATCATGGAATTTGAAATCTGTTTTTCTTAAAGAACTCTTTAGTGGACTTTCTTTTTCCATCTTCCTTTGTGATCCTCTTCCTTATAACTAACAAGGTTTAAAAGAATTCTATTATTTTTAGGTTCTGTAAAAGCATTGCTGCGATGGCCAACGGCTCCCCCTGGGTAAAGATTTTGAACGCTGCAGACTATTTCCTTAACATCTTTCTTCTGCGTTACTATTCTCTTTTGCATACAGGATGGATATGCCAGTGGTGGAGGTTCGTAAATATGGCGTGTGGCTTTTATCCAAGAATGTAAGTTACCAATGGCTGGCTGCCATTGCTCGAGCATCTATGGGAAGTTGGCACTATTTAGACAGATGGACAAATACCTAAATTTTGTCTTCTGCATTCTGCTCCAAATGCAGGTAGACCAGTATATTCATAGAATCCTTGTTGAGGAAGATGCCAAGAATTCTCAGGAAAGTGTCAATGAACTGTTTCATGCTGCAGCTGATGCTGGGGAAAACGTTTATAAGAAGGGTGACTTTGCAGCGTCAAAAGTTTCGAACTTAGATGTATATCTTCTCAAAAAGGTACTAAGGAAAAATTTTGTTTCAAAAATGGAGAATCAAAATCATGATGAGAATTGCCAATGTGAATGGTTTGTTTTCAGGTTGGCCTGTTTCCAGACATGATAGAACGCAGAGTGATGAACCATTTTGAAAAGGGTGACCATGTAAGACTAACCTTATTAGTTCTGAATTCTGATTTTGTTTGGCTAATGTAAGGTTTTTACTTGACTAAATACTCCTTCATGCTGGTGGAAGGTTTCGGCCATGGTAACTGGGGAGTTCTACACAAATAAGGAGCATTTCCCAGGCTTTGGACGCCCTTACGTATTTAATGCAGAGATTTTGCTGAAGTTTGTAGAGATCTTCCCTCCCTACTTCCAAAATTACTTTCAGTTAACGTATTTCAGTGTTCTTTAGCTTGTTTTTTGGTCATTTTATAGGGTTGGCCGTAAGAATGAAGCCAAAAATGCTGCGAGAGGGGCTCTGAAGTCACCATGGTGGACTTTAGGTTGCAAATACAAGGTTTGGCTCCTTCAGGCTGCATTTGGATCTTGGATTCATTGTGGGAATGTTTTGCGGAAAAATATAAGGGAATTCGTGAAACAAATCAATGTTGCTATTGTTGATCTTTTTGCCTTACCTTTTCTTTTCCCCTTTGCTAATTATTCCAGAAATTCAAGATTCAAAAGCAACATAGAAGGCCATTGTTTGCATAATTAAATCCCCAGTTGCTTCTGTACCATGGAATTTATACAAGTTGGTTCTTTCTCTGCAAAGCTGACTGTGTTGCTCCAAATTTTATGCAGGAAGTTGCTGATATTGCCCAATGGGATGATGAACAAATTGAGTACATAGAAGATAAGGTGTCTGAGGAGGGATGGCAAGAAGATCTGAAGAAGGGGAAGGAACCAGCTCAGGTTTCGCAATGATTGATAAATTGTTGCCTTTCGAAATTCATTTATTTTTCAGTTTTTTGTTTGGGGCAAACATAGATTTTGTACCAAAGAAAAGCAAACATTACTGAAGAACAGGGAGATACCCTGAAGAAAGGTGCCAATATAAAGGCAGCAAACAAAGTCAGATAACAACTAACATCCAAATTAAGCTATTAAACAATTTTCGTAGCAACCCTCTAAGATTCTAGCAGAGACCTGTTCACCTCATTGTTAACTATTCCAAGGTACAGACTCTATCTCGAACATCCTCTACACTTGCTGCCAGAATTATATTAGGATCCACACCCTTGCTGCTGGAATTATGATCATACCTTTCTCTCCATATAAACCAAACCAAACCAAACCAAGCCTTATGTACCAATCAATTGGGGTTGGCTACATGATTTTTTTTTTTTTTCTTTTCCGTTGAGCTCTGTCAAGGGCTACTTGTTTACTTAGTCTCAAACTCTCAACAGACTCATATCGTTGCGCACGACAACATCAAATGTCTGTTTGAGTCTTCCCCTCCCCGTAGTGTTACTACCCAAAACTATTCTATCAACTCTCTTCACTACTGCATCTACATGTTTATGGTAGATATGTCCAAACTACCTCAATTTATCTTCTCTCAACTTCTCCTCTATAGGTACAACACCTACGAATCATTTAATTTATAATCCTGACCTTCTAGTCTTGCCACATCTCAGCATTCTTCAGCTACACTCATCTTGCTCACTTTTTGTATCTTGATAGGCCAACATTCTGTCGCATAAAGCATCGTCGGTCTTATGGCACTTCTATAGAAATTTCCTTCCAATTTTGTGAGCATTGTCACGTAGTACACCAGTAGTGCTTCTCCACTTGAGCAACCCAACCTGAATCCTATGAGTCACATCATCTGCAATCTCTCAATTTTTGCTAATAATAGAACCTAAATACCGAAAATGATCACTTTTGGGTTCGAAACACCTGACAGCAGGCGCAACGCGTCGCTTAAAGGGAATGCCCTGGCATTTCGCATAATCATATTAGGATTCATGTCATAAAGATCTGAATGGGGCTTTTACATGCTATCTGTAAGCTACCTAATGCACAACCCTCCTTGGGCTTGGGACCGGCTAGGAAAAAGATAAGATTTTAAGCATGTCCTAGGCAGAGTTTCCTTTCTCTCCATATGTGATAAACTAATCTAGCTATAGCGATATTGTATAATGCAGAAGGAAAGCAACCATTCTTCAGCTGTCGAGGTAAACCGGTCGAACATTGCCATAACTTCTCACGTGTGAATTAAAATCGCGCTACCGGCTACCCAAAAAAATAAGTTTTTGGAGACTTCCAGTTTCCTGCTGACACTGGACACAAATAGGTTCTACTTCCATTCCCTACTCCCTCAGCCTATTTTTTGGATAGAGTCTATACCATCGAGCCACCCACATTACAAAATCCCATCTAGGATTGTTATGTTTAGCCGGAAAACCTCTGAGGAGTCTTGTCTTGCAAAGGCCTTAAACACTGCCAAGCTTTCTTGACGGAGAATAAGACATTAGTTAAAGGAACCCAGGTGCTATCCTTCTGTGAAATGTCGGATCTCAAAGGAGGGGTGTTGTTCATAGTATGTGCATAATGGTCCTATGCCTCTTCCTGGCCATCTTCAATCACCATTGTGAATGATGGAGGAAACCTTAGCAAGCAGTGAGCTGCCCACATTCTTTCCACCCTTCCACTAAACACCCTATCTGGAGGACCAATGGGATGCCAGAAGTCTCACTGAAGAATGCATGTTCACCATTTCCCCCTCTTCTTTTTTTTGTCCCATATATCCCTGAGGCCAAACAGTTTTCTCTCAGTCCATGATGAATCCCAAGAAAGCTCCATCTGCCATAGACATTTGCTCTTGATAAATAATGTATGCATGGCACGCTATGTTGCCCCCCTTTCAGGTTTTCAGTCATGTAACGTTGAGTCCGGAGTCGGTCTGAGCAATAGAAGAGTTCATGGAATGGTTCCTGCCTCTGGGGCTTCTGTTCATGGAGGTTTTTGGTTCTAGTTTCAGGACCTTAGTCATAAGGGGCGGAAAAGAAGAGCAAAGTAGTAGCAAATCCAGTGGGAATTGGATTCATTGATTTGATTAAACCCTCATTGGGTACTGGAAGGTAGCTATGTCACCTCACCTAAGGTGACCTCAACGTGGACTTAGGTACTGTTATCGGGTGTGGGTATCTATCTAAGTGTCCGCTTCATCCATTTTCCATCTCAAGGACTCAGAGATATGCCAAAATATTCAAATTTGTTAGTTTTTTTCTTTTAGTTTCTCAGATAAATTTATTTACGAAGTGCCTTGGGGCATTTCATGTATAATATAGGAGTCCTATGCATAATTTAGGCTCAATTCGAATTACTGAGGCCCTGTTCGTTTCCTAGTTTAGTTTTAGTTTTAGTTTTGATGACATCATCATTTCCCTCATTTCTCTCCACTCATTACACCTGATGACATCATCAAAACTAAACTAAACTATCTAACCAAACACAGCCTGAATAACTTTGCTTGGCGTATCTCCAACTAAGTGTGTCGGATACAGATTCCACACCCTTGTATGAGTGTCAGAGTGTCCGACATAGGTATTTTATACATCCAGGGCAATCCATGTAACATAGCCCAGAAGGAATCTGTCTTCCTTGTGAGAGCCCATAAATGCCTTAGCATAGTATCTTTGTCAAACTTTCCACAGGGTTTTAAACCCAAGACCACCTTCCTTCATCTTTTGGTAAGTAGATCCATTCCCGTTTTCATTTTTTCCCCAGATTGGTCCAGATTCAGCCCAGTTTAAAGGAAAGATCTACGTAGAGCTTAGATTTCCGTTAAAATTTTCTGAGACAACATAAAGATTGAGTAGAGCTTAGATTTCCGTTAAAATTTTCTGAGACAACATAAAGATTGAGCAACGATAAACCTTCATGCTCCATACAAATGAATTATATCCCAGAAGTGACTCTCTCTCTCTCTCTCAGCATTCATTTTCCTTTTGCAGATTGCATTGGACAAGGCTGCCTTTTTGTTAGATTTAGCCTCTGTTGAAGGGAAATGGGGTGATTCCTTGGAGCGAATCGCCGAGTGTTACAACGAAGCGGGGCTCCATGACATTGCAAAATTTGTTCTATACAGAGATTGAGCACTTGCAACTTCGTGGAGTTCAGAGATAGTACATTTCAAATTTTGTATTTTCTTCTTTTTGCCCTCAATAAGCATAAGTTATCCCACAAAGCCTATCGATATGGTAACTTTTTGTTTTTTTTTTTGACTGCCAAAATTCGCCCAAATGCCTACAAAACGAAAAGGGCTGAATCGGAGAAGACTCTATCTAGCAAAATGGATATCCACGCACGTGGAAAAATCCTGGATAATCATTTCAGGGATGTACACGCACATGGAAAAAGGGTAGTCCAGATTCCAGAGGATAGAAACTATCCAAGAAGAGAACCGTAGCTTTCTCCGCAGAGAAAATTTGTTGAAGCCAAACTAAGGCCCAAGACTGCATCAAACTCAACAGAAAAAATACTCCCTCGCTCCCTCGTTCATTTTTAAGTGTGTAGCCTCGTAAGTCCAACTTATTAAGAAAGCGTCATCGTTACACATTTCACATGAACTTTTACCTTCACTTTCCATTATTGTCCTTGATGGAGACATTATTATTAAACTTTAATGTCGCTTTCCTTAAAACGATATTCGCCCCCACCAATTCAAGTGAATTTGGTGTGCACTGGGTTGCCGGCGAATTCGACTCCAAGATACAATGAAGCCCAGTCCCGATTGACTGTTTGTTCAACTGTGTTATGCACAAATGAAGAGGAACTAGAACACCTTCGGATTTTGCGAGTCCGCCAATAATATATGTAGGAGATAATTCTAGGGAGAAACAAGAAGAAGAATCATAATCATTTTTTTCTATCTTTGGAAATTGGTGGTACCCTAGCCTTTATATATGCATAGACTTGTAACCATTCACCAATGGTCACATCTTTATATTCAAATCATTGTGACCGTTGATCGGTCATGAACCATTGTGACTGTTCACGAATAGTTATACCTATTCATCTAAACCCAACGGTCACACCATTTAAATTCAATAGTCATGTCTATTTATTTATCTCAAATGGACATACCTTTTGATTTAAACCATTTAAACTCAATGGTTGCGTCTATTCATATATCCCGAATAAACACACCATTTACTTTAAAGGCGTTCACCAATAATTATATTTAATATGCATTAAATATTTTGAAAATGTTCAAACAATCCTCCACCATTTTCAAAATATTGAAAATTAACATTGGATTGACTCGGAAAACTAGTGCATAAATGAAGGTATCTTACGATTTTAACCTTCACATAGTGAGAACACATCAAAGTTGATCGGAAGAGCATAGTAGACTTGTCTTTGAACTAGCAATCCATGTTGACTAACCGGACAGGTCTCACAAACAAATTTTCTTCTCCTTAGGTAATTCATAAAAGTCGACCCGTGGATTGGCCTTGGGTTTTATCTTGGTTTCATGAGTGCTCTAAAGTCAAAGTCCTCGCGACCTATAGGAAGCGGCATCACCTCCACACTCACATAGGTAGGATTTTATGTGTACCAAAAAAAAAAAAAGGGTAGGATTTTATCAGTGTTCCTATAACGAGAACACAAAAAACCTATTAAGAGCTAAGTAGCTCACCCTCCTGTTTTTCTACATTACATGTACCAAGCACTTTACCTTGGGATGTATAATAAATTCGTTAAGAGCTTGCAATCACGACATATGGCGTACTTTGCTCATTGAACTCAAGACTTGAAGTATATAACAAGCGGTGAGTCGAATTTCCACCAGGAGTGATCAAGATAAAATGGGCTAAGTCACATCCCTAATGATGTTTACCACATCACAACCCTTGCAAGAATATACCATTGTCGTGAGGGCAATATTTTCCATAGTTGTAAACTATCATAGTTCATATTAAACATACCATGATATATGTTTGTAATTTTGAAAATGGTCTCCTAGGCATATTGGAGAGTTGACAAATATGTGGAATGGTTAGTTTCTACTGTTTTGATTACTTAGTTGTCCTAGACAACTAAGTCCCACAAGTTTAGTTCTAATAGTTATTTAGAGGATTGGTTTATATGCTTGTAATGGGTATCCATAAGTTTCATGGATATAAAGGCGCCTGATAAATTAAGCATGAAAATCATTGATAAAGAGTAAGTCAACTCTGTGTGGGTTTTTTATCTCTTTAATTAAAGTGAGGTTTTTTCATATTGAGATGGAGTGACGTGGTATTTCGTCACAGTTATATCTTAATAAATCACTTATGAGAGAGTGTAAATGGTTGTGATTGTGATGAATAGACGCAACCATTGAGTTTAAATGGTTTAAACCAAAAGGTGTGTCTATTTGAGATAAATAAATAGACATGACTATTGAATTTAAATGGTGTGACCGTTGGGTTTAGATGAATATGTATAACTATTCGTGAACGGTCACAATGGTTCGTGAAAGATCAACGGTCACAATGGCATAATGGTTCGTGAACGGTCACAATAGTTTGAATGTAAAGATGTGACCATTGGTGAATGTTTACAAGTCTATGCCTATATAAAGGCTAGGGTTCCACCAATTTCTAATGATAGAAAAAAATGATTATGATTCTACTTGCTGTTTCTCTCTAGAATTATCTCCTACATATATTATTGGCGGGCTCGCAAAATCCGAAGGTGTTTTGGTTCCTCTTCGCCTGTGCATGACGCAATTTGACAAACAGTCAATTGAGACTAGGCTTCATTGTATCTTGAAGTCGAATTCGCCGGCAACCCGATGCACACCAAATTCACTTGAATTGGTGGGGGCGAATATCATCTTAAGGAAAGCGACATTGTAACGCGTCTTGAAGCATCCATTTATTCTCTCAATTATTATCCACTTCCATCGGCGACACGACTTAACTTTTCAAAAAGGAATCCAATTTTAAGGGCAAAATAGGAAATGCACTAACTTTTACCTATTACTCCCTCCGTCCCTTTTTAAATGTGTTACTTCGTAAATCCAACTTATTAAAAAAACATCATCATTACACCTTTCACATCAACTTTTTCCTCCATTTTACACTTTTCACATCAACTTTTACATCTACTTTCCAAAATTTTCCTTCACTTTTACCCATTAACTCTTTACCCACTTACTTTTCAAAAGGGCAAAATGATAATTGTACAAACTTTTACCCCTTAACTTTTCAAACCACACACTTATTTAGGGACAGCCCAAAATGGAAAGTTAAACACTTAAAAAGGGACGGAGGGAGTAACATTTTAACATCACACTTATTTAGGAACAACGTAAAATAGAATACAATACTCTTTTTAAGAAACAAAGGGAGTACTACCAGAGACTCCAAAAGAAAAAACAGAGAAGAAAGGTAACTGAAAAGACTAAGGGCTTGTTTGGAGCTTACTTTTTTTTTTTTAAATACATTTTGCATTTTAGATTGTGTATTTTGCCCCAAAGCCTTTTTCAAGTTGTATGATTATGGACTAGAATAGATTATAAATCTGTAGAGTGTTTGAGAGATGTATGCAGAATAGATTTTGCAATAGAATAGTGTTTGGGAGTATAATCATCATATGAATTGGTTTTTACCATGTTGCACTTGGTTATTTATTATGGTATACTAATATGTGTACAAATTACCCAGTAATATTCATAATTATTTTTAGATAGTGTTAATTAACAGATTGTTTCGTCATTCCACCTCACAAAATTGTGTCTCATATTTGAATCTTATTTTTTTTCTACCTCTAAAATCTTAAATTACCTTAAAAAATTATCAAGTAATAATTTTTTTGTGATGGACATAGAAAATATAATCATAAAGTGAGTAACTAAATTTCTAAAATAATCCCGAAATAAAAGAAATTAAATCTCGTCAAGTTATAAAAAATCATCATTCAACAACCTAACCAATAGGGCAGGGGTAATGATTATTTCTTGCGAAGGGTAAACCTAGAATATAAAATGAGAATGTATTTTCAGAACTGATTATCGAATTTTGTTTCTATTGTGTAATTTAGAAAATGCATTCTTGTGGAATGCATTATAGAATGTTGCTACCGTTTACCAAAATGCACAATGCATAATCGACAATGAGGGCTCCCAAACGGGGCCTAACTAGAGTGTTTCCCATCGTCAAAGACTCCAAAGGAAAAAACATCTCTAGAGGGCGATGGGTAGATAACAACCCTCCAAAGATCTGGATTGCTAGGGGTTGCCCAAACATTTCTCCTTCTGGCCATACAAATTAGCTGTAAATGTGAAAATTTCAATTTGCGTTCTGGTTCTGAAACTTTCGTGTGCGGCTGATATTGTAAAATTTTGACTTCTTCACTAACGGTCAGCACCGTGTACCTTGTATTTGGTTTTTTTTTTTTAATCAAAATTCTCTCTAGTTGTTCTCCAAAAAAAAAAAATGGTTTATCATAACGGACTGCAATCAGAAGGTTTGAGGGGTCCGGCGTTGGTGCTGTGCACCGGTGCACAACACGTGTTGTGCACGATCCTCGCCGTCCGTTCAGCGATCTAATGGTCCATATTTCATCTCGATCGTGCGACATCCGAGCTGTTCATTGCAAGTTGAAATCTGGACTATTGGATCGTGCACAAGTAGCATGCGGTGCACGGTGCATAGCACCAACGCCTCTCCCGTTTGAGATTGAAATAATTTTTAGACTATGGGGAAATCTGCATCAATTTTTTCGTGGAGGGTGTTTGCTGAGACAGTGAGACGATACGATTTGATATAGATATGTATAATGTATGTATGCAGGCATGCTGAGTTAGTACCTGACCAGTTAATTCGGTCGAGAAAAAAATGCACGAGGTATCATTCTCTTTTTTGTACTCATAAAAAAGCAGGTCTAGTAGCATTCTCTTTCGTTCTCTTTCTTTTTGGGGGTTTGACAGTCAGGGTGTTCGGGCCAGTTTACGTGCACTTCGAATAATTCCCTTTTGGTCCATCAAAAGCATATCTATGCCAAAACTATCGGATTCACAAGAAATTACTTCTTGCGGCTTGATCTATGGATCAAACTTTGGTCCATTGGGTAAAGAGCAAACTCATCAACTAACCGGATTAACTTTTTGGGGCTAGTTCCATTCGATAGTGAAGTTATAGAGCTGCGATAATTAATCTAATCTCATTAATTAGTGTACCTAGAAATATCGATAATTGTAAGGTCCAGGTTAGGTGTCAAACTATGTGATTAAGGTCTAAGGACCTACTATGGCAATTATCTAGCCAAAATAAGAAAAGAGAGGAAAAAAAGGGCGCTAGTATGGCAATTGGTCAACTACCTAAAACAGAAAGTTCTTGAAATTTCGATTACGCAAGTAATATTTGGAAATTCCTTGAGTACAAGAAAGCGTGTGGGTTTTTGGTTGTGCCTACCTAGTTTTGCAGTGAATTATCAATCAAATCACACTAAACCTGCAGGCAGCATTTAAAATAGGGAACAAATGGCTGGAGATATTGTTGGAGGTGTCATGGCTAAGGATCATCCCAGATATGTAGATAAAAGTCAAGTTCATGTGCCTAATCTATGAACACTACCAGTCTGAAATACAAAAATACAAAAAAATAACAAAAAACAAAACAAAACAAAATAGAAAAGCTGCTCAGCAACGATGCCAGACCCAGACTGCACTCATGGAGGCGGGTGGCTAAAGGACCATCAGGGTCTTACGCCCACCGCAGTATCCCACCGGATCTGCTAGCTCCTCTACTCCTGCATCGCGCTATTGGAGAACTCAATAACCGACTCTCGAACGAAAACCGACAAGAATCTCACTTGATGTCCAATTGGGCATCTTTCACTTTACCTACTATAAGATCAAATATTTGTAGGGTACTTATGTAAAGACCCGTAACTTTAAAGGATTTTTTAAATAAAAGTAGGGAATATTGTGAAATTGCATTTAAATGTGGACATTTGGGTAAATGTGAGAAGTTAATGTGTTTGGGTCTTAATTGTGACACAATAGAAGTTGGAGAGAGAGAGAGAGAGAGAGAGAGAGAGAGAGAGAGAGAGAGAGATCACTTCTCTCCCTCCCCCATGATAGCCGACCCGTCTCCTCCCCTTCTCTCTCTAAAATTTTCACTCCCCCACCCAAATTCACCTCCCTCACTCAAACCAATTGTTGATCCACTCTCCTACATACCTTCTTACATCATTTGGAACACGGGTTTCGCTTATATTCGCTTGGGAGTTCGTTTTTCGGGTGGGTTCAACAATTGGAGCTAGGGTTTGCATTTGATCTTGATTGGAGCTTGATGGAGGTTCAATCTTTGAGGCATGAGTATTTTCTATACTCTCTAAGTGTTTGTTGAGTTGTTTAGTGCCTGGATTTAACTTGAATCGAAGTATTCTAGTTTGTGCCAAAATCTGCAGAAAATTGTAATTTCTGTCTGCCTCGCAGACATTTTCATATGGACGAGAACCTGACCGTTTGGATGGTTTTTGTCACAACCTCCATTAGTTTGTTTTGTTGTTCGGGTTGCTTGTTTGGTTCTCCTTTGGCCTTTGGTTGAGTGGTTTGATCGTGTAACCAAAATACCTTTTGTTTAAACCTCATAACTTGTTGAAATCCCTGTTTCTAGTTTGATACTTGTATACTTTGTTGTTTCAAAAAATTCAACGACAATTATGCATGTTCCCGTATGTTTGACACCTGATGAAGTAGTAAAGAAGTCTAATGGACATGTTTCCAACGTAATGAACTATGTTTTTGATGCTGATAAAAAAAAAAAACTATGTTTTTGATGCTGATAAAAAAAAAAAACTATGTTTTTGATGAACACCAAATGAACACCTGGAAATTGATGAAAGGGAGAAGAACTTGATTTGAAGTTGGTATGTTGATTACTAGGACCACCATTCGGTGCAACCCTAGGCATAGGTTATGAGGGCCATCAATCTCGGTAGGGGTAACGAGGCACAAAATACTCGGTAGGGGTTACGGGACCCACAATTCCCAGTTTTGAAAATGTTGATAACAATGGTTTTGGAATGAAAGATGAAATTGGATGAAAAATATTTATATGGAAACTTAGGATTTAAAATTGGATGAAATTGGAAGTTATTTTTGAGCAAAGCAAAGTCATCTTTCGCCCATTTTCTTCGGAAAAAAATGTGCCGTTTTTCGGTTTTGTACTAAAAGTGGGGGGATGAGATTTTTAAAATTTTGGAAATGTCATTGTTTCCAAATGGGGGGTACTTCCTTATTTTCATAAATAAATTAAAGTAAAGTACTTAAGTTTGGTTTATGAAAATAAGTTTTGTGCTCACACATTATATACACAAGTGACATTTGGGTGTGAGGTGTAATTAGAGGGTTATAATAGGTAGTGTGTGGGGGAAGTTTGCAAAAAAATCAAAATATCTCACTCTCCCTCTCTCCTCCACCGATCGGTCTCCTCTCTCTCTCTCTCCTCTCCTCCATTTTTGCACACTTGAGCTCAAAACTCTCCCTCCTCACTCAACCACTTCAAGAACCAAGGTATCATTTTCGTGTTCTACGCACCGTGGGGAGCTTGGGTCACCTTGGATTCGCACCGAGAGCTCCAATTTTTGGATTTTGGGGTTTCAACACCTAGGGTTCCATTCTTTTTCCATTTTCAAGCAAAACCTTGAGGTAGGGAAACAATTACTACCTCCTCTAGTTATATACTTGTGATTTGTTGAACATATTTTGTTCTTGGCTTCAATTTCTTGAAAAATTATGTTTTCCCTCTTTGTATGGGTTTTCCTCATTTTGATTTTGTGATCTACGAAATTGGTTGTTGATTGATGAAATTGGGAGTAGAATTGACCTCCCTCCATGTTTAATTGTTGTCTAGCATCTCTAATTTGAACCTAGACTATCACATTTGCATTTGGGTTGAAACTCCACATCTCTATGGTGAAAATCTGCACTGCCGCCCCTGTTTTTAGCCGCTGCCCCTGTTTTCCAGCAGCTTCTCCAGATTTTCTGGGTGGTCTCCGGCCCCCATTTGACGTCCGTTTAGCCTCCAATTGTCGGGAACTTCGTATACTTGATATATAGCAACGTGGTAACCCAAAAACCATTTGAATTCATTAAACTAGGACTTTGACACGTGTTTTTATTGGACAATTCGATATACGTATCGGACACAAGGCATATTGGATTGGTCGCCCCTTTTGGCGAAAATTGTGGTGTTTCAAAAGAAAGGGTACTTTGGTGAAATGAAATTTGGGAAATGGACTTGTTATGAAAATTTTAATGAAATGTTTGTGATAATGAGGTGTTTTAAACCAATGCCATCATTTGGTAAAATTTTGATAAAGGCACGCGGGGCCTACAGAACCCGACAGAGGCACGCAGGGCCTATGGAACCCGGCAGAGGCACGCGGGGGCTACAGAACCAGGCAGAGGCATGCGGGGCCTATGGAACCCGACAGAGGGATTAAATCCCTAGAACTAATTAAAATGATGGTTTTTGTTCGATGAAAGAAAATGAGAAATGAGATTCTGAACTATCTATTGTGTTTTGTCGAAACTCGAAGCGTGGACTTGGATTTTGAACAAAATGAAAACTTGGGTGGTGTTGAGTACTTGGAAATGAAATTTTTTGATGTACATATGGTATTTTGGTAACAATGGATATTTGGACACAGTTTTGGACACGTGTGATACTGGTTGATGATTTTGACATACTTAATGAACTAATGGGTACTTCTTGGACACATATCCCTTGTTTTAGCTTCCGTTGTGTTCTTTTGATCATATCTTATCTTGGCAACCCACATCATGCGCATTTATCATATTTATATGCCTAGCGGTTCTAGTATGGTTTTTCCTACGAGCTAGTGAGCTCACCCTATCGTTTTCAGGTACACGGCATGGAGCATGAGATTGGATGCATGTGGAGTGATACATTGCATGGAGTTTACACATGCATGAAGTTATATTTTTTTTTTCATCTTATAACTAGTACTTTTGATAGATGGCAATGTAACTTCTAATCACTCAATTTTTGACTTGTTGGGACTTATGTAATAACTTTAAAATTTTCTATCGGGTATCTATGTATTCGGGTACGAGTTAGAATCGTTTAGTGTGGACGGTCGACCTCCACGCCGGTTTATGTTTTGTTTAAAAATAGAGTCGCCACCCGGGTTTTTTTTGAAAATGGTTTAGGACCCGAGAAACCGTTTTGAAAAATGATTGAGAAAACAATTTGGAAACCAGAGATTCGTTTTGGATTCGGGAGCCAGGTTACGAACGGGGAAGGGTTTTAATGCACCCCGCTCGCCCGATTACAAATCGGTCTTTACTAAATATTTGTGGGATTTTTAGAAAATATTTTAATGCCAAACTTTATTCACATAAACAATTGAATCATGCAAAACAAGTAATTTAATTATTGGAATAAACAACAACTGATATGAGCAATCAAGTAACAGTAACTAATTAAAAGGAAAAATCATGTTTTCAAACTGTTTATAAAGGAAACTGATTTAAAATTCAGATTTGAAAAAGTGTGCCGCACAAAGTGTACCGTGCGGTATAGAAAGTGTGTCGTGCGGCACTGTTCAAGGATCCAACAGTCAGATTTTCAAAAGTGTGTCGTACAACACTCCAAGTGTACCGTGCGGTACAGGAGGAGTGTCGTGCGGCACTATTTTCTTCACAAACAGTTCAAAACTTTGATTTTCGATGGGAATGAAATGAGAGCAAATGCAGACATGAAACCTTGTTAAATACAGATTATTTTGAAATGGAAAATGGTATGTTTGAATATGAAATGTTTTCACCTTACGACGCAACCGGGAGGTTTATAAGCAAAATGGTTTTTTCTATAACATGGGCGTACCGAATGCGGAGACGATATTGATGATCATCCCGCACTCGGCATCCCTCCCCTCAGGATACCAAACTAAAGAATTTGGCGAAACGAGATTATACCTTTGGCTTTGAACTCTTGGATTAAAATACTTCTGGAACTCCTTGGGCACGATTTGGATCTTCTTTGAACCTCAACTTCACTCTAGCAACGTGAGTATGATGATTGAAGACTGGAACTTGAACAAGCTTTGAATATGGACCTCATGGCTTTGGACGGAAAACAGGGGATTGAACTTTGGGTTTGGTTTTGCTTTGGAAGAGAGAATGAGATCGATTTTTGGAAATTATAGGTAAGGATGAAGGAGGTTTATGACTAAAGGAATATTTGTTTGAAAAAACTTAGTGATAGAGCTTCATGGTTTTCTCATAATTTTTCATTGTAATGGAGAGGGAGAGGCTTCTTCTTCTTGAAAGTGAAGTGGGGAGGTGTTTATATAGGGCAAAAATCTGCTTAGGGACCAAGTATACTTGGCCTAAACGAAAAGAAAAATACCTGGCCGTCAAAATACTTTGGGATCAAGAAAACTTGGTGACCAAGGCTGCTGAAACTGTGCCGTGCGACACTGCGACTGTGCCGTGCGGTACACCAACTGTGCCGTACGACACACTTCCACCACCAAATTTCAAAAGAATGTTGTACGTGACTGGGGTTGTGCCGTGCGTGAGAGATGAGTACCATACGGTACTGTTGACTGAGTTGACTTGAAGAGTTTCAATCCGAGAGGTCTCCCGGGCATTCCTTTTCATCATCGGGGATAAAAAATGTGTACGAGAGTCTCATTTTGGGGTGTCTACATTTAGCGAACCATTGACCGATGTATGAATGGAACTTTGACTTGGACTTTTCTAAGGAAAATTGTTGACTTTTGACTTGTGTCATGTGGACACTCGTGTTATTTAATTTGTTGACAAGCAGGGCGTGACAGCTTGACTAGCATTGGCGTACAAAATTTTGAGGATAAAATTTTTGTAAGGAGGGTAGAATGTAAAGACCCACAACTTTAAAGGGTTTTTCAAAATAAAAGAGGGTAATATTGTGAAATTGCATTGAAATGTGGACAAGTGGGTTAATGTGAGAAGTTTATGTTTTGGTGTCTTAATTGTGACACGATAAAAGTTGAGGGGTGTGAGTGTGTTTGGATTTCATTGTATTCGCTTGGGAGTTTATTTTTCAGTTGGGTTCAAGAATTGGAGCTAGGGTTTGCATTTGCTCTTGATCTTGATTGGAGCTTGTTGGTGGTTCAATCTTTGAGGTAGGGGTGTTTTCTATACTCTTTAAGTGTTTGTTGTGTTGTTTTATGCATGAATTTAACTCGACTCGGAGTATTTTAGTTTGTGCCAAAATCTGCAGAAAACTTCATTTCTGTCTACATCGCAGAAGTGTTCGTCCGGACAGGAACTCGACTGCCTAGACGGTTTTTGCTGCAACCTCCATTGGTTTGTTTTATTGTTTGGGTTGCATGTTTGGTTCTCCTTTGGTCTCTGGTTGAGTGGTTTGATCGTGTACTCGAAATACCTTCCATTTACACCTCATAACTTGTTGTTTCTAGTTCAATATTTGTATACTAAGTTCTTTCATAAAATATGATGAAAATTATGCCTATTCCCATATGTTTGACACCCGATGATGTAGTAGAGCAGTCTAATGGACATGTTTTTAACACAATGAACTATGTATTTTATGGACACACATAAATTCGCCAATAAAGCTGCTACTACCAGGTAAACTCATATTGGCCAAAGTAAAAAAGAAAATTTATGAAAGGGTTAATTGATTTAAAGTTGGTTTGTTGATTACTAGGGCCACCATTTGGTGCCACCCTAGGCATGGGCTACTAGGCCCGTGAATCTCGACAGGGCTTACGAGACCCATGAATCTTGGCAGAAAGCTACGCGGTCCTAGTAAGACATCCCGAATACTCAACAGGGGTTACAGGACCAAAAATTCCTAGTTTTGAAAATGTGGATAACAATTGTTTTGAAATGAACGATGAAATTGGATGAAAAATGTTTATGTGGACACTTAAGACTTACAAGAAGGGCATTAGCGAAATGATGTTTTATAAACTCGAGGATACTTAAATTCTAAATAGATCGTATCTTGTTGTTTCTCATTCATTGATCTACTTGTGTACATTACCTACCTTTGTGCTCATCTCATCTCATATGCATTTAGCTTTTGTAGAGAATATTCTTGCTGGCTAGTGTAGCTCACCCTATTATTTTAAGGAACTACTCATGGAGCATAAGTTGACGTGCTTGGATTGCATAGCATTGATTGAAAAACATATATGGATGAGTTATTTACTTATCTCATTTTATTTTTTTGAAAGGCAAAAAGATTTCATTAATCTTCAAATAGATACAAGACTAATAGGACAAGACTAATAGGACAAGGAAACAACATAACATGCTCAAAGAGCAAAATATCCACCCAAACCGAAACCCAAAACCAATGATTGGCAAGGAACCAATCATGGACACCCGATGGCCAAAGCCCAACACTGCTATGGGTCAAAAACCCAGATATACAATCAACTCATAAAACCCCCAAAGACCTAATAATGCCCACATAAATTGGGCCAAGCCCAACAATTAAAAATCCTAAACAATAAACACTCAAACAAGAGTGTTGCCACCACTGCTGCCCGCACCATCTCACCTTGGCCACCGAAAGAGAAATAGCTGATGTCACCACCATCGCCAGTGCTCGAGACCTAACTTTGTCGTAGATAGCGTCACCCCAAGCGTAGGGCTAGGTCGGTTGCAGCATAATACTCGGAAGTACCGGGGTCGATTTCCACATGGAAGGGTCGGAGCTAGTGAGAGGTTTACTTTACGGTATAGGGTTTCGGTGTTAGGACGGCCAACCTTTTGGTTGTGATTTGTTTGTGGGATTCTCTCTGTACCTCTAATGCGATTGAAAATGAAGTTTTAAACTATAAATTAAAGGCGGCAAGGTCTAAAGGTTCATACCACCCATGACTAAAGATATTCAATGGCTCTCGATTATAACTCAAATGAGAGACAAAGTCTCTTGCTCTCACTCGGAAGATTTAACAATGAAGATCATTTTGATTCTAGAAAATGGGTTTAACAATGGGGTAAGTTCTTTGAGACATTTTTACAAACACTTGGAGTGACATAGCTCCAAGCATTATATGTGGCAAGGTACAAAGCCTTACCTACACATAATCAAGAAGGTTAACAACCCCTAGTTTTGGTACATAAAACTAAACTTACCCAATGAAAACCAATCTTTATCACAAGAATGAGGTTTGTAAATGGAAAGAAAGCCTCTTAGACATTTTGTCGAACACCCAAAGTGACATAGCTCAAAGCATTGTGTGTGCCAAGTGATTTGTCTTCACCCAATCAAAGAGGTTAACAACAACTCTAAGTTTAGACCAAAAATAGGAGTGATTCATCCATTCACAAACCCACAATAAGCATATAAATGTGAGAAGCCATTAAAAAACCGAAGTCATGGAGTGATATTCACTCCATGACCAAGCCTAAACTACTACTCAAACATGATTAAACTAAACATTAAAGGAAATATGAGGGAAATAAAAAACATGACGAAAATGAAAATAAACTATGGATTTATAAAGATTAGAGAAGTGCTTACAACATTAATAAAGGAGAAAAACTTGGTTCTTGAAGATTGAAACCTAAAATCTAGAGAGAAGGAGGAGCTCAAGTGAGCAAAACAAAAGGGAGGTAGAGAGAGGAGAAGGAAAATGAAGATACCTTAAAATTTTGAGACTGGGAGGCTTTTATAGCCCCCAAAAGTCGTGCTACATATTACCAAAATGGCCCTAAATTTGGTCTTGATCGGGGTCCAAAAACCCATAATTTTGATGCTTGAACCTGTACAAGGGTTTTGCTAAAACCGGTTCTGGCATGGTTTTAAGTTCACTAATTGGCTAGAACCTGTATAAGCAAAAGGGCTGAACAGGTTCTGGCGTTGCTTTTGGCATTCTGTTTAGGTAGAACCTGTACAAGGGTTTTGCTAGAACAGGTTCTAGTATGTTGGGTCGCCCTCGTTACTTCACTTTGACTTCTTGATCTTCTAACGTCCCGAGTTCTAACCATCTCTTCAATTCTTGGCTCGAGGGACTCGGTAACTATGTGCCAACTTGCTTTATCTTTGGGATGCTCCCCCGAGCACTCAAACACGCCTTAGTCACGAGTTTCTCCTGACACTATCAAAATACACCATATTATGCATGCGTGTGTGACAAAAACGAGAGAGATAAGCCCATTTATTTACACTCACCCCCTAACTTGAACTTTGCTCGCCCTGATGAAACTATACCAAAACCAAATTAATCTAACTATGCAATCCTCCCAAGATTCAAGATACGACACATATGCTCAACTAACGTAAAATGAGGCAAGAGTTCGACACACCCCTTTGAATCTAGTCACATACAACCCACAAATATACATGCCATTAACTAAGGTGAACAACTATGCCAACAAAAGCAGTCACACACATTCACACCTCAAGCTTGAATTCCAAAACACAAAAAGATTCGCTCTAAATCAAATGCTCACAAAGTGAGATACGAAAGACTAACATCCCATGATAAGTGCTAGCGAGTAAATGCAATAGCACGAGACAAAAGGCTATGCAAGCTAACGATGAAGCGCAAAAGGAAAGACGGAAGCTAGTTATTCACAGCATGCTAAACAAGGAATGTTTCATACTAGAGTAAACACAATTATCCCAAATGCATCACGTGGAGTCAAGTAATTTATGCAAGATCAACTAAGGGCTTATAAGGCTTGTAATGACTGTGGTTTCAAAAAGAAGAAACAAAAGGGTGGTGGCCATATACTTGCTCGGTCAAACTACCCTTGGCCACCACCGACCCCAAGTTTGAGACGACTAAAAAGAAATTAAACTACTATCACCAATGATTTTATTACTCTCCTATTACTGCTCCTCCAGATTGGCCTCAAGGACATCCGGTTCATCTTCCTCCATTGTCGGCTCTTTGTCCACCTCATTGGGCACATATGGCTCCTTGGTTATCTCCCCAATATTTTCAACACTGCCCAGTTAGTTTCGGAACTAAATTTTTGGTAGTTCCGGAACTAAATATGAAATTCACACATTGTTTGCTCACTAATCTCTGAGTTTTGGAACTGAAATTTTGAAGTTCCGGAACTAGTTGCCTTTGAAACCCATTGCTAAGCCATTGTTTGAGAGGTTTTGCAATTGCAGATTTGGAAGTTCCACAACTGACTGGGCATTTTTCCAATTTCGATCCCAATTGTTCCCTTAAACATTTAGCCACCCTTAACACCTTTCGAACATTCCCGAGCCACCTCACCACATTGAAATACACGTCCCACACCCCTACAAACATCCGGTTTCCTAGGTTAAGCATAAATGGAGACTCGGACTTTGGTTCAAAATTAAGGCCGAGGGAGACCTATATGTGGTTAAATGATGCAAAAATTGCCTTGTATCATTTCCTACGTAAGCCAACGACTCCAATATGATGCATAAAAGATATTTAAACTACTCGAGCACAAACAAAAGAGTATTATTTATGCAAATGCGAGAAATTAGAGAAAAAACATGGGATGCTTCCAAAACGAATTTCCACTCTAAGTGATGAACATGACTTGACGACTAAAGGCTCAAATTGTTCACCGAAGTTCATGAATATGTATATGACAAGGATGCACACACACAACCAAAATCGACGGGATACACGACTCTTGCCATTATTGAAACAACTGAGCATATTAATCGTATCTATCATGCAAATATTACCAAAACGGGGAGATTGCACACAAAAAAAAAATTCTATGAAAAACCAAAAATGGAAATGATTAGTATAATCCATCCCCCCCAACTTGAAATGTGCAGTGTCCTCAATGCATGAGACAAAAAATAAGGAGAGGGAGGAACAAAAATGTACCGACGGGGTGGAATGTCAACCACCCGATACCTCGACCAAGTTTGAGGATTTTTCATCATCCGCTCCGTTTGTCATTGGCAATGCTTCCAAGACTTCCTCCTTCGGCCCATGTGGGACCACATGTCACGCCCTCAAAGTTAGGAAGATAATACATTTCATAAATTCCACGTGGATGGTCAACAAGTCCACGGTCCAAGTCAAAGTCCACATAAGATTTAGAAAAGTCATAGACAACCAGTTACAATAGTTTAAGGGTACCTGTAAACCCAAATATACAAATACACAAGTTTTAAGTGTGTTTACAATCCAATGTCAAAAGAGGAAACTTAATCGAGTAACAAAATTATCTTAACAAAAATACAAGCTCTAAGATGATAACCTAACTCCTCCATTTAGCTTTCTAAACAAATGCATGCAAGCAAGCACTCCATGTCATGCTCCTTGATGGGTACCTGAAATTGTAAGGTTGAGCTCACTAGCCCACTAGAGAAAAGTCTACCAAACCTAAATGCAATGAGATGCATGTGAGTGACAGAAAAAGAAAGTATAAGTTACGTGACAAGGATTAAGAAATTTTAATGGTTAAAGGACTTAAAACCGACACATAAGCTACTAGATTCTGTTTACTACCATCTCTCATACCCAATACGTACCCGACACGTACCCAACACGCCATATGTGTTCCAAACGTTTACCATATACATCTCATTCCTTTTAAACATTTGATTATTTTCCGAGCATGCCATATAGGCCCGTTTCACTCCGGGCATGCCATAAAGACCCCGTGTCACTCCGGGCATACCCTATTGGGCCCCGTGTCACTCCGGGCATACCCTATCGGGCCCCGTGTCATCATTACCACAGTGTAAACTTCATTTAACAAGTTCCAACCTCAATCTCATGTCAATATAATCCATGTATCATAACGTAACCCACGTTTCACATTATCTTTCCAATGGTATCTTGTACCCACTATTCGACATAATACATTACCATGCCTCATTCTACATATTCTGCCCCCATTAAATCATCCAACAATCAACTACAATATCATCACACATTCCACAATCCTCTTTTAGTATCTAAGTGTTACCGGAATGAGAAATCAAGTTTTACAAGTGAAATATGCAATCGGGAATCAACAAGTGCAATAGAAATGACAAGAACACAAAACGAATTCGGGAACACAATCTATGAAAAAAAAATTGCTCGGGGCAAGCTTTTTAGACAGCAACCCAGAAACTGCACAAAAACTCAAATTTTGGGGAAACTTCACATGGGCACCATTTTAGTTGCAACCAAGACAACAAATCAGTCCAACAAGCAACAAATAGGCTAAGTAGCAGCTAATTTAAGAAGGAGATCAACAATAATCATAGATCAAGCTCTAATCAAATCAATGAGACTATAAATTGGGTTTCTCAAAGGGATTTTAATGAAACAAGAGAGATTAATTACTTGTGAGAGCAATACACACACAATACATTCAATTACACTTAGGAGAAGTAGAAATTTCCCTACCAGGATGGGTTTTGAGAAAAACCCTAAAGTACCCAACTGATTTTCACCCACTACGCATTCAAGAGACAAGATCAAGTAAAAAACGGGCTACAAGGGTGATGTTTCACTCACAATCAAAGAAGAGAGAGAGAGAGAGAGAGAGAGAGAGAGAGAGAGAGAGAGAGAGAGAGAGAAACGTGGAACAAGAGTAAATAAGCTCAAGAAAATCAGCCCTTACCTTAGAGAGAGAGAGAAATTCATGATCCAAGTGATAATCAAGCCTAGAAATGCGAGAATCTTCAAGATTAGAAGTGGGTTTGTGTTGAAATCAAATGGTTTTGTGTAATTTCTAGAGAAAAGTGGGAGAGAGGAGCTCTAGGGCTCAAAATCGGGGCGTGGGGGTGAAAAATGGGTTAAGGGGTCTATTTAAAGAACCCCCAAATCGCGCACAAAAGTTGCAGAAAAATATACTAGGTACCGGTAGTGAGAAAAAATGGGATACCGGTATCTCTATCAAAAATATTTCTGATCGGGGGATACCGGTAGCGAGAAAAATGGGATACCGGTATCTCCTGGAAAACTCTGTAATTTCGTTCTACTACCACCAATATGGCCCCCAATCATTTTTGACACATTTTAAACATCCTCAAGCCACATTGTCATGTCAAGACGCATATCTCCATCCTCCACCAAACCCCCGGTACAAAAACACACACTCGTTCATACAAATAATTTCAATGGAATGTTACTAGAAAAGAATAAAATATAGAAGTGAATTTACGGGTCTTTACACCACAGCTAGTCGCACAGGGCCATCCCCAACGACTTTGTAGGCCTTACAAACCCGACATTTCGTCACACCCATGCTTAGGGCTCCTGAATGCCGCAATCGCCACCAAGTTAGACCCAAACTACCAAGACTGGTGCGGTAGCATGGTCACCCTGCAAAAGACTAAATTGACAACTACCAACTAAGAGAAAATGATTAGTACCAACTCGCTCCGTGATAGCCGAGTCCCCAACGAATGAATCTTCACGCGATTAACGGGTACTACTTTTCTCCTCGCCCCCCATTCGAAGTGCCGTAGGACAAGTCACACAACACTTCAAGCTAGAGACGGGTGGCTATACCGGACCATCAAATGCCGTTAGAAAATAGTGAACACCGAAGTTGATTAAAATTTAAAATAAAAAAAGACAAATAAGACAAACTACAAAAAAGCTAAAACCACAATAAGTAGAGTACTAAGACCAACAAAACATGATTAATTTAACCACATTCAAATGTAACTCTCTCTTACTTTGAAGAGCTCCCATAATGCATAAATCACTCATCTCTAAGCTCTTCGACAAGAATTGAACGCGACCATACCACAAGATAAGATACTTAGAGAATTGTGATCGCCGAAATCGCTTTACAAAATTAAGTTCCACCAAGTGTATAACTTGACCCAAATTCATTTTCAAGGTGTTGACAATATCAACTAAACATGGAGGGTAAACCCAATCAAAGTTATCACCACCCAAAAAATCAATTTGTTCAACTTTACTGAGTTCTTGTAAAGGTGGAGACTCAATAAGAGTGCTAGGGGTATGTGTAGCGGTGAGGGATTTGTCAAATGGAGCATTGCCCAAGATTGCTATCGGTGACACCACCTCACTTGTAAGACACAAACCCTCACCATTATGAAGATCCTCCATGAGCAACAAGGAGGTCAAGTAATCTATCTCCGTATTCATTTCCTCAATGGTGAGAATTTTCCAAAGGATCATTACACACTTGTGGCTCTATTTCAATTCCAGTCAACTTGCAAAATTGGGGCTTTTGGGCTAATTCATCAAGGTAGTCCCAACAACCCTCTTCGGCATTTTTACTTAGGAATTATTCATTGGACAACAAATCAAATTGACATGTCGTAGGATTTAAACCTCGACAAAAGATAGCCAGAAGACTCCCAAGTTCACAAATCACAACTAAAATCTGTTCAAGTAGCCCCTAAAATCTGAGGTTGGGAGGCTTTTATAGCCCCCAAAAGTCGTGCTACATATTACCAAAATGCCCCTAAATTTGGTCTTGATCGGGCTGTAAAAACGCAGAATTTTGATGCTTGAACCTGTACAAGGGTTTTGCTAAAACCGGTTCTAGCATGGTTTTTAGCTCACTGATTGGCTAGAACCTGTACAAGCAAAAGGGATAAACAGGTTCTGGCGTTGCTTTTGGCATTCTGTTCAGGTAGAACCTATACAAGGGTTTTGCTAGAACAGAGGTTCTAGTGTGTTGGCTCGCCCTTGTTACTTCACTTTGACTTCTTGATCTTCTAACATCCCAAGTTCTAACCATCTCTTCAATTCTTGGCTCGAGGGACTCGGTAACTATGTACCAACTTGCTTTATCTTTGGGATGCTCCCCCGAGCACTCAAACACGCCTTATTCATGAGTTTCTCCTGAAACTATCAAAATACATTCACGCACAACATTAATCGTATAAAATCTGTATTATGCATGCGTGTGTGACAAAAACGAGAGAGATAAACCCCTTTATTTACACTATTGGGGACTTATCAGCCAGAAACCCAAAGAACAAGCCTCGGTCATGTTGCTGCCCCAACGACAACCTGCCCACCCCTCGCGAAGTCACCAAGACCCGTTGTTACACCACCGCAGCCCATACGCACTCCATCTTCTACCACCACCAAGTGCCACAGCCAACGGCTAATAACCACAAACCCAGCCACCACCAATCACCGCCACCAGCCACCGAGAGCAGCAAAAACATGCAAAAGCAAAAGACACGATCCCAACCACATCCAAACCTTTACATCCACCACTTATCAGACAACACCGCCGCACAAACCACCGCCCACCACCATAACTGAGTGCACCACCAGAAAATGGAAAAAACACCGCCAAAGTTTAGCCCCGAGCCACAGAGGTACCCCTAGCTGTTAGGCAAAACCGAAAACACACTGGAATGAAATTGGCAGGGAGCCACTCGAAACACTCCGATGCCAACCCCACAACCAACCTCGCCGTTGGGCACAATCGGTAGTTCCAAGTGAGAAAATTGGCGGTGATTGGAAGGTAGCGGAAAGCAAGAAAGAGAAGCCAATGGCGGCAAGGACAGCAGAGAGGAGGAAAAGCGACGGACAAAATAGAGATCAGAAGGAGGAGATGGAGAAAAGAAAGAGCCCGAGGGGAGGAGGGAGAGAGGTGGCGCCTCCCCCCAGGCCAAACCCTAGAAAATGGCGGCTGTTGATTTAGAGGGAAGAGGGAGATAGAAAACCAATGGCAGCTGTTCTTATTATGTCTACATATGCTCACACGTAAATTCTACATAGCTACCTATATTTTATTTACTTATTTCATTAACTTCATTTTTGGGAGATAAATTTATAACTCTATTGGTTATTCCTCTTGACTTGGACAAATGTAATAACCTTAACTTCTTTAGACATGTTTTCTCATGGGACACAGGTACCCTATTTAGACTTTTTATCTGTTATGAACATGGGACATTGTGAGGTGACTTTTGGATGATTATGTAAGGAGTTAATGAGTTATTTAATTGAGAAACATTTAGTTTATGATGTTGAAAATCGAAGGTGTGGCAACTTATTTTTTCCGGTTTTATTGGAAGTGTCTAGACAATGGCCTCTTGACCCTTGAGCGAGCCCCGGTTTTGCTTGCATCATCTGTCATGATAAATGATTTCGAAATCATAATTTGCGAAGAACTCGTATCGACTCTAGTGACATTTTCAAATTGACGAATATAAATTTTCTATTTAAGACATCAAATTTTTATTACGGAATTAAAAAGCTATTAGCTCCAGCGCCATTGGGTATTTGAAATCCTTAGTAATCGAAGAATTTCTATTGTTGTACTGTGTTAAGTCGAAAAAAGAATTCTGTATAAGTGCGCTTGTTTTTCTAAATTCCGATTTTTACTCCCTTCTTTTTTTTCTTTCTTTTTAATAAATGCTCTCTCTGTTTTGTACGTCCTCTTTGCAATGTGAATTATAATGTTGTCTTTCATAATGTGAATTAAAGAGTATGCAAATTAAAAGATGGCTTATCTACTATTTTAGTCCCTACAAAATACACCAAGTTTTAATTTCGTCCTTACAAAATATTTTGTGTGAATTTCGTCTTTATAGTTTCAGATAAATTTCAATTTTGCCCTTCCGTCAAATTAATAAAGGAAAATGCTTATGTGGCAAATGGAAAATGCTTAAAATACCAGAAAAATGCTTAAAATACCAGTAAAAAATGATTATCTCCAAAAACAAAATGACGAAAAATTTTAAAATACCGGAAAACATTCATTAGACAAAAAGTTTATGAAATTTGTCTCATAACTTTTTTTTCGAGATTAATCATTCGTATTGACAAGAGGAATAAGAAAAATATAAAAATATGGGCTGAAGTTAAAAAAAAGTTCATACAAGATGACACTTTTTTTTTTAAATGGCAATAAAATGACAATACGAAGAAAACATGACAATGGGTACATCGAATTGGAGGGAGAAAAGAGAGGACTCCAACCAAGGTTGGAGAAATTAAAACACCCCTTGGACCAAAGCCGACACTTTATAAGATGCCACTTTATAGCAAAAAAAAGTAGCTATTTGGTATTCTTTCAGCCCATACTTTATCGACGAGAGGAATTACTATTTTTTATATATATATATATATATATATAAAATGTCGTCTTATATGAATGTTTTTAATTACGACCCATATTTTTATACTTTTCTGATTTCTCTAGTCAACACAAATGATTAATCTCCAAAAAAAGTCATTTGAAAATTTTCATAACTTTTTATCTAATGAATATTTTTCCTGTATTTTAAAATTTCATAATTTTTCGTCATTTTTTTTTGGAGATAATAATTTTTTTCGGGTATTTTCAGCATTTTCCTAGTATTTTAAGCATTTTCTGGTATTTTAAGCATTTTTCGTTTGCCACATAAGCATCTTCCTTTGTTAATCTGACGGAAGGGCAAAATTGAAATTCATCTGAACTATAAGGGCGAAATTGAAATAAAATATTTTGTAAGGACAAAATAAAAACATGGTGTATTTTGTAGGGACTAACATAGTAAATAAGAGATTAATCTTATAAATTAACATATAAAAGGGAAAAAGTGTCATTACAAAAAAGGAGTGCTATATAAAGTGGTACTTTACCATGCTAAAATAACTCTAGGCGATCTGGACAATAGCTCCCAAACCACTTTCCAAATATGGAAAATCTTAAAAGTAACTTTTGGAGGAAAAGGTATCTACATAGCACTAGGTGTTGTAGATTACCCCTCTTCCTCTGTCTTTCTCAATCTTTACCTCTCTTGTATTTTGTGAAAAGCAAAACTATTAAGTCACCATCAATCTCCAGTAACTCTTCCAATGCACTTGTTTTTTGGTAATGGTTTTCGCACTTAATTTTTTTTTTTATATAAATAAACGCACTTTAAATTTTTTTCATTTTAGTGTTTAAAATTACACGTAACTGTGAATTAGTCGAAGATTATATTTTAGAGAGCGTTTATAAGAACGTAGACTGCAAAAATCATTCTTACTGGCCTCCTTTTTTTTTTTTTTTTCCTTTTCTAACCCTTGTAAAGTTTATTTGCCCACGTGTGATGGATGGGTCCAGTCTACTCATGACTTCAACCAAAAAGAAAGACAAAAGGTTCCAAATAATGCTCACTCCATACTTGCAAAAAAAGTTGCTCACTTCATATGCAAGCCTAAACAAAATTTAGAATTTTTTTTAAGAAATCAAACGACTAATTTTGAAAGTTCAATATGAGAATATGCATGTGATCCTGTAGATTCTTCAATAATCAAACAACTAATTGTTACCGAGTACGGGTAACGCCCTTCATATTATCAACATAATACTTTTCTTATTTGGTCTCAACGATTTCAAAATAGCTCTATTTGAACGTAAGAAAAAGAAAAAAGGTAGGGAAAAAAGGGAAAACAAGTACTCGCTCCATCTCAAGATAATAGTCCATTACAAAAAGACGTGCAATTTTAAGACAAAAAAATAAAGTACTATCATGATTTTTGAAACTTTTGTGCATCAAATTAAAGAACTAAATGAGATCTTTAATTTGGTGCGAAGAAACTCATAAAAATCCTGTACGGAAGTATTTTATTTTTTTATTCAAAAAATTACATGTCTTTTGTGGGCTATTGTCATTTTGGGATGAAGGGAGTAGAAAACATAAGGGTTCGTTTAATTCGAAAGAAAGGTATAATAGAAAATGAATTTGATAGAAAGTTAAATGAAAGAAAAGGAACAGAAAAGAAAATAAATTGCTTAATTGCAAATAAATGACAAGAGGGGATAAATTTGAAATTCCATTTAAATGTAACTAGTTTCATGAGAAAATTTATATTTTCTTATGTTTTTTGCACGGAAAAAATGACATCTTCTTATTTGAAGAGTTGTACATGAGTTTTTGGTTTATTGAATTTTCCCTCATTCTCTTCCTAATTAAACCCTTAATTTTTTTTTTCTCTTTTAGTTTTCATCATTTTCTACTATTCTTTTGGTAATCAAACGGCCATAACAATTGCAAAATCTGTTGCATTTAGCATAAAAACACTTTTTTCAAAAGGGTAAATTTCACTGACCTCCCCTGAGGTTTCTGACATATACAGGGACCTCCCCTAAAGTTTCTGAAATTCCACTGACCTCCCCTACTTTTGAAAAAAAATGTCACATACCTCCCCTGCCGTTACTTTATGCCTAACGGTGTTAATTTCGTTGGTGAAATGACGTTAAGGCCCTTAAATTTGAACTTGGCTTTTTTTTTTTCTTGTTTGAGATTATATTGCATAAAATTTTTGAAAGGCGTGAAAAAGTAACTTAATTGTTTATTTTTTTCTTAGAACTTTCTTTCCTTTGACACAAAATTATTATTATTTTTAATATTTTACTTCCCATTAGGTATATTTTAACATTTTGATAATAAAAAAAAAATATCAATAATCACCTAAGCACATTGCTTGCATTGATGGTTTTATTTATTTTTACTTTTTTTATGTTTCTTTTCCTTTAAGGAGAAACAAGTATTTTGCACCCAAAAAAAAAAAAAGAACAGTATTAGCATGATTTTTCTTGGATAATTTTTTTACACCAATTCAAGTATCCAATTGAGGGGAAAAAAAATAGTCTAATTTTTTACCCAAAAAAAAACTTAATCAATACATTATGCTCGCAAAAAAAAAAGAATATACTTATTATTATGGGACAACTATCCATTATTTGTGAGAACCTTGATTTATGCACGCAAAAAATAATGTATTACGGGATCCTTGAATTGGTGTAAAAAAAAATACTGAAATGCTTGGTTCTCCTAAAAGGGTGTGCATATTAGCGCGGTTATATAAAAAATATGTTAAAAAAGAGAAGAAAAATGAGTCTAGTTAGAGATTCAAATTTAGAGAAAGATCCAGAAACCTAAAATGTTAAAAAATAAAACCATCAATGCAAGCAATGGGCTCAGGTAATTATTGATACTCTTGTTTTTATTATCAAAATGTGAAAATATATCTCATGAGAACTAAAATATTAAATAATAATAATAATTTTGTGTCAAAGAAAAGAAAGTTCAAAGAAAAAAGTAAACAATTAAGTTACTTTTTCATGCCTTTCGAAATTTTTATGCAATATAATCTCAAACAAGAAAAAAAATAAAGCCAAGTTCAAATTTAAGGGCATTAACGCCATTTCACCAACTAAATTAACACCGTTAGGCATAAAGTAATGGCAGGAGAGGTTTGTGACATTTATTTTCAAAAGTAGAGGAGGTCCCTATAATTGTCAGAAACCTCAGGGGAGGTCAGTGAAATTTACCCTTTTCAAATTGCAATGCAAAGTAGCAAAATTCATTTTTTTTTAGGGAAAACAGTTTTTGCGCTCCCCTTTCATCCTCATGGACTATTTTTCATGTCATTATTCACGTGAAATGATGAATTATCCTTTTGCATTCACTTGGTAATTGCTTATTTTAATATGATTTAAAGAACAAAAAGAAGTGCAACTGATAAAATAGAGGTGTGAAAATCATTTTTTAATAAGTTTTTCTTAATATTATTGTAAGAATGTATCTTTTGGAGATGCTCTCAAATTCATGAATGAGGAAGAGCCAAGCACTAATTAAACATGTGAGAGACTCTCTTCTTTGTTTTCTTGTTGAAATAAGAGACTTCATATTGTTGGAAAATATGGTAAAAGTAATGCTTTGATGAAACATAGTATTCAGTTTATTATATACAAATATGTGTTAGTTCAATTTTAAATGAGAATCTATGCGGGTGCATCATATTAATTGTGAATATTATGCGCTATCTTTTATTCTACTTAGTAGATGATCTAGTGTGCAGCGTTTTGTCTTACACTCCAAAAAATAGATTATTTCGTACTTGTGAAATATAAATTTATTCTTTCACAGTTTTAGATGGAATTGGACCCATCGGTATAAGTGTAACACAATGTTTCAATGTCTTGATAGTGGGAATTAGCATAGTTTCAACTCAGTATGCTATTAAGCTTTGTTTGTATTGAGCATGACTAATTATATTCCAAGAAAAAAAAACACTAATGGTGACAAATTTTAGTGATAGGAAACTTGTAACGCCTCCAAAATTTGGGTTTGTTAATAAAGATTACATAAATAATAAATAGCGTTTTACATCAGTAACCCAAAAGAAATTACATAATCTTCCTGCCAAATACAATCATTCTCTACAGGGTTGACTACGTTGTTAGGGGTTTTGGTTGGTTTCTTGCCAGCCTCAGGTTGTTATTTTCCCTTTGATTCCTTGCGTTAGGTGTCTTTTGGAGTGAGAGGTGCCTTTCGTGGCCGGCTCTTTCTCTGTCGTGATGCCTCATGCCTAGGATTCTTTTAATCTTTGTAATTTGTTTCCAAAGATTAATAAAATCTTTTTTGCCGTTAAAAAAAAAAGACTAGGTTTCTCTACTCCATCGCATGGCCGTCCATCCTAGTGGTATTCTACTCTGTTTCGTAGGCATTCAAGCCACAATACTCCTCCTGTTCATCTCTATAGTCTGGCATAATATGTCAGAGTCGCAGACCAACATCGTGGTATTATGCCAGGGTTACACAAGTGCAATACCGTGAGCGATAATGCCCAGTAGACTATACTACCCAATCTCTAACTAGCAATTCTAGAACAATATGATCAAAACTAGTAAATGCAGATTTGTTAACAGAAAATGTCATGAATGCAATATGACAGTGTCCATGCAGATCAGAGCAAACCATGCGCAGTATAACAGTGTCTCGTATCATCTTTTCATTTACAACATTCTTCTTCAAATTTCATCTATGATAACATCTCACATCTCTCGAAAGTTATTGGGTCGTTTCCATCTCCTTTCAACTAACGACACCAACCTTTCCGCTCGAGGTTCCGGTTGTCTTGTATCCAGGCACACACTAACAAGATACAAGATCCATCCACCCCGCGACTCACACGTACATAGTCCTGGCTGCCTTGTCTTACTGATCCCCACAGTACGTTTCAAGGTCCGTCCACTATGTGTTGTGCATGCTTAGTCCTATCCACCAAGTTCACTCCACGAAAATGGGGAGGTGCTCTTTCTGCACTACCGTATTACTTAACCCCAATCACATCATGGCGCACACTCACATGACGGACGTTGTTAAGACTACATTACCGTTTTCAATCCATTTCATCTCTTTTCATTTCATTTCCCAAAAACACATTTATTTCCATCTCAAAACACATTTTCATTCTCATCTCTATTTCTCATCAACAGCTATTCAAGCCTTTCTCGCAAATCGTGTTGTAGAAACCCCAATTTTGATAAACTTGTGCATCCCCAATGATGAAAGATATGCGAAATATACCTCGGAACAGTTGCTTGAGACGGATGGATCAAATAAACCAAAAAACCCCAAACCACCTGAACCGTACGGCCCAAAACCCAGAAACGTACGGCTTGAAATTTCAGTTGCACTGTGCGGTGTCACTTTGTGCACCGTACGGTATATCTTTGGCACCGTGCGGTATCCTTGTTCCATCAACAGGATTCCCGGGTTCACCTAGCAGCTCAGAAGCGATGATGATATTCGCACATCATTACAATCGCTGGCGTACGGGAATCATCGGAATGATGAGTTTTGTCCCAAAATCCCTCTATAAAAGGCGTGAGAAGGAGCGGCCAAAGGGATCGATTCCCAGCAAAGGTTACTCTGGAAACAAACTCGACGTTCTCTTCGTTACCTTGCAAAAATCATTCCCCAATTTGAAACCACACCATTCTTGTCTCTATAAACCCCCAACTATAATTCCCGATCCTCAAATCAATCCTTTTCGAAGTCCGTAGCTTCAATCGAGCAAAATCAGAGGTATATATTCGCGTTCACCGAAGTAATAATTTTCTGAGGGGGGGTTCTCCATCGGGTTTGAGGGGAGCTCCATAGCTCTTTCTCGAGCCCGAACGGAGACATTTCAATAAAATTCAAAACCTCTCGGGTAAGTATTTCGCGATACCATCCATTGTCGCGGGATGCCGTCTCTGAAAATGAGGTACATTCACAAAATCATCTTCTAAAGCCTATTTCGATCAAAGAAAAGTATAGTTTTCATCTGAAAACAAAGCTGATTTCAATCGGACGAAAACAAGGTTTTTTGAAAAACACACTGCACAGAGATACCGTGCGGCATACCTATGGTACCGCGGGGTGTACACTTGAACACCGTACGGTGCTACTGGTAAATGCTCTGTTTTTCTCAAGTTCGACGCTCTGTTTTCTGGTAAATTCGATGCTCTGTTCTCTGATGAAACCAGTGGATTTAATTACAGTAAACCCCTCTCACTTTCTGTCTTTTTCACTTACACCCTCTCTTAATTAATTTTCTTGCATTTATATACCTGATTATGTGTTGTTTAATTTGTTAATATTATTGATTTCCTTCAAGTTCATTATTTCATGATATACTGTTTATGTGTTATAAAGTTTTTTCACAAAATCTTTCCAAAAAGAATAATCCCACAAATATTTAGTAAAGACCGGAAAATTCCGGGCACGCGGGGTGCATTTTTCGAACAAAACCTTCCCCGCGGGTAACTTGGCTCCCGAACCCATATCTCTAATTTTCGCAGATCAAACCCTTTTTCAGCGGCACAAGAGTCATTATTTTTTTAAACGGTTTCTCGGGTACCCAACATTCTCCAAGAATTAAACCCCGGGTGGCGACTCTAAATTTTTCTTCATTTCCCGGATCGCCCTTTTTCATAACCAAAACTCCATGGATATCTATTTCGCCCGCGCGAAAACCGAGCGTCCACAAAATGGCGACTCCGCTGGGGATCGATTTTTTTTTTCAATTAATCTTTATTTTGACATTTTACACTTGTAAAACGACCCTTTGAAAGCTTGACACCAAGTAGGTGCTTCACGCCGTACTAGAAAGGATTGATGTCAGGGCGAAAGCCCGATTAGTCTGGACTGGAGCTTTCCCGGTTGTTTGCATGGGTAAAATTTCAAGGTTTTGATTAATTTAAAGAAGCGAGCCAAACTTGAAAAATATTTGTGGGATTTTTGAAAAGATTTTATTGTTAAGCTTTTGCATTGCACGTGCATGGTTACTAGCCTCGCCACTGCGTCTTGGTTACCCTACCCAGCTCGCTGGTGTTAGGACATCCCAGGATTCTCGGCAACCTTGGACGATGATGAGTCAGCCTGCCGTTACTACCCTTGCCACGTCAGTATTCTGTGCAAAGGGGAGGCAAATATTGGCTCTAGTCTAGGGAACCCCCTTTAAACCAAAACCGGCCTCTGCATATACATATCCTTAGAACTTTTCAACCTAAGACAGGAACCCACAGGGTAGGATTTCGTGCTATATCCTGCTACGTGATTACTGTTTTCCTATACCATGTCGGCATGCTGCCTGTTTATCGCTTTCCGCACATACCATGCTGCCTGTCTACTGTCTTGTAAATACTGCTGTCATTTTGCATACACCAGTTAGATTGACCCTAGGTTTTCACTTCACTCATCCGAAGATTACCCCGATAATCTCTGATCAAGCTGAATACAAAAACAAAGAAAAAAAAATCCATTTTACAAATCCCTCTGCAAATAGGCTCCACTCTTTCCCAAATAAAACTAGTACTTCTCTTCTCAGAGAACAATGGCTGATCAACCGAGCAACAAGAGACTCAAGTCTACCTTTTCCACTCACCACAACGCTCCCATCTTGATCGTTGAAGAAGACGAGTCCCTTAAGCCCGAAGAGAAGACCCCCGAAGGTGAAAAGCTCTACAAGTGGGTTGACCAAGTCACCGAGCCCAATCAATGGGATAGCACTGAAAGCCATCCAGGCTGGAAATTCCATGTCTCGCCGGAAGACGGCCCGAACATGCTCCCAGATAAAATCACTGTCACATTCGAAGAAGGTGATGAAAACTTCTGTCCCATGCCGCCGATCAAGTACTTTGACGAAGAAGGCCACCCGGTGTACTATTTCGCTGACCTAGTCACTGGCCACAAATACTGGGATGAATGCAACTGTGATGGATGTTACGAAGACTACCTTCATGATAATGAGGAGGCATCCCCCCCATCAACTTCAGGAACAACAAGAAGAGGAAGCCAGAGCCCGCAAAGGGAAGCAAAAGCTCGGTGAAGCCAGTTCACCATCCACCCCGGTCAACCCAACTCATCCCATCCCGTGAAGTCACGATCTGAACAAGTTGAAGCATGCACTATAACCAGATCTGATCAAGCCGTCAAGGGCTCTTTTGGAATAAAGCCAACATCAGTTGTCCAGTCTGAATATCAAGTCTGTTGCAGTTTGCTTATCGAGTCTGTTGTTGTTTTCTGTATGGGTTATTTACCGAGTCTGTAATGAGCTTGTGAACACCTCGCGGAGCGATGTCCACGAAAAATGATTATTGGTTTTAAAAAAATGGTTTGATTGATTGAATGGAGTCGCCACCCAGGTTTGAGGACCATACCCGAGAAACCAATTGAAAAATGACTCTTTTGCCCTTGGATTAGAAAATGCTTTACTGGTCTCGCAAAATGAGATTTCTCGGGTCCGGGAGCTAGGTTACGAGAGGGGAAGGAATTTAAAGCACCCCTCTCGCCCGGTGTGACAACCGGTCTTTACTAAATATTTAAGGGATTCGGAAAATGTCATTTGAATGGACTTTGATCAACAACTCATGCAATAATAGATAAATACATAAAGAAAATTCATGAAATGAAGGTGGATGCTTATGCTTATGTCATGAGAGGATGTTCTAAATGCATAAGACACTGGAACTTGACCAAATCATCTTCAAATTGCCTTGAGATGCTCCAGAAATTGATCACAAACATCACATTAATCACACCTGGAAAGCAATCTGGGCACCTGGATTAGGCAGATCCAGGAATGGCCCATCCAGGCGCCTGGATGGCCTCCCAGACAGAAACTCTAAAATCTCATTTCTCATAGGAAACACCAAATGCAATGCTTTTGACTAACTCATATGCACTGTAAAAGGTGTATAACAACACAGTAGCATATTTGAAACCTTAAATTTAACTCAAATGCATGATATGAGCTTAAAAGAAGCTTGATTTTTGAGTGATTTGTTACTAAAATGCAATGATTATACTTACTTTGAACACCTACAATGGGGGGTATGCATATGTAATATAAAAGCTCATCTTGACACTTTCAAAACTGAGTAATTAGAACATACAAATGACAAATGAACTCACATGTATATCTCCTTCTCATGTAACTATTCTATCAAATATGATTATAACCTTGAAAAACATCCCAAATATTCATCAACATGAGTACCAGAATATAAGGCAAAAGTAAACTAGAACAATGTATGCAAATGATGTACCATGAACTAGTTAAAATGCAAGAAAAGACATAAAATATGATAAGGAAGAAGGGGATCCAAGCGCCTGCATGGAGTGAATCCAGGCGCCTGGACTCAATGCAGGCGCCTGGAATGTGATGATCCAGGCGCCTAGATTGAGTTTTGGTGCACAAAACAGATTTTCCTTCTTGATGATTTTCAGATCCTTTCCAAGCCCTCTACTGATATAGAAGATCAGTGAGAACTTGGTTGAGTCCCCCCCTCAGGGCCTTGTTGATCAAATTTGGTAGATAAACTACCTTGAGGCTTGATTTGATGAACTTTGGATGGGTTTTTGAGTGGATTTTGTTGGTTTATGGCTACTGAATTTGGGTTTACAAAGCTATTAAGAGCTGATTATAGTTGAAGGGTGGAAGTTTGGGTGTAGAAGATGGAGTATGGATGGTTAATGTAATGTAAGGATGGGTTTTTAGGCTAGAAAAAGGGTTGAAACCAAAGAAGATCAGTTTGGGGATGGAGCTTCTGGGGGATTTTCAGCAGAGGAACAGTAGAGGAAGGAGGGAGAGCTGATCCTCTTTCAATGAGAGTGATGAGGGCTTTATATAGGCAAAGAAAGGTTCAAAATGGGCCATTAGATGGCTTAGGGGTCAACCAAGGGGTTCACTATGACACTCTATCTTCCCTCCACTATACTTCTGCAAAAAATCCCAGAAAAGATCTCCAAGACGCTCCTCCCCACTCACTTGAACTTGGGCAGCAAGTACCTGGAGTGAGTCCAGGCGCCTGGAATTGGGGAATCCAGGCGCCTGGATTGAGTCCGGGCGCCTGGATTAGGGTAATCCAGGCGCCTGGATTAGGAGACTGCACAAAATATGAAACTTTGCGGGGCCATTCCGGGTGCTACTGAACTCCGTTTTGTGCATGGTTTGAAGCGTTGGAAAGCTTATCAAGTCTACTTTCTAACCCAAGTAGTTTGAACCCAAGATGATTTGTACATCAAAATATGTGACCATTTTACCCTTAAAAGGTCAGAAAAACGAATCGTTTTGGTAAAACGTGCACATCTCCCTCATTTCAAAATAGATTGGGACTTATTATATATCAATAAAGAGGGTTTTGGATGTACTAGAAGGTGGTGTAAGTTTGGGTTTATTTTGAAGAAGTTTTGGTGGGGTTTCCAAGTTCACAATCAAGCCTCGCGTGCTTTTATCAGGTCATTTTCATCATCGGGGATGCTTAACAAGTTTCTCGGGTCAAAATCGGGGTGTCTACAGACCTGTACTTTGCTTATCGAGTCTGTTCTCCGCCTGTCGGAACTCCTTTTGCATCACCCCCCTGCTTGGGTGATCAATGAAAAAAGACATCTTTTCATCAAAATTTTGGGAGCCAATTTGCAGTCCCGAACTACGTTACGGCCTGATTCCTCTCCACGAGGATACATAGGCAACCTCGGTCCAGCCGTTGTATTCAGCAAAGTCAGAGAAAATTGGGGCAATCTTGCATCATGCATAATACATCATTCATGTAAATAGATTGCATGTACATCATAATTTATCTTGCTCATACTATCAGTACGTAACCATTGGCAAAAACAAGAGCACTCCTGCACCTGGTTGGGCTCGAACTCCCCAACAGCGATTAATTCGGACTAAGTCAAGAGAGGAACAGTCAGCTAGCCTTCCAGTCATGACCAAGAACACAGAGCAGACAGAGAAGACCGAGGTTCAGATTCTCAAAGAAGCTTTGGAAGATCAATGAGCCTCCAATGGCAAGCAAATGGCTCAGATGATGATCTTGATCCAGGACATTACTTCCCGACTGCCTTCTGGGGAATCATCAAACAATCACCCAGAGATGGATGCCATGATGGCCAAGGTGGCCAAACTCGAGGAATCTGTTCAGAAGCAAGAGAAGATCGCCGCTATAGGCATTGATATGGAGAAGCTGTGCCTATTCCCTGATGCTAAGCTGCCTGACAAGTTCAAGCCCATTGACTGTGACAAGTTTGATGGGAGCGGTGACCCAAAAGCACACTTGCAAACATACGTGGGTACCTTATCCATGTACGATGTGGAGAAGAATGCCATGGCACAAATGTTCCAGCAAACCCTGAAGGGATCCGCACTCCGTTGGTTTCTGAACTTAGACAATTCAAAGAAAAAGACCTGGGAAGACATTGGGGCAGCCTTTGTGGCTCAATACAATTACAACATCCAATTGGAAATGACCGTTCGGGAGTTAGAATCCACGAAGATGGGGAAGAACGAATCTTTCGCGGACTTTGTCAAACGCTGGAGAGGGAAAGCATCGCAGATGATGGACAGGCCCTCAGAGAAAGAACAGATGAGGATTATCACTCGGAATTTGGAACCTGACTTTGCCAAACACTTGGTGGTCTTTCAAACCTCCGCCGATTTCAAAACCTTTTATGAAGCTGGCCTTGCAGTTGAAGATGCAATTCGCATTGGCATATTTGACAAAGGAGAATCCGTTTCTCGACCTAAGTGAGTCTACTCCGGTAACAGCAACACCCTTTTCGGACCAAGCACTTACAGTCCGGCTCAAGCCAATTCCTTCAATCCTAAACCAGTCAAAACTGAGCCAGTTAACCAGATAGCCACCCAGCCTTCACCCATCCAGAACACCTCCCAGCCAAGAAGAGAATTCTACCAATTTTCTTTCCCTCTTACCACTGTCTACAAAAAGCTCCTCGAGAAAAATGCCATCAAGCCTCTTGATCCACCCAAAGAGCTTCCCGCAAATTACAACCCAAATGTCTACTGTGCCTACCACCAAATGCCCGGCCATCATACCAACAATTGCATCCGTCTCAAACACGTAGTCCAAGACTTGGTTGATGACGGAACCATCCCAATTCCCAAGCAAAAACCCAATACCATTTCCAATCCCTTGCCTGACCACAAGCAAAACATCCAAACCAACCAAATATCTTTCAGCTCCACTTCAAAAGGCCAAAACCTTACCCAGTTCAATCCAAGCATGTACATTGTGCCAGTCTCTCAACCTAAACCTTTTGCACCAATACCGGAAGAACCAGAGATCTATGCCGTTGAAACTTTTAAACAAAAACGCAAACTCATGTGGGGTGACCTTGCTGAAGAAGGAGAATGGGCCATGAATGATCAGGAATGGGAAGATTCCCGGCAAGCATTGTTTGGTTCTTTGCTAATCTCTTGGGACCCGAGCCAATACATTGTCCCCGAATTTCATGACAAGCTGATCATTTACATGCCGGAAGATCTCAATATCAGCCAAGTCGAGGAAGCAACAGTCAATGCTGACCCTTGGGACGCAGTTTCACTCCCAGCTTTATTTCAGCACAATCCATCAAGCAACCATCCGCTATCCCAACTTCCCGAAGGAGGGGTATCGAAACAGTCTTCAATGACTACGATTGGTTCCCTCAGGCATACATTATCGGAGAATCTCTCCCACGGCCATCTGCGCCATTCCCACACTCTTCCAACATATCAGTTCTAGTCACAGATCCCCAGGCAATCGCATGGAGCGAAGACGAGGTTATCGACATCCGAGTCGGCAGCGACGAAGTATGGACAGTCAATAAGTCCATGCTCGACCAATCTTTCTGGCAAGAGTCGGAGGTAGCAAATTTGAAGACAAAATTGGAAACAGTTGATATTAGCAGTCAGGAAATTTTAGGCGATTTGATAGACTTGTGGTCTGAAAATCAGAAAAGGGAGGCTATCAAAGCTGGCAAGCGCAAAGTTGGTGAAGGATTTGAAGACTTCTGGGGTGAAAACCAACAACTCTGGGAGGATACAGTCAATCAGGTGACGAGAAGCGGCCGAATCTACCAGCCGGCCGACCTTCAAAGGAACGTCTCACATCAAGCTCAGCCAGAAGAATTCATCTGGGATGACCCCGTTCAGGAAAACTCACCTCCGGTCGAGCCAGCGGTCACTACTCAACCACCTCAAAGGAACAGAGCGACAACAGAGGACTTGGTTCAGAAACAACTCGAAAGAACTCCAGCATCAGTCTCAATTTGGGGTTTACTCTTTTCCTCCCGGGAACATCGTCAAAAGATGATCAAAACTCTGTCCAACATGGAAGTACCACCTGATACTCCCCCAGAAACCATGGTAGCGCTGCTCACTCCCGCTCGCGCAAAGCACGTCGTTGTCTTTACTGAAAAAGATTTACCCCCAGAGGGAGCTGGTCACAATAAACCTTTACACATCACTCTCAAGTGCATGGGAAAATGGGTCCCCGTTGTTCTGCTTGACAATGGATCCGCCCTGAACGTATGTCCGCTGCGGATAGCTTACTGCTTGGGTTTCAAGAACAAAGACTTCCAGCCTTCTAACCTCGGGGTGCGCGCATATGACAACACTCGCAGAGATGTAATTGGGGTAATCCAAATGGAAGTGGTGATTGAAAGCTTCGAAACGGACATCGAGTTCCATATACTTGACATTCCCTCATCTTTTAACCTGCTGCTGGGCAGGCCTTGGCTCCATCGATCAGATATCATGGCAGTCCCTTCTTCTCTACACCAGAAAGTTCAACTCGGGCTGGCTACGGAAACTTTAACCATTCATGGAGATTCGGGAATCCGTCCCCATGTCCCTGACAATGCACCACTACTTGAAATCACTCATGGAGAAGAAGATATCGCTCTCGGTGGCTTTTCCTTCGATACTTCAGGATCAGTTCTTACTGTCAAGATGGATGAAGACTTCTCAGTCAGCTCAACTGCCTTGGAAATGATGAGAAAGATGGAATACCTGCCTCGCCTAGGGTTAGGTCTGAACAATCAAGGGATGGCTGAATTCCTTGAATTCTCAACAAATAACCACCGCGTTGGTCTCGGTTATGAGCCAACTGACGGCGAACCAAGAAAGGGAAAGAAGATGCAAGCGGGTGCCAAGAAAAAAACCATTCAATTTGTCAAAGCTCCAGAAGCTGTCTATCATGGGGAACCGGAACCATTCTGGGACATGAAAACAAAAACTAAGCTGCCAGGCTTCGAAATCTTTGCAAACGACACTTGGGACAGTGACGATGAAGCCGAGAAGAGGGAAGAACTGGTTAAGGCACTTCAAGTTGACTGGATCGAAACTCTTGACTCAGGGAATCTCCAATCGCTGTTTGGGGAAGAAAGCCTGATAGGTGTGGAAGAGGAAGGCAAGCCTGCTGCGATGCTGTTTGATTTGAAGCCTGATTTGGAGCTTGCCGAGGAGGTAGAGTTGATGATGCTGAGCTAGGATGCCCTTGGAGATGTCACTGCACTCATTGTGGATGCCAATGGAATTTATAAAAATTGCACTTTTATACCTAGAATCACTTACATTAGCACTGAATTTGAGTCAGAGTCTGAGTCTAGCACTGAGTCTGAGTCTTAGTCTGAGTCTTACCCTGAACATGTATCTGTCATTCCCCCGCGTCATCACTTTTCTTTTGAGTTCGAGTCCACTCTCATGTATCACGCCCCTGGGGCCCCCACATTTGCTATCAATGAAGTAGACTTTGCTTATCTTGTTGTATCCGAAATAAATTGTGTTGACCCCGACGATGAAGAGATTGAGTTCGAGGAAGAAATTCCAGAAGAACTTCGATCTCTAATCAAAAGGGAAGACGAAAGGCATGCTCAGCCTATAAAAGAAGAAATTATTTCTATAAATTTGAAAAATGAAAGCAATCCGCGCATGGTTCAAATTGGTTCCGGACTATCTCCAGAAGAGTTCAAAGCCCACTCGGATCTCCTGAAAGAATTCGAAGACGTTTTTGCTTGGTCACACGTAGATATGCCTGACATTGACCCCGAGATTGTGGAGCATCGAATCCCGCTTTACCCAGACGCAAAGCCTGTCAAGCAGAAGTTGAGGAAAATAAGACCTGACTGGGTGTTGGAAATCAAGAAGGAAATTCAGAGACAGATAGACGCTGGGTTCTTAATGGTAACCGAATACCCCCAGTGGGTTGCGAACATCATTCCTGTCCCTAAGAAGAACGGAAAAATACGAGTCTGTGTAGACTTCAGGGATCTGAATAAGGCCAGTCCTAAGGATGATTACCCATTGCCGCACATAGATGTACTTGTGGACAACACTGCAGGTCATGCACTTCTTTCTCTCATGGATGGTTTCTCAGGATACAACCAGATTCTCATGGCTCCCGAAGACCGCGGGAAAACTACTTTCACCACAGAGTGGGGCACTTACTATTATAGGGTCATGCCCTTTGGACTGAAGAACGTCGGGTCAACCTATTAGAGGGAGGCTACAACATTGCTACATGACATGATCCACAAAGAAGGTGAGGTTTACGTGGATGACATGATTGTCAAAGCCAAGGAAAGGGAGGAACATCTGCCCGCCCTCAGAAAATTCTTTGAAAGGATTTGCAAGTATCGATTGCGCCTCAATCCTGAGAAATGCACGTTTGGTGTCATAGCTGGAAAAATGTTGGGATTCATGATCACTACGCGAGGAATCGAGATAGATCCTTCCAAGATCAAGGCTATTCTCGAAATAGAACCACCTCGGACGGAAAAGGAAGTACGAAGCTTTCTCGGGAAGATTCAGTTTATCAGCAGATTCATCGCCAAGTTAACTTCAACTTGCGAGCCGATGTTTCGATTACTCAAGAAAGGTGTACCATTCAAATGGGACGACGGATGCCAGAAAGCTTTCGAAGCCATCAAGAAGTATCTTCAGAGCCCTCCAGTGCTAATGCCACCAACGCCAGGGCAACCCCTCATCATGTACTTATCTGTTACCCCATCGGCAATGGGATGCATGCTCGCACAAGAAGGCGAAGGGGGAGGCGGCAGTGAGAAAGCAGTCTACTACATTAGCAAGAAGATGGTTGGATGCGAGGAGCGGTACACCTCCTTGGAGAAGGTTTGCTGGGCTTTAATATGGGCTTCCAAGAAGTTGAGACACTACATGTTAGCCTACTCAGTGAGGCTGATCTCTCGGATGGACCCTCTCAAATACCTGTTCGAGAAACCAGCACTCATAGGTAAGCTGGCACATTGGTTACTCCTATTAGCTGAATTCGACATCAAGTACGTAACTCGGAAGTCTGTGAAAGGAAGAGCTGTCGCTGAATTTCTGGCCGATCATCCGATAGAAGGTCCAAAAGATGCAAGTTTCGAATTTCCCGATGAAAATGTCATGACCACAACCAGTGATGTGTGGTTGCTTTATTTTGACGGAGCCGCTAACCAAAAAGGATTTGGGATTGGAATCTTGCTTATTTCACCGGAAGGGTCACACATCCCACTCGCTTTCAAGCTAAACTTTGAGGTCACTAACAACCAGTCCGAATACGAAGCATGTATTGTTGGAATGGAAGCTGCCCTAGAAATCGGCGCCAAAAGATTGGAAGTGATCGGAGATTCCAACTTGGTGGTTTCACAAGCAAACGGCGACTGGAAGGTCAAGGAAGACAAGCTGAAACCTTACCATAAAGACCTTGATGATCTGATCCATCGATTCCAGGTTGTCACTTTCACTCATGTGCCCAGATTGAACAATCGGTTTTCTGATGCCTTGGCGACATTGGCTTCAATGGTAGAAATACCTAACAGAGTCAAGCTCCGACCAATTATGATTAAACAAAGGGACAAGCCCGTTTATGAATATGTCATGGCCATTGATAAGCCTGACGATGGTCTTCCTTGGTATCACGACATCTGGAACTTCATCGAGAAAAACGAATATCCGACTGGAACTGACAAGAAGGACCAGATCGCTCTCCGGAAACTAGCTTCTCACTACATTATCTACGGGGGCATGCTGTACAGAAGATCCTACTGCGGGATGCACAAGTTGTGCGTGAACGGCGAAGAAGCCACCAGAATCATGGAGGAAGTACACAACGGAGTCTGTGGCCCTCACATGAATGGGACCATGCTCGCCAAGAAGATCTTGCAACAAGGGTATTATTGGTCTACCATGGAAACCGAGTGCATTGAGTATGCAAGACGATGTCACAAATGTTAGATTCATGCCAATCTCATGCACATACCACCGTCGGAACTGCATTCTATGACTTCACCTTGGCCTTTCTCTACCTAGGGCATCGACGTCATCGGCAAAATCACCCCAGCTGCTTCAAATGGGAACAAGTTCATCCTAGTTGCTATCGATTACTTCACCAAGTGGGTTGAGGCTGCCTCCTACACTACCCTTACAGCGGTTCAGGTCGCTCATTTGATCAAGCAGAACATCATCTACCGGTATGGAGTACCTCATGCATTCGTGTCTGACAATGGCGTTCACTTCAAGGGTAAAGCCGCCGAGGTTCTCGAACATTTCGGGATCCAGGTCCACAAGTCGACCGTCTACCGGCCGCAAACCAATGGAACTGTAGAAGCTGCCAACAAAACCATCAAGTCAATACTAGAGAGAACCACTCAGTCTACGAGAAATTGGCATGAACAGCTGCCATTAGCACTTTGGGGATACCGGACATCCATCCGTACTCCGACAGAGGCAACACCCTATTCTTTGGTCTACGGTATGGAAGCCGTCCTCCCTATCGAACTTGAGGTACCATCTTTAAGGGTCATGATAGAAGCTGACATCGAGGAAGCAGAATGGCAAAGCGCAAGGTTCGAAGAACTCATGTTGTTCGAAAAAAGAAGGCTCAAGGCCTTGTATCATGTTCAAGGATATCAACGCCGAATCGCGCGCGCTTTTAACAAGAAAGTCAAGTCCAGGGATTTGCAAGAAGGAGATATGGTTCTGAAGGAGATCCAGGCTCCAGTTTTCGATCCACGAGGGAAGTTTCGGCCAAAATGGGCAGGGTCATACATTATCAAGAAGATCTTGTCGGGAAGCGCAACTCAGCTCATTGATCTCGACGGCAACGAATTCTCTACATTGGACAACATGGATCAGCTCAAGCGATACTACCCCTGAGAGAAGCTCGCTGGACTGAAAACCGCAAGGGCGAGCAGTGCCAAGCAAAAATTAGAGCAAGTCTGTTAGGCCGAAAAAACTGAAAACAGAACAAAAAGCTCAAGTTTGAAAGCAACACAAGATTCAGGATCTTACCATGCTACCGTCAGTCTGGTCCAAGAAACGACGGAAGTCGTTCACTCTCCCTGCATGTACACTGCCTCCTCGGTCCCACTTTGCTGCTCGGGGAATCACCTCCTCATTTTCATGACTATTCGCCGGAGGATACATCCCCAGCACCTCATACGCCCACACCTGCATGGTTAAAGGGTATCATCAGCAAGTTGCAATCTACACAACAAATATCTCAAAGCAAAATGAAAGCATGTAAAAGTTTTACCTCAAGCACTCTCCAGAAGCCTCCAAGGCTCGTCCCAACCCCGCGGCTAGCAGCGCCCAAGAAATAGTAGAGGGTACAAAGAGCAGCACCTCCGAAGTCCAAGCTCGCCACTCTACTCAGATCTGCCAGTGTCGGGAGCCAACCCAGGTGAACCTCACTCCGCCCGTTCGGAAACAGGGACACACCAAACAAGTACAACAAGTAAGCTCTAGCCATCTGAGCACCTCTGTCGGTGACTCTGGCTCGTGGTCCCACAAGGCTGGCAAGTGGTCGCACCTCACCATAGACTCTCCGTCGCCTATCTCTCTCCCTAGGAAGTGCCTCACAGCTGCAATGTCTATATATAGCCCTGAGTCAAACGGAACCGGCTCGCCGCCTACTCTCAAACCTGTGATCGCCGAGAAGTCCAATGGCGTCACGGTCATCTCAGTGAACCTCAAGTGAAAAGTGTTGGTGGTGTCCCACCAACGCTCAATCAGAGCTCTCAGCAACCTACAGTCCACCAGCGTCGGCACCAGAAGCCGTATTAAAGTCCATGAAGCCCGTGCCCTCAATCACCTCTCTCACTGCCCCTGGCAAGCCCCGAAAGCGCTCCAAGGAATCTGACGAACCTCCATAGACCGACAAAGAGACGTTTCTCTGTTTCAAGTAAGCAAATGCAAGTTTTTCAAAACAACAACAATAGAAACCATGCATACACAGGAATTCAAGGCAAATACAACCAACCAAGTACGTACCAGTGGGCATGAAGAAATATGGGTCTCAGGGTCTCTCAGTAAGGTCATCTCATCATAGAACAAGTGTATCGGTGAGTACACGTCAGACCCCATCGGTATAAAGAAGTGCACCCGTGGCACGTAAGTCTCAGGGTCGAACGGGGGCCTCACGCTCCGAGCTCTCTCCACCTCTGCCACCAAAGACAAGAGAGCACCCTCCCCTGTAGCCTCAGCCTCAGCCTCTCTCTATCTCTCCTCAAGGAACATGTCCTGAACGTGCTCAGGCACTCTCTCCTCGGCAAGAGCCTCAGCAAAAGTCGGATCCTCTTGAAGGGTCCGTGCCAAGTCCTCATCCCTCACTCCTTCCAGCGTATCGGCCATCGTATAACCTGGAGCCCTGGAAGAACCAACTGCAGCAGGAACGACCGGTGGGTCAGAAGCACCGATCTCCATCTCCTCACCCCCACTGCTCGAGTCTCGAGCCTCCTCCACTACAACCTTCTCCTTCCCCAGATCCCTCCTCGACACTGGGATAACAACTGCTGACGTCCCCTCTCCGCCAACGGGCACCTCAGTAACCAAGGAAGCACTCAGAAGGTCACTGGGTACCAAACTCTCCTGAGAACCAGTGTCAACACCCTCCCCGGCAGGTCTCTGCTCGACCAAAACGTGAATACCTCCAATATGCATCTCCACCTCTGAAACCTGTGCGCCCGTGCCCGGCACGTCAACCTCCATGGCCCCAGAACTGCTCTCGCCACCCTGCATGGCAGCATCGCCACTTCCCTCGGGCCGATCAATGGCAACATCACTCAACAGATTACTACTCGTCGCCCCAATGGTCGAAGCACCACTGTTCGGATCGCCCAATGGGTCGCCCGTCGCCGCTGCTACCGACTCACCGCTGGGTATCGCCGTGGGTAGCACCTCGCTACTCGGTCCAAACATTCAAGGATCTACCTCCGCCGTACGGGACGGAACACTCTCGGTTAGCGCCGCACGGTGCTCATCGACATCAACATATGCTCCGACCGAACCGACCGTACTTGGAATCGCATCACCCATTGAAGTTGCGGTACCCACAACCGATTGAGGTGTCGACCCACCTCTTCCTTGAGCCGACGGTGACCCATCACCACCGGAAGATGAAGATCCGTTTCCACCACTGCCGAGACTCGCCATGGGTTTCGAATCAAAATATTTCGGTTGGAAGTTTTGAGAAAGAAGATGATTTCAGGCAAATGGGAGTTCGGTTCTTACTAAGGAGTGCAAACCGATTGGAGTATTTCGAACAAGATACGCGAAAATCGGAGGACTCTGGTGGTTACAAAGTGATCTCGGAAGAAATTCCACTTGCACCGTACGGTGCATATTTCTAAACTGTGCGGTGTATATTTTGACACCGTACGGTACCCCTCTCCCTTTATTTAAAAAATTATACTTTTACCCTCTCACTTGCTTGTGTTTTCGTAAAACACACCAACCATGTTTTCTGGATCTTCATCAAATCAAGTTTTCGAAATCCTTTAAAGATTTTATTTATTTTTTTTCTGAAATTTTTTAAAAGTCCTCTACGGCAATTGAATTTTAAAGTCCTCTACGGCAAATATTTTCTCAAAAACTTTATAAGTCCTCAAAGGCAATTCATTTTCACAAAATCATTTAAGTCCTTAAAGACAATTACTTTCGAAATCATTTAAGTCCTCAAAGGCAATTTACTTTCAAAATCATTTAAGTCCTCAAAGGCAACTGTTCGAAGTTTTTACGGCCTTCAGAGCCTCCGAAAATATTTTTAACGGCTTTGAAGCCTCCAAATTATTTCCCTACAAACATCATTCGTTTTTCCCTCGTTGAAAAGAATGAGGCATCAACTTTTTCATGACGGCCCCGACGAACTACGATTGGTCTGATCCTCTCAAGACGAGGTACGTAGGAAGCTCCGAGCTTGACCAAATTTATTGTTTTGATTGTTTTCAGCACGGTCGTTCAAAATGGGATGTCCGAATCTTCTAGCACGACTTGCACCAACACGATGGTGACCAAGCCGTGTCAAAGAGGGGCAACTGTAGACACCCCAATTTTGATAAACTTGTGCATCCCCAATGATGAAAGATATGCGAAATATACCTCGGAACAGTTGCTTGAGACGGACGGATCAAATAAACCAAAAAACCCCATACCACCTGAACCGTACGGCCCAAATCCCAGAAACGTACGGCTTGAAATTTCAGTTGCACCGTGCGGTGTCACTTTGTGCACCGTACGGTATATCCTTGGCACCGTGCGGTATCCTTGTCCCATCAACAAGATTCCCGGGTTCACCCAGCAGCTCAGAAGCGATGATGATATTCGCACATCATTACAATCGCTAGCGTACGGGAATCATCGGAATGATGAGTTTTGTCCCAAAATCCCTCTATAAAAGGCGTGAGAAGGAGCGGCCAAAGGGATTGATTCCCAGCAAAGGTTACTCTGGAAACAAACTCGATGTCCCTTCATTACCTTCCCAAAATCATTCCCCAATTTCAAACCACACCATTCTTGTCTCTATAAACCCCCAACTATAATTCCCGATCCTCAAATCGATCCTTTTCGAAGTCCGTAGCTTCAATCGAACAAAATCAGAGGTATATATTCGCGTTCACCGAAGTAATAATCTTCTGAGGGGGGTTCTCCATCGGGTTTGAGGGGAGCTCCATAGCTCTTTCTCGAGCCCGAACGGAGACATTTCAATAAAATTCAAAACCTCTCGGGTAAGTATTTCGCGATACCATCCATTGTCGCGGGATGCCGTCTCTGAAAATGAGGTACATTCACAAAATCATCTTCTAAAGCCTATTTCGATCAAAGAAAAGTATAGTTTTCATCTGAAAACAAAGCTGATTTCAATCGGACGAAAACAAGGTTTTTTGAAAAACACACTGCACAGAGATACCGTGCGGCATACCTATGGTACCGCGGGGTGTACACTTGAACACCGTACGGTGCTACTGGTAAATGCTCTGTTTTTCTCAAGTTCGACGCTCTGTTTTCTGGTAAATTCGATGCTCTGTTGTCTGATGAAACCAGTGGATTTAATTACAGTAAACCCCTCTCACTTTCTGTCTTTTTCACTTACACCCTCTCTTAATTAATTTTCTTGCATTTATATACCTGATTATGTGTTGTTAAATTTGTTAATATTATTGATTTCCTTCAAGTTCATTATTTCATGATATACTGTTTATGTGTTATAAAGTTTTTTCACAAAATCTTTCCAAAAAGAATAATCCCACAAATATTTAGTAAAGACCGGAAAATTCCGGGCACACGGGGTGCATTTTTCGAACAAAACCTTCCCCGCGGGTAACCTGGCTCCTGAACCCATATCTCTAGTTTTCGCAGATCAAACCCTTTTTCAGCGGCACAAGAGTCATTATTTTTCTAAACGGTTTCTCGGGTACCCAACATTCTCCAAGAATTAAACCCCGGGTGGCGACTCTAAATTTTTCTTCATTTCCCGGATCGCCCTTTTTCATAACCAAAACTCCGTGGATATCTATTTCGCCCGCGCGAAAACCGAGCGTCCACACGTGTCAACAACCGTATCGTGACGTGATCATGTCTTATGCTCAATCATGCTAAAAAAAATGTGTCCATGCAATATTTCTCGTAAAACGTGTCTCGTGAAATAACACTTTTTCTTCGTGAAAAATATCACATAAAATGACGCTCTTTTATGCACAACTTTTCCAAAGAATCTAAACTCCTCCGAAAATCTTTATTTACTAGCCAAAATTCATTTCTTTCTTTTTTTTTTTTAAACCAAACACCTCTCTTTCTAAAAGAAAAATAATCTTTTCTTTTCCTCGTAATTTCACAAAATTGATTTTTTTTTAGAGTTTATGACTAAGAAACTTTTACTCATCTTGGTCATAAAACTTCTCACTTTTCCTAAAAGCTTTCTAAAACTCTACTAATTTTTCCAAGAAAAATTACTAAGTAAACTTTTAAGAAATTTCTTAGTAACAAAACTCATTTATTTAGGAAGAAATAAATGTAGTAACAATTTAGTAGAAAAACTTCTTGAAAGTCAGAGTTAATTATTTTACTACTCACTTTTATCTTTAAGAAATCTTCTGATTTACCCAAAATAAAACTAAGTAAGCCACTTAAAAACTTGTTTGTAGAAATCAAGCCTAATTTTTGGTATGATCAACCTACTAATTAAAAGTAGGACCGACTAATTAGAGATTTGAGTGAGTAATATACTAAATCTTAATTAGTTTTTCCAAATACTTGAATAATCACTTTAAGAAACCTCCTAGTAGAAACCATGCTTAAGCTTGACTTCAATACTCTACTAATCAACTCTAAACATGCATAATCTTGAGAAACATCCTACTAATTTCAAGTAGAATAGTTTAATTAAACATCCTACTAATCATGAAATCCTCTCACCGTAAGCTTTCTAGAAAGAAAAAAAAAACTAAGTAAACAACTTTAAGACCTTAATTAGTAGTAATCACATGCATAATCTTGGTAAAATCAAGCTACTAATTACAACTAGAAAAACTAATTAAAGATTAGGAATTAATCTACCTCACTTTCCGGTGGTTAGCCGGAAGCCAACAAGCTAATTGATCCTTTCCGGTAGCTATGAACTCCTTTAAGCTACTAACTTTCCTACTAATTGGGATTAGTAGGAGGCTATTTGGGGAGTAATAAGGTTTATTTTATGGGTGGTGGGGGTAGAACTAGGAATGAAAGCACAAGTCTAGAAAGTTTCAAAGTTGGCAAGTTGGTAAAGGCTATGCATGAGATTGCATGGCTTATATAAGCAAGACAAGTGAGCTCCCTCTCCCCTCCTAAATGGTTCCGCCTCCCCCCTCTCCCATGTGCCAATTAACTTGCTCAATAAATGAGCACATGCCAAGTACTCAAGTTGGTGAACTAAAGCCCTAGGTCTAGGTACTTAGAAATCTAGGTAGGACATAAGAAAATCTAGAGAATATTGGGGTTTTAATGAGAAGAAAAATCTACGCACTTTCCTAAGTCTCATGTAGTGTAGAATTTTGCATGGCCACCTTTGTTTTGAGGAGTTTTTGGCTGCTACTCAAAGTTAGGAGGCATGTGCTTATTAGCTTCCTAAACCTAACCTTCTATGTTACTTAATGAAGTAATTACATGGGAAGACATTCTTCACATTAATGAGGCACATGCACCTAATTTACTTGGAGCCAAAGTAAGCCTTCTAATAGGGCTACTAAGCCATAGGCTAACTAGGTTTTTAAGGAAAGAACATGCAAATGTTCTTCCTCATTAATGGGGGCACATGCCCTCTCTTTGTAGGAGAAAATTGGGCACCCCTACCCCATCTAAATGGCAGGCCATTCTCTCCCTTGTGCCACCATTTTTAATCCCAAGATTTTGAGGGATTTGCACATGCACTTATACTTGGTGACTAAGTATTCCAAGAAGCTTCCTCCCACCTTCCTTCATGCACATGACTAAAATCTCCTAGAAAAATCTAGGTGAAAATCTAGGAATTAATGGGAAGAAATTTAGTAGGAAATCTAGTAGTACTAATAATAGTATCAATATACTAGCACAAAAATAAATATTGACCCAAAATATATAGTATTTACCAAAATAACTTTAAGTAATTTATTAGAGAAAATATGAAAATTTCATTTTATAAACAAAATTTTTATTTAGCAAAAATTAGGGTCGTTACAAAACTATGCTTGTTGTTAAATATGATCAACGGCTACATGAAATTTAAAACTTGCCGCTCTTGTGTTTCCATTGGGAAAGACTATTGGTGATACATTGTTTGTTGTCGCGGTTGGTACCGCGTCAACCTTGTCAAGGAAAATTTTTCTTTGGCAACACCATATTCTTGTCACTATCAACACCTTTCGGCAAATTTCACAATTATGTCACCCTTGACTTTTAGTATCATGGATATGGTAACATTTCTGTTTTGCGTCGGCAAAGATAATAGGTGACATAATTTGAACCTTCAGTTACATTTTTCTATGTCACCATATATGATTCTTTCTTGTAGTATATAAATTGGGGCAATTCTCTTTGTATAGACTATATAAGATAGTAATTGACACCTCATGGTCATTGCAATCCTAATACCTTTAACCTCAGAGTTACTGACGACATTTGCATTTACTTATTGTGATTCTTGAGGACGATGTTGAATGAATAATCAAGATGTTGACACAAATTATTTGATAGAACTCACGTCTGATCTCTCTAGTAACCATGGTACTCCATGTATCCAAGATCAAATCCAATTCTATTCTTTTTTTGACTTCATTCGTGTTACAATTATTGAACAGGACAGCTCTCACGTGCGCTCAATGACATTAATGCATTTCTTTACCTTGAATAATCCAACTTAAAGATTGTTTTTTGTGTATCAATTTGCAAAGCCCGATCCTTTGTGATCGTCATCTTTGATCGTCTCATTTTAAAATTGTCCCGTCAAATTTGATTTTTTTAATACATAATTAACTCATAAAAACTTGTAAAATGAACAGCTCAAAGCTTCATATGATATTTTAAAGAGTTTTATTTGACGTCACGTTGAGAGTTGAGAGACCACGAAAGGATTCGTCCCTGTCTATGTTTGGATCTCCTATATATAGAATGTGATCGTGTGCAGTGGTATCAAAATAGTATGAAATTGAGCTGATATGTATGTACTCCGATACATGATTAGATCATAAAAATTTGTTTTCTAGATACTGGTGTCTCAAGCGATCTCCTAGTCTATCGTAAAGTTGGAAAACAACAAAAGAATGGTCGGCTTTTTAAGAAGTTCCATAAATGCCTCACTTTCACAAACCATAACGTTCATAAAAACATGAACAAAGCCCATAAAAGTGATCTCATATTATCTAACCCTTTCATTGATTCTATCATGATCACTTTAATTCAGGACATACCCAACAGAATGGCCACCTTAATTATAGACACTCAAATGTACAAAAGAAAAACTCACATTAATCAAACATAAGCTTGAGGTGTTGATACCTTCCATAATCACATCCACAAACTGATGACAAGCAATCCAACCAATCTAATTTGTCATCGGATCACTTCTACCGCTATCTTGCTTCATCAAAGGATCATCACCACCACTGTTATCAGAGCTTGTAACAGTACCTCACTGATGAAGGAGAATCCGAGAGAATTGCAAAACACGGAAAAACCCAAAGAAACTGCCAGATCTTAGATCGAGAGAGAAAACCGTCACTGAAAAGGAGGAGTAACAAATTGAAAAAAAATGACAATCAGTTGGGAGAGGGAAAACACTCATCTAGGGTAAAGTCTTCCACCCTTACCGTTGCATTAGCATGTCTGTAATTTAGTTGGCTACTAGCCAACTTCATACCTTTTCTTCTTGGGTTGAGAGTGGCATATGATTGTTAGAAGTTTGGGTGTCAACTTGGTTTGGGATTTTAGAGAACTATCAGACAAATGAGTTTCAATCATGTGTCTACCTATGATTATCATATTTTTTGCACACATGCATATGCTCAAACGTTCCAAATAAAATGAACGGTTCAAATAGCATATGGAGATTTTAGAGGGCCTATAATCGAGGGCATTACGGGAGTGTAGTACCTTGGGGGTACTACGGGAACCCTAAATCCATTATCTCAATCCCGTAATTGTAACTATTGATCAAAGATTAATAAAAATTCCCATTTCCTGTTAAAAAAAGGGAGTCATTGGTACATCTTTGTCCTGGGGATCTTTGATGTGTCATCTCTGATCTATTGGTAGGCATCAAAATTGACCAACAAAAAAAGATTGACCGAAATTAGTTTTTACTACCTAGGATTATGTGTTGAAGAGTAAATTTGTGTAGGTATACGTAATTTAGGTAGATTCTTTACACTGCATCACCAAATCTTCGCACGACATCATTAAACTTTAAAATTCATGGGGAGGAGGGCGGTGGTGGTGTTGTGGTGGTGAAAGAAGTGTTTGGTGAATATAATGGTGGAACATGATTGAGAGATAAAGGGACATTGATGGTTGGAACGGTGCCAACGGTATTGGGGATATGACGGTGGAAGTGGTAGGGATAGTGGTGGTGGTAGTTGTAGTGGAAGTAGTAATTATTGTCAGTAATTTAATGGAATCAACGGGTATCTGTAATCTTAACGTGGGGAGATTAATAAGTATTTAATAACGTGGAGCTCGAAATATTATCGAGATAAAGATAGGAGTACAATTATAATTTTTTAGTGGTGTGAATTATAATTTGTGAAATAAGAATAGAATCCGGGTGGGATTAGGTTTTCTTATTTACACAAGGAGCCCAGATTTATTTCTCCTCAGGTCCCTGCTCTAGCCCTATAAATATATCGTTATATTCTCTAGGTCTCATAACAGTCATTTAGAAAATTAGAATAGAGGCTGTGAGAGAGAGAACAAAGAGATCACGTAGAAGTCCACACTTGGCTACATGATCGAGATATAAGGGAATATGGCAGAAGATCATGCGGTACTGACGAGCAGAGTTTGTTGCATACAGTAATCGGGTCTGTCAAGTTCTAAAATAAACAAGTCAACCAGCGTTCGTGTCTACGGATGAGAGGTAAACCCTAATTCCGCCTCGTAGGGTTTGTGTTTATTTTTGTTGTTTAATTTGTACGTGTAATTACTGGGTTCTGGGATTCATTTCCCAACAATTATAGCTATCAAGGAGTAGTGATGGTGTTGGCGACGATGGAGTAGGGATGGTGGCAGTGACAGTAGAGACAATAGTGCTGGCAGTGACAATACTGGCGATAGTGGTGCAGTGGTAGTGACAGTGGTAGTGGTGCCTTGGGATGTCAATTCAACCCGTCCCGCCTTGATCGGGGCAGTTATTTATTGGATTTTCTTGGGTATAGGGTCGGGGTAGGGGGAGAATTGAAAAAACAGACCAAGTTAGGGTAGGATTAGGGTAGACATCACCGCTATGCAATACTCCACCCTGAACCCACCCTAAAAAGTATTTTATGCATAAAATTTTATTTTTATTCTTATATTTTTACCTTAACAACTAGAATCCCACATTATGTAATTTATTTTTCATTTTCCTTATGGATAGTAGATGTTGGTTAAGTTATAATTGTTAATTTGTGAACTTTTTATTATTTGTTCTCACTAATTTGAAATAAAAAAATATATTTTTAACATGTAAAAAAATAGGAGCGGGGCGGGTAAATCTATTACCCGATGGGGGTAAAGCAGGGGGTACCCATTTATAACCTGGTCGAGTTAGGGGCGGGGTATGGCAAAACCCGCCCTGCCCCGCCTTGTTGCCATTCCTGGTGTCAGCGGCAATAGGGGAGTGGTGTTTGTGGCGGTGACGATGATGGAGTAGTAGTGGTGTTTGTAGTGTTGATGGTGATGGCTTGGTGGTGGTGGCAGAGGGCAATGGTGGCGGTGGCGGAGGGCAATGGTGGTGGCAATGGCTGCGGATGGAAGTGATGATAAATAGGAATGGCAATGGGGCAGGCCGGGGCGGGTTTTACTATTTTTTTACATATTAAAAGTATATTTTTTTATTTTCAAAATAAGTAAGCATAAATAATAAAAGTTCACCAAGTGCTTGACCGACCGGGTGGATATGAATTAAACTAAAGACACGTCCCAAGCGTACGACTCTCGACCGGTGTAGCACAATATTCGGAAGTACTGGAGTCGAACCACAGAGACGGACGAATGGTGTTTGACTCAAAAGTGACAAAATCCTAGTTTATCCTGGCTCTTAGGTAGCCACCCCTTGTGCAATTTTGTTGATTTATTAACTAAATGAATGAAGTTACTTAACTATGAATTTAAAAAGGAGAGTACAGCTGTGGGAACTCCAGCGTCCGCGACTAGCCCAACCAATGTTCACTCAGGTCACAATTCACGAAAATAATTGATTTTAAAATATGAAAAGTTTCCTAACGAATGCACACCACCTGTCACCAGATCCCGTGTGCAGTCGAGAGGAAGGCTCCAGATTCCTTCGCCCCGCTTACAAGAACTCCAGCGATGCCCGGGATTCGTTCATTAGAAAAAGTTTCGTATCCCAAAATTGCTTAAGAATTTGATTATGACGAACCCGAAATGAACATCGATTGGCCTAGCCACGGGCGCCTTCGCCCCGCGGCCGTACCCTATGAATCTACTCACTCATGATTTTATTGAACGCGGCAATAATATTAAACCTAGATCTAAACATGTTTTAAGCAATTGAAATAAATTAAAACGCAATACCACAGGTTCACAGAAAGAAAGCGGATTCGAACACTGAGGAAGAACAGGAATTCAATGCTTGAAAGTGCTAAGAAACTTGAATTAAACTTGAATCTGAAATAACCCTTAAAACAACAACCAAAGTTAAGAAAGTAAAGCGTAAGTTATGAATTGTGTAACCCTAATTTCGAGTTCTCCAAGGGTATTTATACGGAACCCCTCTTAATTATAACTAAAATAAAAATCGCGTTATACGAAGACCAAAACGCCACCGTTTCAACGCCAGATAGGCCCTCGGTAGCGCTACACCAATTCCTTGGTAGCGCTACCGAACCGCTTAAACATCGTTTGACCGGTTGACCTCGATTGACCGTGGACCTCGAAGCAATATCGGTAGCACTACACCCATTTTGGTGTAGCGCTCGCGAAGGTTCTGTCTTTTTCGTGAGCCCTGTTGTGCATTCCCGAGCGCTCTGTTAACTTCCTGTAGCGCTCCCGATGATCCAAATTGCTTCCCTCGAGAAATTAACTTCACCACTTAGTCTCCACAGCTTTGCTTGCTCTCACGGAACGCGGCCTTTCCAAGTACCTCTCATTAGCGCCAAAAACACCCCAACTTCCTGCAAGTTAAGCGCAAACACAAAATCCAACCACGTGCACGCATTAAATGGAAAAGGAGAATTAACCGCATGTCTAACGCGCTAATTCTACCCTACTTAGGCGCTTAAATTCACGAATTTCGCGCACCTATCACCAAGTAACAATTACAACTTAACCAACATCTACTATCTATAAGATCAATGAAAAATAATTGATATATAATGTGAGATTCTAGTTGTAAGGGTAAAAATATAAGAATAAAAATATAACTTTATGCATAAAAATATTCAAGGCGGGTTTGTGGCGGATATCGGGTAGGGGTGATATCTACCCTTACCCGGTCCAGTTTTTTCAATTCCCCCCACCCCTACCCTATACCCAAAAATGCTCATTGCCTTTCCAATTTGGCAAATGCTTAGGATATCTAATAAATACCCGCCCTAGTTGGAGCGGGGTGTGATGGGTTGAATTGTCATCCCTAGTAATGAAGGAATGGGTGATATTCTTTTTTTATTTTATTTTTTTGAACTGGGAAATAGTGATATTAAAGTGTTAACAAATTTAGTAAGAATTAATTAGGGATCAAGCTACTTAATTTTTGTAACTTTTTAACTTATTTTCTTAATACATTCAGCTTTAAGTGCTGAATTGGATTATTAAACAAAGATATATATATATACAGTCCCCTTCCTATCCAAACTCCCTTAACTTATTAAGTTACGGACCTAGGGGTATTTTTGACTTTCCGGACCAAATTTCGACGATCCGAACCGTTAGATGTGTTTAAAAGGTGTTTTCAAGGTCCAACGCGAAGATTTGGCAAAAAAAAATACCCGGGAGGGCTTGATCGGAGCTGTTTTTCACAAAAACGCTATATGGACCTTGAAAACACCTTTTAAACACATCTAACGGTTCGGATTTTCAAAAAAACATTGGGAAGGTGGAGGTCCGTAACTTAAGAAGGTCAGGGAGTTTGGATGTGAAGTTCGGTGTATATATATATATATATATATATACACGAATTATCCTGTCAAGGATCCCAGAAATCCCGGATTGAAGCGTTTTGAAGCATTTAGAAAATGTTTTTGGAAAATCCGAGCCGTCCAATGTGTTCAAAAGGTGTTTTCCAATGTCCATGTGGGAAATCTTCAAAAAAAAATACCCGGAAGGGCTTGATCCAAGCATTTTTTCGCAAAAAATGTACATTTACAGTTTTGCGGAAAAATGCTTGGATCAAGCCCTTCCCGGTATTTTTTTTTGAAGATTTCCCGCGTAGACCTTGGAAAACACCTTTTGAACACATTGGACGGTTCGGATCGTCAAAAAAATATCGGGAAGGTGGAGTCCCGGATTCGGGACTCCCGGACTTGATCGGGCCTCTATATATATATATATATAGACCGGTGATCTTGTCAAGGATCCCGGATTGAAGAAAAATTGGTGTTTTCGTGGTTTTAAATTTTTTTTTTGCATAATCCGAACCGTTCAATGTGTTTAAAAGGTGTTTTTAAGGGTCCACGCGGAAAATCATCAAAAAAAAATACTGGGAAGGGCTTGATCCAAGCAGTTTTTCACAAAAATTGTACATATACAGTTTTATGAAAAACTGTTTGGATCAAGCCCTTCCCGGTATTTTTTTTTGATGATTTCCCGCATGGACCCTTAAAAACACATTTTAAACACATTGGACGGTTCGGATCGTGAAAATTTGATCCGGAACTATGAGTCCCGGATCAAGGATCCCGGACTAGATAAGGACTGTATATATATATATATATATATATATATATATCACCGGTGATCCTGTCAAGGATCCCGGATTGAAGCTTTTTCGGTGTTTTGAGGCTTTTAAAAATTGTTTTTGCAAAATCCGATCCGTCCAATGTGTTTAAAAGGTGTTTTCCAAGGTCCACGCGGGAAATCTTCAAAAAAAATACCGGAAAGGGCTTGATCCAAGCATTTTTTCACAAAAACTGTATATATACAGTTTTATGAAAAAATGCTTGGATCAAGCCCTTTCCGGTATTTTTTTTTGAAGATTTCCCGCGTGGACCTTGGAAAACACCTTTTGAACACATTGAACGGTTCGGATCGTGAAAATTTGATCCGGAACTATGAATCCCGGATCCGGGATCCCGGACTAGATAAGGACTCATATATATATATAGGTAATTCTGGTTGAGGGAAAAAAAAAGGAGCTAATGCAAAAGAATGTCCAGAATCATCCGATTGTAGAGTTATAGAGCTGTGATAGTTGATCTAATCTCATTAGTAAACTTAGAAACATAGGGTAATGAAAATGGAGAATCCTATGGCACACACCTTAAAAAAATCTGGCAACAAAAATTTTGGTTGCCAAAAAAATGCTTAGCTTTCAACAAAACAACGAATAACTAATACAAACAAAGGCGTAAGGCCGCATAACGAACCAAAAAAAAAATCATAAATACTTTGGGTTGTACCATACACCCTATTCATAACTTTAGCCAAAAAAATACGCAACTACTACGACAAAAACAGGAAATGTATGAGCCAAAAAATCTGCATACCATACAGCAAAAACGCTTGTAATAAACACAAATGTATGCATAATATCCTCCGAAACTCTTTGTACATATGCTTCCAAGGTACACCCCTTTCGTAACTTATAAAAAAAACATGGATAAAATATACCAAAGTTACGCATTACATTCACCAAAAGGATACGTAACATTGTAATGGTTAACATAGGTTTCTCCAAGAAAAATACACTACTACAAATATCGAGAAAGATCTCGACTATTTGGTGTGGTCTTTCACTTTTAATCTCGCATTCAAAACAGTGGTCTATTAAGGTGTAACTAAAAGTCCATCTCTTTTAACCACGGGATAAAACCGTGATTAAAACTCATTAAAACGTGACTAAAAAGGTAAAAACTGTGATCTTTAACTTATTACCATCTCAGTTTTTGCCTAAGAACGTGACTATTTAGCAAGAAACAATCTCAGTTTTTAGTAAAACCGTGATGTTTTTCCATTATAACATCTCGGTTTTAAACCGAGACTAAATATTATTCTTTTACTTTCGGTTCAGACAAAAAGGCTGTGATCTTTATTAGACCTTATTCTTGCTATTCCTCTACATGCACGCTTTTGCTGGGAATCGAACCTGAGCAACCTCCTTGATTGCCATTGTAACGCCCCGATTTTCTGACACGTTAATTAACAAGAGATCTAAAACGATTCATTTAATAGTAGGTTTTTCTTGATAAGCATCGGAATAACATAAATAGAAAAGTTTGTTAGTCTGATACAATAAGAAACAGTACTTGTCGGAAATTTAAATTACATTTGTCCAACAAAAAAGTAAGGCGATTACAGAGCCTTTTACAGTTCTTGATTGAGGTCCCACTCCCCATAAGTTCCCTGATTGGTTGCAGAGTCTTGATACTCGTTGCAATGTCCTCCTCTTCCCTCTTTGGTCCCTGGCATGAAACGCCAGGGCACATAGCACCATGAATTTTGACACTCAGTAGCTAACTCCTATCCACTAACCCTTACATTACAATTCATCAACAATTCATATCAAGGAGTGCATAAATAAGTAACAAGCGTCTGGTTTCCTAATCTTCTTTTTAACTTTAAGTGTTCTCCTAGATTATAAACCTTAGGAACATTCCTCCAATTCAAAACTAATATACACAATTCCTAGTGGACTTTTCGGCTGGTGAGGCTCTGGTTCCGCTGACCCGATAATTGGGACCTTTCGGTTGACCAGGTTTTGGCTCCGCTGACCACGACTTAATTCCTGGTGGACTTTTCGGCTGGCGAGGTTCTGGTTCCACTGACCTAAGAATTGGGACATTTCGGCTAACTAGGCTTTGGCTTCGCTGACCACACTCAATTCCTGGTGGACTTTTCAGCTGGCGAGGCTCTGGTTCCGCTGACCCGATAATTGAGACCTTTCGGTTGACTAGGCTTTGGCTCCGCCGACCACACATTCTCCTTACTTTCTGGTTTCCTTTAACTTAGAAATGTCTATGTGATCTACTACGTAAGTACCAACCCAGAAACCAATTTTTCCAATATAACAATATATCACCTCAAGTTTACAGTAAATCAATAGAGAATAAAATGAGACCTCAATTAATAACATTCAAATAATTCACATATCACAAAATTTATCCTTTACCAAGCCTATCGGAATTTAACTCCAAGTTTATCAATTAAATCAACAGAGTACATCAAAACAAACATTAACCAATATGTTTTTATAACTGTTTCTTCACGTTTTTACAACTAATAACTATGAAAGATATCTAACTTTACAGTAGCTAATAAGCTTTCAATATTATTAACTTTAATTATGACAATAAAACAAATCACATTGGGCATGAGTAATCAGCCAAGCAACATAACCATACACATCATCACTTGTTAAACAAATCAAATTTAACCATCATCAGGCCTTACGGCCATAATTGGTTTGGTGAGTTTCTCGACCCATTTTCATATTTTGGTTTCGTTTCGTTCGGACTCATTGCAAGCCCCAATATCAAGTCTAAGGCTACTAAATATAATTAGTGTTAATGGATAAGAGGTTTCTACCTTTGATCCGTACGGAAAGCTCGGCGGTGGAATCCGGTAGAGTTTTAGTTGACGATGAAAAATCCAATTTCAAACATAAACTTTGAGTTGCGCTGTCGGGTTCAAACCTCAACCGTTTCATGTGATTTTTGTATCTAAAATGAAGCTCTCGAAGTGCTCTACAATCTTCGTGATGGAATCTAAACCTGAAATCCGCTTTAACAAGGAGAAAGACGGCGATTTGTGAAAGGTCAGTGAGTTATCTGGAAATTGTACCCGAGATTTTTACTGAACTTTGGATGGCTATAGCTCACTCAAAACTCTTCCGATTTGGGTAATTCTTGTGTCGAAATTGAAGTTCTAGACGCTCTCTAAAACTTCTATGAGGAAACCTAATCCTAGAAACGATTGTAACTAAGAGTAAATTGGCTGTAAAAATGGGTACGCGATATGGACGAAAATGAAAATGGTGGTGGTGATCTCTCTCTTCTCTTTTTCCAGAATCCCTCTCTCTTGTGCCAAAAAAATTAAGAAGGGAAAAGTTAATAAAAAGGGGTGGTAGATTAAGCTCAAATCTCATGGGTAAAGAGGTGTGAGAGCGAGACTTATAACCATGGGTTAAAGGAATGTATTATAAGGGTGTGTTAAGCTCTAATTGGATGGGATAAAGTGGTTGCCGAAAATGGCTGAACAAGAGTGATGGATATGCATGTGTGATGGCAATTTGAATTGATGTGTATGGGTTTTGGGTTTAGTTGGGATGTAATATAGTTTAGGATTTTTTGTTAGGGTAACCGGATAGTGTAATGAGATTAGGATCATCTAGTCTAGATTAGGACAACTAAATTACAAAAATAAATTCAACCATTACTAAATTTTATTAATAAAACTATTTAAAAAAAAGGGCTAAAATCCGGGTCGTTACAATCTATCCCCCTTAAAAAAAATTCGTCCTCGAAATTAGGGCGTTCCTTTTGTTGCAAGTACTTGTTGACGATCGACGTTTGCTGTCTTTAGTTGAATCGTCTTTTACTGGTGCCGCTAAAGGGTCTTGGATTAATCGTACAGTCTTGTGCCTCCTTTTTCTCTCACCACGATCTTAGATTGAGACTCGTCGCCATTTTGATAATTCTTCGGGTTACCTTGATACTTGTACCGTTACTAATGGGGCGCGTCTATCCCCCATAAAATTTGAAGCATGTTCCATCTAAAGATTGGGCCGTCACTATCTTTCGATAGCATTCTATGACAGCAAGGTGGGTGGATGTTCAATCCCTACCCAAATGACGTTGTAGCTGATATTTCTAAGACTCGGAGTCAAGGTCAAACGGTAGACATAGAGACTTACAGAGATCTTGCCCCAACTACCGAGATCACTTTGATAGATATTCTTTAGGGCTTCCGTTCTGGTTCGTGAAATATGTATAAAAAGTGCGATGCTCCATAATTAAATAATGCTTGTACACAAGTACTAAATAGTATATGTGTACCTCGTATCATAGAAGGGTTCTGCTTGTCATTGTCAGCTTGGAGTGCAAAAATCCTACCTCCCTGTCCTTGATTTGTACCATGATTATTTCCATAGTTTCTTGTACGGGCAGTTCTGCTGCTGATTCCAGTTTAACCTCTGTTGATTTGGCCCACCTTGGTTCTGGTTTCCATACCCAATCTGCTTCACCGGATATTGTTGTTGGTTCCCATAATTATTGGTTCCATTGTTCTTTGGGTGTGGACAGTTGTTCTTAATGTGACCCTCTTCATTGCAGTTGTAGCACCTTATTGGTCCATTGTTGCGATTCTGTCCTTGGTGGTTGTTCCTCCAGGGTTGATTGGGGTGTTGGGGTTGAGCGTTAATCTTAGCGTGGGGCTTTGGTGCAATATACCCTAGGTTATTGCTATTCTGATTGTTGTTGCTTCTAGGGGTGAGGTTCGGGGTGATTCTACCCCTGACCGATTCGGTTCAGGGTATGCCTTCTCAAAACCGATCCCAACGATTTTATGAAGAAACCGAATTCGGTTCGGGGTGCCTCGGTTTGGTCAGGGATTTCGGTTTTTTCGGGGATTTCGGTTTGGCAGAATGGGCCTACTTGGGCCCATTCAAAAATTTACTTTTGGGCTGAAAATTTTACTTTTGGGCTAAAATATTTTACTTTTGGGCTAAAATAACTTACTTTGGGTTGCGCCTATTGCCATAAATTCTTTAACTTGATGTTTTGGGCCTATAATTGTCGTCAAATAAACAAAACAAGTTGCAATGTGCATTAGCACCAGCCACCAGTCAAGCTGAGAGACTATTTGTCAGCTCATTTTGCAATGTGCACTAACAGGAAAAAAAAAAAAACTACTATGAAAATTGTTGAAATGTGCAGTTGTGCACTAACAGATCATTTCCATTTTCCAACGGGCAATGTGCACTAACAAATCATTTCCACTAAGGGACTAATAGATAATTTCCAATAGCCCAGTGCCTTACAGGCTTACACAGTTACACTAACACAATAGCCCAGCGGCTTACACTAACAGATAACAGAACATTTCTAGTTTTCCACCAACATAAGAACACCAAATGAAGCAACAATTCAAGCTAAGAAATTAAATAAAAACAAGGCAGAATTAAGACCATATCCAGCAAGGCAGAAATTAAAATTCACTCAAAACTAATAATAATGATAATAATAATAAATAAATAAATAAATATATAGAGCAAAAATCTGCCTTAAAACAATTTCGTCCTCGCAATTTGGTCGTTCCTTCCATTACGAGCCGTTGTTGACTATTGTTGTTTGTCGTCTTTTGATCGATTCTTCTTGATTGGTTGTCGTTAGAGAATAGACAATAAAAATTCTCTTTCGTCCCATGTTCTTCTCTTCATAATTTGAAATGAGATTTGACAGCTACTACGTCATTAGTCGTGCTTTCTTGATTGTCGAGCCATTGTTGATGAGTAGTCTCGTCTATCCCCTTAAATTTGAAACACGTCCCTTTCGGAGAGTAAGCTGTCACTACCTTCTCATGACAATCGATTACAGCCTGGTGGGCAGATAACCAATCCGTTCTCAAAATTACTTCAAATTCAGCCATCTTAATGACGCGGGGGTCGCAGGTAAAATGAAATTCTGATACCTCTAACTCGCACGATTTACATACTGTGAACACCCCGCGGAGCGCGACGAAATTGATTGTTGGTTTGAAAAATGGTTTGATTGGTTGAATGGAGTCGCCACCCGGATTTGAGGACCATACCCGAGAAACCATTTGAAAAATGACTCTTTTACCCTTGAAATGGAAAATGCTTTACCGGCCTCTCAAAATGACATTTCTCGGGTCCGGGAGCTAGGTTACGTGAGGGGAAGGAATTTAAAGCACCCCTCACGCCCGACATGATTACCGGTCTCTACTAAATGTTTAAAAGGATTTTGAAAATATTGTTTAAGTGGACTTTAAATACGGATTCATGCGAAAACAAGACAAATGTATCAAAAAAGATTAATGAGATATGAGTGGATGCTTGTGCAAAATGTTATGAGTATATGATTCATGTACAAGAGATGCTAAAATTTCACTAAATGCCCTCAAACTGCCTCAGGATATCTCAGAAAATGATCACAAGTACCCAACACATCACACCTGGATTGCAAATGGGCACCTGGATTAAGCAGATCCAGGCGCCTGGATGGAAAGGGTCAATCCAGGCGCCTGGATTGCCTTCCAGACAGAAAACTCAGAACTTCATTTTTCACAGTAAACTCCAGATGGAATGTATTTGACTGATTTACACACACTCTAAATGATGTTTAGAAACACTGTAACAAGCATGGACCTCAAACTCAACTTAAAAGAGACTAGATTTTGGATGTTTTGATAATGAGATACTCCAAATAACCATTATGATGAAGATTGAAACATGAGGCATGATTAATCTAAGATCGATGCAATCAAATGATATTCCATAAACTGAATGAAATGCAAAAGAAATCAGAAATCATGATCATGGGGAGGAATCCAGGCGCCGCATGGAGTGAATCCAGCGCTGGACTCAATGGGCGCTGAAAGTGATGATCCGGGCGCTGGATTGAGTGTCGATGCACAAAACAGACTTCTTTCTGGTGTGTTTTGAACCTCTCCCAAGTTCTCCACTAGTATAGAGGACTAGCAAGAACCTGGTTAAGTCCCCCTTAGGGCATTTTTGAACACTTTGGTAGAAAATCTACCTTGGAAGCTTGATTGATGAGCTTGGATTTGGTTTTTGGACAATGTTTGGTAGTTGAATGGGCTGGATTTTGGGTTATTGGAAGTATATCAAACTGATTGTAGGTGGTTTGATTGGGGGTTTGATTGTGGATGGTTGAAATGTGAGAGTTTTTTATGATCAAAGGGTGGGTTTTTAGGCTAGAAGTTGGGTTTTTAGGCTTAGAAGTGAGTGAAACTAAAGGGGATCAGTTTGGGGATGGAGTTTCTGGATGATTTTCAGCAGAGTAACAGTAGAGGAAGGGAGGAGAATTGGTCTTCTAAATGGAGGAGGAGAGGTGGGTATTTATAGCCAAAGGAAGGGTCAAAATGGGTCATTTGAACCTTTAGAGGTGAGGTTCAAAGGGTCACCAAAATACCTAACTCTCTCTCAACAATATTCTGCAGAAAAATCCCTAAAAGATCCTCAAGACGCTCCTCCCCACTCACTTGAACTTGGGCAGCAAGTACCTGGAGTGAGTCCAGGCGCCTGCATTAAGGCAATCCAGGCGCCTGGATTGAGTCCGGGCGCCTGGAATAGGGGAATCCAGGCGCCTAGATGGCGAGACAGCACAAAATTCTAAACTTCGCGGGGCCATTCCGGGTGCTACCGAACTCTGTTTTGTGCATGGTTTGAAGCGTTGGAAAGCTTATCAAGTCTACTTTCTAACCCAAGTGATTTGAACCCAATATGATTTGTACATCAAAATATGTGACCATTTTACCCTCAGAAGGTCGGAAGAATGAATCGTTTCGGTAAAATGGGCATATCTCCCTCATTTCAAAATGGATTGGGACACGTTATATATCGAAAAAGAGGGTTTTGAGTGTACTAGAAGGTGGTGCAAGATTGGGTTTATTTTGGAAAGGTTTAGGAGGGGTTTTCAAGTTCACAATCAAGCTCCGTGTGCTCTTATCGGGCATATTCATCATCGGGGATGCCAAGGACTTTCATGGGTTCAAATTGGGGTGTCTATAGTTGCCCCTCTTTGATGAGACTTGACATCATTGATTTGATGCGAGTATTGTCAAAGACCTAGACAGCCCAATCTGTTGCCCAAGAATTTCCAAAGCCACAAACATAAACATTGAAATCACATGGTCGTGCTCGACGAGCTGCCTACGTACCCTTTTGCAGGGATCAGACCAGCGTAGTTCTTCTGGGCAAATGAATAGATTGATGATTCAGTTGATAATGAATGATGAATGATGTTGCACACAATATATGATTGATGATTGATGGGTGATTGATTGATTGATGAGTAATGATTGATTTAAAAGAACGAGTGATGACTGATTGGATGCGCGGGTCAGGCGGCTTTTGAATGATTATTGGATGCGCGGGTTAGGCGGCTCTTGAATGATTATTGAACGCGCGGGTTAGGCGGCTTTTGAATGATTATTGAATGCGTGGGTTAGGCGGCTTTTGAATGATGCGCGGGTTAGGCGGCTTTTGAATGAAACATTGAAAGCAAATGATTGTGACTATGATTGTGATTGTGATTGTGATTGAGATTGTGATTGTGATTGTGATTGTGATTGTGATTGTGATTGTGATTGTGATTGTGATTGTGATTGTGATTGAGTGTAGCTATCCCCTGAACAACGGGGAGGCTAAATCTAATGGGGCTATCCCTTGAGCAACAAGATAACCAATGATAAGATGATTGTCTACTGAGCAACGAGACAATCAAGGAAATGTGATTGCTTACTGAGCAAAGAGGCAATCAATACACTACTGAACCAAACACATTTATGTGATGGACTTAGCGACACGACGTTTCATCAACAAATACTCAGAACAACTGATTAAAAGCACTAACTGAGTGATTAAGACAACTAGCAACTTGATATGATTGAATGCACCAACTTGGTGGCTAAAATGATTGGGGTGCGCCAGCTAGGCGGCTAAAATAATTGAATGCACCAGCTTGGTGGCTAAAATGATTGGGGTGCGCCAGCTAGGCGGCTAAAATGATTGAATGCACCAGCTTGGTGGCTACGTCATGTAATGAATCTATTTTTAAATTAAATGACATTATTGAAAATGTGACCATTTTTGGTCTTGAAATTAATTTTGATTGAAATTGAAGTGACCATCTCTGGTCTTGAAATTAATTGTTTGTCCCTCAAAACGATTGATTTAAAAGTGTCCCTCAGGACCATTGATTGAAAACTGTCCCTCAGGACCATTAATTGAAAACTGTCCCACAGGACGATTGATTAAAAAGCTTGTCCCTCAGGACGATTGATTGAAAACTGTCCCGCAGGACGATTTGATTTAAAAGTTGTCCCTCAAGACGATTGATTGCAAAACTGTCCCGCAGGACGATTGCATGCGACTCGTGCATCGACACTCGATGACAACAACGACAACATTTCTTCTTTAAAAAGTAGGAGACTCAATGGGGTGTCTCTTTTGCTTTACTGTCTTTCCCTTTTGGACAAGGTTTGGGTTTGAGCTTGGCAAGACTTTAGGTTTTGGATTGGTTTCAGACTTTTAGGCTCCTATGCCCTAGTCCTGGATTTGGGTGTATGCTTCCCCTAGAGATGGCAATAGACTGACATGCCCCAATTTTTGGGTTGACGTGCCTCCACAGATGATGAACCTCAATTCTGATTTTCCTTTTCAGCTCTGCTGATGGTTTTGGCGACCAATTGACCATGTACCCAAGCACAAGTTCTTTGATGCATTGAAATCGTTTCCACGAGTCAAGGATTGACAAGACTTAAGACGACATGATTGGCCTCTTGACAAAGAGGAGGATTTTTACAAGGCCAAGAAATTTGATCGGCCTTTGACAAGAGGGTGGACATCGATAAGACTGACAAGGCCAAAGAATTTGATCGGCTTTTTGACAAGAGAGGGTGGACATCGATAAGACTGACAAGCTCAAGAAATTTGATCGGCCTTTTTGACAAGGGGATGGACTTCGATAAGATTGATAAGGCCAAGGAATTTGATTGACCATGTTGACCTGACAGATAGGAGCAAGAATGTGTTGACTCAAAAGATATGAAAGACTACGTTGACTCGAAGTTCTGAAAGATGGCAAACATGCCTCACCATTAACTTCGAAATTGTCATGATAAAATTGAATTTTTATTTTGTGATTGTTTCACTCCATCAAGTGATGTTCATCCAAATCTTCTTAAAACACAAGATTTCTTGTCATGAACCCATGCCCCAGATTGCTGATGATGCTTCCTTGATTTTTCTTAAAAATGCCCCAGTTTAGAGGGTTGCTGATGAAGTTAAGAGGGCTGCTGATGAAGACCTATTGATATGCCCTCAGTTTGGATTTTTGCTCTACATGATGTCAGTGTTTGCACAATGCTTTGACTTTTGATTTTCAAGGGAGATTAGACTGTTCCCTTTTGACTTGAATTCTCACTATCAAGTTGCACTTTCCAATCTGAAAGGACTTCATTCAGGTTATAATGGGGCCAAGGCTTGGGCTCAACAAAGAAAGGGAAGAAGGCTCAAAAATTTCTTTTTCGTTTGGGTTATTTGAGCTAGCAGCTATCTCAGACTTTTTGTGCCATTTTGCTTTTGATGGGTGCTTTCATGTGCTTCTTCTTGCTTTAAATGAGCACTTCCTTTCATTTGATTTTTCTGTTTCAAATTTCTTCAGTGCTCTTCATCTTGTTGCACCCATGTATTTGACAAGCCTATAAGTTTGGTGCTTTCATTCTTGTGATGCTTGTATCTTCACGCGCTTATATCCTTGGCACTTTCATTATGCTGGCTGTCATGTGTTTGACACTTTCATATTTCTTGTTTCACCCCAGTGTGGGGGATAGCTGCCTAGCTGGGTTCTTTTTCAAAGAAATTGATTCAGGCTCAAAAGGGCTTTGCAATGGATATTTATGTGGGGGATCAAACAAGGAATGCCTTTCTTCATTTTGAATTGTGCAACTTGATGGGGAGAATTCATGCTTGCTCTAACTTTTGCCTAGATCTCATTTTGAAATTTGATCTAGCGAGCTTTTTGCCTTAATTTTTGCCTAGGCCGCCCTTGCGGGTTTTCGGCCTAGCAGGCTTTTCCTGTGTCAAAGCATTACTTCTTGATGGCGCTGGGAATGGTCCCTTGAAAATCCTCCTTGTACGGGGCGAGAGTTCAATCCAAATCCATCTCGTGTTTTGAAGTGATTATCATGTTTCTCAAATGATGGTGGAAAACAATTCCAAGTTGAGGGATTATTACAAAACCCAAGTTTATGATTGACAATTTCAACACAACAGTATGACATTTATTTTTGATGGTTACGACCGAACCGCGAAGGGTTGCCTACGTATCCCTTTACAAGGAATCAGGTCATGCGTAGTTCGGGACTACAAAGTTGACTCTCTTTTTTGGTCTTTTTCTTTTTTGACAATATCAACAAGACATTACAGACTCGAAGATGAAAACACATAGACGAGGAAAGCAAAAACATAAACAGACTCGAAACGCAAACTGGCTCAATTTGAAGTGAAAACTTGACTCGACACTTGAAGACTTCCAAGACTCGTGGAAGGTTGAATTATTGCATGGCCATTGATGGTTCATTGGTTCGGCGAGGTGTCCAGTTTCGCCATTGGAGCAGAAATGGACCCATTGTCAATGAGATCTTGAATCTTGTGGCGGAGGCGATGACACTCATCGGTAGCATGACCAGGCACTTGATGGAAGGCACAGAAGGCATTTGGGTTGTGGTAGGCTGGGAGCTTTTGAGGCAGGGGGGTTGGAAGGAGTGGTTTGAGAAGACCGGCTTCGTGGAGCTCTTTATACACTAAGGATAAGGGTGTGGAGAACTGTGAGAGGGTTCTTTGTGGTTTTTGAGAGCGGTTGGTTTGGACTGTGATTTTGTTGATGGATGCTGCTCGGTTGGGGTTATGTTTTGTGGAGCTGGAAGAGGTGTTTGCATATAGGGTGTTGTTATCCCTGGAGTTGTTGTTCTTGGTTTTTGGAGTGGGGCCATCTTTTTCAAGAATGTCGTCCCGTATTGCTTCCTCAATTGACAGGCCTGTCTCAAAGTAGGTCTCAAAGTTATGTGTCTGGGCCATCACCATGTACTGAGCCAAGTCGGGGTGTAGTTTATTGGTTATGATCCTCATTTGGTCCTTATCACTGGGGCGATCGGTCATTTGTGCGGCCTTCGCCCTCCATCTTTTCACAAACTCTGCGAAAGACTCCTTCTCTTTCATTTTGATACCTTCAAGCTCACGAATAGTGACCTTAAGCTGCACATTGTACTCATACTGCTTAATGAAAGCAGCCACCATTTCTTCCCATGTTTGCCGCCTTGAGATGTCAAGAGACAAGAGCCATTGAAGTGCGGGCCCTGTGAGAGTTTCATGGAACATTTGGGCCATAGTGGGCTCATCAACATCTTGCAATGAAAGGGAGCTCACGTATGCCTGAATGTGTCCCCTTGGATCTTTGGTACCATCGAATTTCTCAAAGTTCACATGTTTGAATTTCTTAGGGAGTTTGGCACCCGGGAAAAGGCAGAGTTGTTCCATGTCGAACCCGGTGATGGCCCGCTGCTCGATCTTAGCTATTGACTCCTCAAGCTTAGCAATCTTGGCTAGCATCTCGGCCAATTGAGGGTTTTCAGCAGGTTGCTCTTGGCGGTCATCATTAGGAATTTCCTGGTTTTGGGGCCCGCCTTCAGGCATTTGAGGTTGGGGTGGAGGCAGCCGGCTTTGGATATTTATCATGATTGCCATGAGTTGGGCAATTCGAGTGTCATTCCGGACCCTCTCATCTTGCAGTTCCTTCCTCAGTTGCTCCATCTCATTCGGGGGATCTTGTTCCTGATCTCGCCGACATACTTGTTCAGCATAATCGGCGACAAAGGTTGAGATAATCTTTGTTCGGGGGCGGATCCAAACATGCAAGGTTTTCTTGATTCAGGACTGACAGTAAAACAAAAAGTCAAACTCAAATTGTGCCCCCTGGTTTTATTGAAGGAAATGTTGTGCATGTGTCGTTGTCATGTCGAAGACCTAGATTACCGGTCGCGGTCTCACTTAAGGCATTGCACGGATGTGCGAAACAACAACCACGGGTAGGTCGTGACAGGCAGGTTAAATCCCAATCGCCGTGGAATCAGAGCCAATCTCCTTATAGACCATCCGAGACAGAGCAAAAAGGTTGTTGAAATCCAGATACAAATGCACTTAAGGCTAGCCCGAAACACGGGGAGCCGTTCGGGCACGGCAGACACCGGAGGTATCTCAAACTCCGTGGATTTAAAGTCTCCTAGACTGAAGTCGACAGTTTTGGAAGATTGCCCCAATCCTCAAGTTTTCTTTTAAGTGATAAGCCCTTGATATCGGATGATCGGATTTGGGAAATTCTGATCCACACGAATTCCGACAATGATCTAAGATCAGATGCCTAAGGGCGATTGACCCTCCTCGGGCCAATGTCCATTAAACCCGTTTAGATCAGTGTTAGGAATTTGATGATCCAAATTTTCCCACGTCCGGTCGTCCTAAAGGCTAACTCATAAGAACAACGCGCATATGGGATGCACGACTCATCATCGGGCCGAGGCAACCTTCTACTTACTGCCGGAAATCTAACTTATGTTATACTGACAACATAATAAGACAAGAATATGTACGGCTGCAAGTGTATGCATATATGCAATATGGCATGCTTGGAAAGACGGTAACACATAGCACGTAACAGGATGGAGCACATAATCCTAACACATTGGTGGGTTATCTAACATGGGGTTCTATGGTTATCTATATGCAAAGGCCGGTTTTGGTTTAAGATGGGTACCCCGGACTCAAAGCCAAAGTTGTCTCCCACCGCCAAGGATCCCGCAAGGCGATGGTAATAACGACAATTGTGACTTATCACCGTCGGGGGGTGCTGAGCATTTCGGGATTCCCCGTCACCGGCAAGCCGGGCGGGATTGCCGAAACACGCCAGCGGAGGCTAGTAACCATGCACGTGCAATGCAAAAAGTCCATAAAAACAATATTTTCAAAATCCTTTAAACATTTTTCAAGTTTAGCTCTCGATGATTAATACACATTTTAATAAAATTACACATAAGTGTAATAATACTAAAACATATATTAATTATAATCCCCAGCAGAGTCGCCAGCTTGTGAACACCCCGCGGAGCGCGACGAAATTGATTGTTGGTTTGAAAAATGGTTTGATTGGTTGAATGGAGTCACCACCCGGATTTGAGGACCATACCCGAGAAACCATTTGAAAAATGACTCTTTTACCCTTGAAATGGAAAATGCTTTACCGGCCTCTCAAAATGAGATTTCTCGGGTCCGGGAGCTAGGTTACGTGAGGGGAAAGAATTTAAAGCACCCCTCACGCCCGGCATGATTACCGGTCTCTACTAAATGTTTAAAAGGATTTTGAAAATATTGTTTAAGTGGACTTTAAATACGGATTCATGCGAAAACACGACAAATGTATCAAAAAAGATTAATGAGATATGAGTGGATGCTTGTGCAAAATGTTATGAGTGGATGATTCATGTACAAGAGATGCTAAAATTTCACTAAATGCCCTCAAACTGCCTCAGGATATCTCAGAAAATGATCACAAGTACCCAACACATCACACCTGGATTGCAAATGGGCACCTGGATTAAGCAGATCCAGGCGCCTGGATTGAGTCCAGGCGCCTGGAAAGGGTCAATCCAGGCGCCTGGAATGCCTTCCAGACAGAAAACTCAGAACTTCATTTTTCACAGTAAACTCCAGATGCAATGTATTTGACTGATTTACACACACTCTAAATGATGTTTAGAAACACTGTAACAAGCATGGACCTCAAACTCAACTTAAAAGAGACTAGATTTTGGATGTTTTGATAATGAGATACTCCAAATAACCATTATGATGAAGATTGAAACATGAGGCATGATTAATCTAAGATCGATGCAATCAAATGATATTCCATAAACTGAATGAAATGCAAAAGAAATCAGAAATCATGATCATGGGGAGGGAATCCAGGCGCCTGCATGGAGTGAATCCAGGCGCCTGGACTCAATGCAGGCGCTTGGAAAGTGATGATCCAGGCGCCTGGATTGAGTGTTGATGCACAAAACAGACTTCTTTCTGGTGTGTTTTGAACCTCTCCCAAGTTCTCCACTAGTATAGAGGACTAGCAAGAACCTGGTTAAGTCCCCCTCAGGGCCTTTTTGAACACTTTGGTAGAAAATCTACCTTGGAAGCTTGATTGATGAGCTTGGATTTGGTTTTTGGACAATGTTTGGTAGTTGAATGGGCTGGATTTTGGGTTATTGGAAGTATATCAAACTGATTGTAGGTGGTTTGATTGGGGGTTTGATTGTGGATGGTTGAAATGTGAGAGTTTTTTATGATCAAAGGGTGGGTTTTTAGGCTAGAAGTTGGGTTTTTAGGCTTAGAAGTGAGTGAAACTAAAGGGGATCAGTTTGGGGATGGAGTTTCTGGATGATTTTCAGCAGAGTAATAGTAGAGGAAAGAAGGAGAATTGGTCTTCTAAATGGAGGAGGAGAGGTGGGTATTTATAGCCAAAGGAAGGGTCAAAATGGGTCATTTGAACCCTTAGAGGTGAGGTTCAAAGGGTCACCAAAATACCTTACTCTCTCTCAACAATATTCTGCAGAAAAATCCCTGAATCCTCAAGACGCTCCTCCCCACTCACTTGAACTTGGGCAGCAAGTACCTGGAGTGAGTCCAGGCGCCTGCATTAAGGCAATTCAGGCGCCTAGATTGAGTCCGGGCGCCTGGAATAGGGGAATCCAGGCGCCTGGATGGCGAGACAGCACAAAATTCCAAACTTCGCGGGGCCATTCCGGGTGCTACCGAACTCCGTTTTGTGCATGGTTTGAAGCGTTGGAAAGCTTATCAAGTCTAATTTCTAACCCAAGTGGTTTGAACCCAATATGATTTGTACATCAAATTATGTGACCATTTTACCCTCAGAAGGTCGGAAGAATGAATCGTTTCGGTAAAATGGGCATATCTCCCTCATTTCAAAATGGATTGGGACGCGTTATATATCGAAAAAGAGGGTTTTGAGTGTACTAGAAGGTGGTGCAAGTTTGGGTTTATTTTGGAAAGGTTTAGGAGGGGTTTTCAAGTTCACAATCAAGCTCCGTGTGCTCTTATCAGGCATATTCATCATCGGGGATGCCAAGGACTTTCATGGGTTCAAATTGGGGTGTCTACACATACCAGGCCTACCGAAATCTGACCTCCTAACAGTGAGGTGACCTTTATTGTCGACCTTATGCGTTCAGTTTCTAGTCCTAATATACGCACATATGCAATAGATATAAACGGGTGTGATGCTCTAGAATCTACCAACGCTTTCACATAAGTACGAAAAAGTAGGAGATTACCTTGGATCACAGCAGGATTATAAGTTTTCTCCTCTCATTGGAGTGCGAACAATCTGCCTCTAACAGCAGGTTTTGTCGGGTTCCATTCTAGCTTCTGTTGATTTTGATTCCTTGAGAATTGATTTCGCATTCCTGTCTTGTTTCCCAGTGGCTGCTGCTGCTGTCCGTATCCTGAACTTCCAGTTCCGACTAACTGTGGGTAGAGGCGTTTGATATGACCTTCGTGACTGCATTGGTAACATCCTCCACCTGATGCCTGCTTCTGGCCCTGGTTTTGGTATGGTCCTTGATTTGACCCACGATTCTGGCCCTAGTTGTTGTTCCTCCACTGCTGGTTGTTCCTCCCTTACCAAGCTACAACCCTTGGAATCACGATTGCCACCGGGTGTTAACATCTGAGACGATCCTACTTCTCGGGAATGTTTCCCTAAACGTATAGGCAAGATCAAGAGAATGCGGTTGTTGTACCCTCGCCTCAACGGGAAGTGGAGCCAGAGTATAATTATTAGGATCTAGATGAGCCGGAGTACAATTTGGAAAACCCAGTTATGCCAGAGAACAATGAGGAAGAACTGGTTGAACCGAATTATGACACCGAGGGTCCGGAGGAAACAGAAGAGAACGAGATCAATGCTGAACAAGTGAAAGGTGAGGATGCTCCCGAGGAGGATGTGAACAACGAGGGAGACGTTGATGACAGTGACGAGTCTATGGAAGTGTTATCCTTTGATGAGTCCGAGCATTTTCTAAGTGATAACGAGTTGGACGATGATTTCTTTCCCATGGCCCCAGTCAATGCCCCAATCGATTGGGACGTCAAGAATGCATGGAATGCAATGCACCCGAAGCCCTTCGTTCCACTTCCACCACCACCGCCAGTGGAAGAAGTAGAGTAAGACCCGGAAAGCGAGGTCGAAGATGTTGTTCCACCGCCCCCACAACCAATAAGGGGCTTACCAGGCACAGACACATCTCAAGTCTTGATCCAAATACAGCTGTTTACTTGAACATTGAACAGGTGTACCCTTGTACTTGGAAGCTTCGAGCAGGGCCTTACTACTTAGGCCCAGTACAAACACTATCTCCCTTCCAAAACGGTACTTACAGAATTGCAGTACCACCAAGCTTTGCACGACATTACTCCGAGTTCCTTTTCACAAACCATGAAGTTCATATAAACGTCAAAAAAGCCCATAAAGTGATCCCATATTATTTTTACCCACTCCTTTCATTGATTCTGTCCTCACTTTAATTCAGGATATCATCAAAAGTTGTAAATGGTAATCACCCGTGAAAAAATACACACTGCTACTTTTTGTTTTTGTTTTTGTTTTTTTGTTTTTGTATGTAACTCAATTACACACTTTTACTTGATCTTCCCTCTCTTTTCCTTTCTTCTTTTATGGAAATCTTTAAATTTAAATGCAGCCAAAATCAGTGGCAGAGCTATCCGAGCTTGGAATTAGTGTTAATGGAGGCACATTTTAAACACGCTTCAACCAAAAAAAAAAATCAAAATTAGTTATGCTAGAATTATAAAAAAATCTTTCGTCCTAGAAATAAAGAAATAAGTTAATATAGTTATTAAGAAAAATGTCACTATTAGCAATCTTGATCCAATTAAAAAAACATATCTCTTTTTTTCATTTTATTCATAAATCTCTACATTTGACTTGCGTTACTGCAGAGAGAAAGATACAATACTATTGTCAAAATTGTGAATATTGATAAAGTGCAATTCAAAATAGGCCATGGTTTAAGCAAAATAAAGAGTTTTATAGATTTTAGACTTTTTTTTTTTTTTGTCATTCATCATTCCTAATCTATTTTAGATTTTAGATATTAGGCGGCGGCTATTTTTTGCATTACGTGCATCTCATTTCATTATGGGTATAATTGTTCTAAGATTAGAATAAAAAGTTCATAATGAAATAATATACTGAATGCAACGGAAAAATGCACCGAAAAAATAATTAATTTATGAAATAAAATTTATAAGAACAAAAATGCACCAATAAAAGAGAGAAGAGGCCTTCAATCCCTCTGCCTTCACTTTCTGCCATTTCACGCTCTTTTTTCTTTAATCTTTGGGTGTTTTGATTAAACAATTGAGCTAGATTATTTTTTGTTCTTACTAAAATATTTTTCACATTTGTTATTCTACATCAATTTTCCGAGGATTATTCGTTCGTCTCGATGAGAGAAATCTAAAAAATTAAATTTTTTAACCAAACTAAACTTTTGGTGAATAAAGACAAAAATAATCCAAAAAGTCTATCTGTTTGGGATTATTTTCGTTTGAAAAATGCTAACATCAGCCCAAAGGGCGGAGAATAATAAGTAGAAAGTGCATCTGAGAAAAATATATCAAGTTCCCGTGAAAATATATTGGTATCCGTGAAAGTATATTAATATACGGGAATATGCATTGATATCCGAACTAGTTTGTCATTATATACATATTATCCTCCATCATTGGGTGGAGGTTAGCAAAAAAAAATTTGTTTTAAGTGAACTTTTTAAATATTCTAATCATAAATTTTTTTCTTTTAGATCCCTTTCATCGAGACGAACTAATAATATCTAAAAAAATTTGACTAGGGGGTGTTCCACTAACAAAAAACTGTTTTTTCCAAAAACCGAGACAGGTCATTCTCTCACAATACATCACATAAAAAACAAGGACTCCCACTTTCTGTAGTAGCATATGAGAAGTACCGGAACCTGGTTTTTGAAGAACCGGGGACACACACACAAAAAAAGCTAGATACCTCGAAACAAAAAAAAAAGTAATCGTTGTTTCTGGACATAATTTCTCCTTTCTATTCCTTTATTAGATACCAGACAGAAAATTTGATTTACAGTTTTCCAGTTACAATATTTTTCCCATCCAGAATGGAGCATACAACTTGTGATCAAGTTATTTGTGGAGCTCTCTTTCTCAGATAGTCCTTCCTAATGATGATCGGTGATGAAGATGATGCTCCCTCGCTCAGGTACTCCTAGGCCTGCACACTCAACGCACGTTAGCGTCGGACTGGACCGCAAGTATGATCGTGAGCCTTGGCTTATGAAAGTTACCTTTTATAGGTGAGCCTTGGCTTAATTTCCAAGTACGATCGTGCCCGTCACGTGAGGTAACCGCTCGGTTGACATCACGATGACGAGTCCGATCAAATATGCCATAAACACATGCTTCAAATGTTATCACAACGCATAGCATAAACCGTTCAGATGACGTCATTTGTCATGATCATAGTTTGTTATGCGCACTTGTAGCATTAACTTCCTCGCTGAGTCAGCACCAGGGATGGTTGTCGTGATGAGGCTGGTTGCTCGACCTCTCAGTCAGGCCCATTTCCAGGGTCACTCTTTAGGAGGGCTATCAGAGAGCTTTCGGTGGATGACCAAAGCAAAAGGACGGAACCTCCCTTTCTGAGATTTGGGCCTATAATGATCTTTCAACCGAAGGATTCCCAGTTGGTATCCCTTCGGTTGCTCAACTTTATCAGAATTGCCTGAGCTTCAGTATTCTGCAGCATGGGACCAGCATGCTGTGGACGCACCCCTCCGGAAGGATCCTCGAATCGATTCGGAGTCGCCACCCGGGTTTTAGCGGATTGTCCCCGAGGAACCGAACATCGATTGACTCATGCCTCATTCAATGGATAAGGATTACTGGCCCGTCATCACCATACTATCTTAGGTTCGGGAGCTCAGTTACGAGAGGGGAAGGGTTTTACGGCACCCCCCTCGCCCAGTTCGAAGAACCGGTCTCTACTTGACTTTTGTGGGATTATGGGAAATGTTTATAATTCGACTTTGAGCAATTACGGGGAATGGGGGATGGGAGTCATGTAACAATAATAAGCACAACAATGGAATTTAAGTGTATGCATGTGCGGTGTGGACTACATGAGTGACAATGACGTGCAACTATGAACAAATAAGAACATCAAACAGCCAGCAACAACATCAGGATATACAGAGTGACAACAGAATAAGCAGAAACAACACCACAAGCCAACACAAAACTAAACCAATCTGATCCCTCTGTCAAGGGCTTGAGCGCTCAAGTTGATGAAAACATGTTCTGACCACCATTGCTTATTCACAAACATCATTTAGCTCACTGGACAGAATGACATAATCACATAATCATGGATTTAAAACTAATTCATGGACCAAAATGGGGCAGGCAGTATAGGAAGAATAGAGGATCAATGCTTTAAACCCTTGCAGAACACTCATGATGCCAAAAACAAGCTGAAATAAGAGAACAATTTGATTGATTCAGAAGGCAGTTTGAGCGCTCAAGGGGGACCTTGAGCGCTCAAGCCATCTTCTGGATTTGAGTGTTTCTGGAACATACAGCTCCCATTTGGACCACAAACTAGTTCAATCATGGTACATGATGATGCATAATGTACTGAAATTCTTCAAACATGGATAAAATAAACTTGAGGTGTTCATGAGAATGGATAACGAGCATCGAGCCACACATAGGCATGATTAGAATGAGAGTGATTGGAGTGAGAGGAAATCAGGTTGGCTTGGCCGAACATCACTACACACACACACACACCAACACACACACGCACTCCGATATTAGGTTGGCACAGCCAAACATCAATACACACCTCAAGAAACTGAAAACAGAATAGCAGAACTCAAGATAAACAAGATTCAAAATCCAACAATGGGAAAGGCTTGAGCGCTCATAGTCAGGGCCTTGAGCGCTCAACCCCCTTTCAAGGGCTGTGGGTTTCTGTGACTTTTGATCATTCTTGGATGTTAGTATAAACTTAAAACCTTCTGATCCTGGTTAAAAGAGTAAGATACACTATTTTCTTTATGAAATAGGGTCATCCATGATTTAATGAAGATGATATACTATCTTTATGGTTGTTGAGTTCATTGATCGATGATCAAAGATGAGATGAACTGATTTAAAAGTTTTTGAACCAACAAGCAACCACAAAGATGATACCAACAAGATGAAACATGATCAGAAGCCACAAAACACAAAGAATGCTCAAATGGCTTGAGCGCTCAGGGTCTTAGCATTGAGCGCTCAAGCTATTTGAAGCTGGGGTTTTCAAAGTTTGCTTTCTTGCATATTTGAGACCTTATGAGTCCATTGGAGGTATAGAGGACCTCCATGAACCCACTGGCCTCCCTCAGGAGTACCAACCCGTAACTTTCACATGGATTTCTACCTTTTGATTTTGATCCAAGCTTGAACTTGAGGTTTTGATGGATGATTGACTTGTAGATTGGTTTATAAGGACAATGTGGGTTGTTTTGGACAGAATGTGGTACGTATGGAGTGGCTTGAGTTGATTCGAGGTTGATGATGGTGTATTTTAGTGAGATAGTTGAATGATCAAGGGGGGTTTGATGGATGAAGAGGATTAAGCTTAAAGTGATGGATGAAATGGGTTGAAAGCTTTCTGGAAATGTGGCTTAAGAAGTGGGGGAGTGATAGCTCAGATGATAAGAGAGTGTCTAACCCCTTCAAATGGTGTAGAAGGAGCTCTTTTATAGAGTGAAATGGGGGGTGAAGTGTGTTGATTTGAAGTGGGGGGCCTAAGAGAGTAATATAGGCTCACCTGAGGTCTATCAGTTGCATGCGAGCAACAGAAAAACGGCTGGGTGGCAGCCATTCAGTTGGAATCTCATCATTAGATGCTCTGTCCCCGACAGACTGGACAGAGCTTGAGCGCTCAACGTGGACCTTGAGCGCTCAACCCCCCCCCTGAGCTCAGTGGTTGGTTCTGGTTTATGTTGGTGTTTTGAAGGGTATTTTGGTCATTTGGATTGGTGTAGGTTATTTGTGAATGGTTTGGAATGGTTTGAAATGGTTCGGGACAAGTTCAAGCTTTTCTCTTAACCTTAAGGCTTTCACGGGTGGTTTTTCTCATCATCGGGAATGCTTGGTGAGTATCCCGGGTCAAATTTGGGGTGTCTACACATGCCCCTATCTATCGAAGGGTCCCTCATAGGTATCCTTCAGAAGTTTCAGTCGAGACCTTGCTAGACGAGATCTGCCAGCTTCTTGACACTGCTCGGTATATCCGGACCCCCACAATAGCCCCTCAATCCCTTCAAATGGCGCTCTTTAACGGGATTGACCTGTCGGTGCCGAGTGGTCCGTGATCCAAGCCCCATGCTTTTGAGATAAGCTTTATTTATGACGGCCTGCAACCGCTGTACTTGGGCCCAGCTGGATTGTGCCACGTGTCACGTTTGGGCAGAAAGACGTCTGACTTGAAAGAATGCGAAAAGTCACATCGCTCTGTGAAGCGGCGGAGTAATGATGAAGTTTTAGGGTTTCGAGGTCGCCCGTCCTCTCGCTGCCACGTGTCGCTCACCAGGAGGTGGGCATTGATGTGAGGTACCCCCACGCGCCCGTTCTTTTAAACTCTTCCCGCCCCTTCATCCTTTCCTTTTGCCTATAAATATCAAAAAGAGAGAAGCGAGAACACTTCTTGTTCTTGAATCAACTAAAATCAACCTCTTTAACCTGAATCTTTCACGATTTTGCAAGGATCGAAGTGCTTTTCTTTTAGATTTTCACAGACCTCCAGGTATGAATCATCTTCTTGTTCGTGATTTCCACTTTTCTTCATGTTTTTGGGACGATTTGGGGCTTGTTTTTCTGGATTTCGTGTGCCTCGTTTGAATCTTCTTCTTTTAGAAGATGAACAGTTATTTCCTGTACCCATAGTGCACAGATGAATAGTGGTTTTTGTTCATAGGTAGAAGACGATGAACAATAACCTTCCCTTAGGTTGAAGATAGTACCGAACAGTAATTGGACACTCTAGAGTCTTGTCACATAGGTCGCCCCCTGTTTTTACATGCTAGAGGGTTTTTTGAGGATGACCCCAAGATCTCGATTGCCCGATGGATGGGTAGTGCTAGGCTTCGGTATTGTTGAGCATTTTGACCTCTGCATATACCTAATGGTCTTTACCCATGCACTATGATAGGTCTGGCGACTCCACTGATCGAGATCTCTTCCAGATCAGATAGTTCAGACGCCGAGAGTTTCTCACCGAGAGCCGTCCGTGCCAAGTTGAACCGGATTCGTGAAAACCTACCAGGTCGGAAAAATCCTTGTCGGATCCTTGTGACCATGGACCACAATTTTGAAGAACCACTGAATATGCCTCCCCTCCAGGCCATCCCTCCATCTCCGAAGGGACCTACGCCCTCAAATCTTGACGATTTCATTGGCGACTCCGAGGCCACGCGGTCCAATAATCGTTCGGAGTGGGAACCCTCGGATGATGTGGAGGAAGTTGCATCTGGCCCTAGCTCTAGAATGGATGCTACATCCGATGTTGACACCTCGGTCGCCGTAGAGCGAGCAATCGTTGCCGAGATCGACGGTGGAGAGGGTGACCCGAATCTCAACGGAACGATCCCGAACCCTGATACATCTAAGGCTCCGGTTCCGCACACTACTGAACAACCTGGGGGTGAGGTCCCGAAGGATCAAGAGGGGGCCGCGTCGTCGAGGAAGAAAAAGAAAGAAATGGCATGCCCATACCTCCCTTACTTCACTAAAGGGGCCAGTGGCCTAAAAGCCTTTGTTAGAAAATATAGGATCCTCGAGGACATGACTATTGCACTCCATCCGAAGGGAGAGCAATTAGCTTACGGCCCGGACCATATAAAACGTTCCTTTAATGGCAATCACTGAAGGAGGGGTACGGTTTCCGTTAAATGAATTTGTCAGGACCGTCCTTTTTGCATATAGACTAGCCCCCGACCAATTGTCTGTCAACACCTATCGGATAATTAATTGTGCTCTTGAATTAAAAAGAAGGCACGGGCTAGCTTTTACTGTAGGTGACTTGTTCGGAATTTATTTGATGTCTCGGAATAGCTCGTGCGGGCGTTATTTCTTTGCAACACTCCCGAACAAAGCTCAGATTATAGAGTCCCTCCCTGATTCGGATAAATGGGACGACGTCTATGTTGTGGTGTCTTGTAACTTCGCTCCGGTTGAGAATTCTGACCTTCCTCCGGTTTCGACTGAGAAGGGTGATTTAAGTCAGTGATTTTATTTTGGCACCTTCATTCTTTCGGCCATTCTTATAAAATTTATATGCTTTTTATTTTTGCAGCTCCCGATCCGATTACTAGACAGCTAAAAAAGCTTTGGTCCCAAGAAAGAGAAAACGCACTCCGAGCTGTCTCAGGAAGAGATGCACCGACCCTTCTGAACTACAGGCCCTCCTACCGACATTTCTTAAAGAAAGAAAGAGAAAGGGAGAGGGCACATCCAACCCCTCGGCTGGACCGTCCAAAAAGGGGAAAGCTGCAATTATCTCTAAATCCGAGAGGATCGAGATTGAGGAGCTTCCGGTAGAAGGCCTTCGAGGGAAGGAAAGACAACCGGTCTACAGAGTCAGCCCGACCCTTTCGAATCTGAAATGGCTCCACCGAAGATTGACTTGGCCAAAATCTTAGAAGAGCAGGCGGCCAGGAAGAAGAAGGTCGTCACGCCGAAGCCTGTCTCTGCTAAAGCAACAGCTGAGAAGTCGACAGCGAATCCTAGGGAACCGACGCCTGCTGATACCTACCCTTTGGTCCCAAAGTCGACTACTTCCCGGTCCAAGCCTGGGACCAGTGAGGAAGGTTGGCCCCAAAAGAGGGCTCGAATGGAAGTGAGCTGGGAGGGTGTAGAGTTTGTTGATTCTCTCGGTTCTGATATGACGAGAGAAGATGATCCCCATCCCTTCTCACCAATCTTCATAAACGAGGAAGGAGACCTGCTCAAAGACACCGACAGCATTGATGCTAACCCTCGGTTAGCCATGTCGTTGCTGCCGGCTGTGGCATTGAAGAAAGATCTGGTTAATGTGCCGAGGAAGTTGGGTGACAATCTGTTCCATCTTCCATACCATCTTATGAAGGTACCTTTTTTGTCCGAAGTATTTCCTTAGTCCATTTTTGTCTGTAAAACTTATCTTTGTTGTTTCCGACAGGCCTCACAGTCCATGTACGTGTTGTACCACCAGACGCTTGCCCTCAACGACCAAACATGGAGGTACAAAACTCGTGCCGAAGCCGCGCTACAGAAGATTGAACAGGCCGAGCAAGATGCAAGTTCTGCAAGGGCTCGGGTCGTTGAGGTTGAGAAGGCGCTAGAGGATGACAGGTCTCGGCATAAGCAGGAGCTAGAGCGCATTCAGAAGGAACATGATGAAAAGATACAGACCTTAGACACTGAGGCCTACAGCCGAGGGTACATTGCCGCCAGAAACGACTATGACCAAGACATTTACAAACTTGTGCAGAAAGGTAGGTCTGAGGGCCGAGACGAGGGTTTTGAGTCTGGCTATCTCACGGGGATGGATGCTGCCAAAGTACCTGCTGATGACCCGAGGCGTAGGTTGCCGGCTAGATTGCCTTTTGAGGATGAATTTTCGGATGACAACCAAGGGGAGGAGGACCAAGCAGAAGACAAACAGTCTAAGTAGGAGAGTTAAGAATTTCCAAACTACTAGACTATTATTTAATTTTTTTACTGGACGGCTCCGAACAGTGGGAGTTTGCCGTGCCAGGGGTTTGTAATTTTAAAACAGGTTTCGAAGGGGATGGCACCGAACAAGTACCACCCCGCCATGCTCCGGTTTCACCAAAGTGGTGAAAGTTTTGATGTGGAATGTTGACTTGGGATATTCTCTTTTTTGTATGAATGTTCTCATTTTGCATGTAATATGCTTGTTAGTCATATGCATTAGCCCCTACTTTGGGACAAGACAGGATAGTAGTTGATTGGCTTGTGCCGAAGTAGCATGTTGATTGGTAAAAAACATTTTTTCAATACTTAGAAAAAATTTCAACACTTGGGAAAACTTATCCTCCTAATAGCCCCTGCTTCGGGACAAATCAGAGGAACAGTTGTTCGGATTGTGCCGAAGGAACACGAAGTGAATGAAAATTTTCCCAACTCTTGTAAAGATTTTCCACTGATAGCCCCTGCTTCGAGACAAGTCAGAGGAATAGCTGCTCGGCTTGTGCCGAAGCAACACGAAGTGAATGAAAATTTTCCAACTCTTGGAAAAAATTTCCACTGATAACCCCTGCTTCGGGACAAGTCAGAGGAAAAGTTGTCCGGCACAAGCCGAAGCAACACGAAGTGAATGAAAATTTTCCAACTCTTGGAAAAAATTTCCTCATAGCGTTAGAAGGAACGCCGGGCCTTAAGTACTCCTAGGCCTGCACACTCAACGCACCGTTAGCGCCGGAATGGACCGCAGAGTCCAGAACGGCACTCTGACGGTCAAGTTAGTAGAGGAAGAAGATGAAGTGTAGATCTAGGGTTTGAGAGGATAGTTGTGCGTACCTTTATCGTCTGATGAAAGTTACCTTTTATAGGTGAGCCTTGGCTTGCTTTCCAAGTACGATCGTGCCCGTCACGTGAGGTAACCGCTCGGCTGACGTCACGATGACAAGTCCGATCGAATATGCCATAAACACATGCTTCCAATGTTATCACGACGCGTAGCATAAACCGTTTGGATGACGTCATTTGTCATGATCATAGTTTGTTACGCGCACTTGTAGCATTAACTTCCTCGCTGAGTCAGCCCCAGGGATGGTTCTCGTGATGAGGCTGGCTGCTCGACCTCTCGGTTAGGCCATTTCCAGGGTCACTCTTTAGGAGGGCTATCAGAGAGCCTTCGGTGGATGACCGAAGCAAAAGGCCGGAACCTCCCTTTCTGAGATTTGGGCCTATAATGATCTTTCAACCGAAGGATTCCCAATTGGTATCCCTTCGGTTGCTCAACTTTATCAGAATTGCCTGAGCTTCAGTATTCTGGAGCATGGGACCAGAATGCCCCTATCTACCGAAGGGTCCCTCATAGGTATCCCTTCAGAAGTTTCAGTCGAGACCTTGCTAGACGAGATCTGCCAGCTTCTTGACACTGCTCGGTATATCCGGACCCCTACGTTATTAATTTCTTTGTAAGTACAAAATATTTTCGAGCAATTCTAGCCCAGACCTCTCACACAATTTTGAAAATTACTTTAGGAACAATATGCTTAATTGTTCCAAATTTGTGAACCCTTCTGGCTTCATTTTCATATCGGAACTGTTTGCCTATTAGAACTCGATGAGATAATTAACCACTCCGAAAATCACATTCATTATATATCAATTCACATGTTTTTTAAACATATTATATATTAAAAATGGGTTCCGATTCAATGTCCCAAATTTTAATTTTTCAACGTACATGAGATTGTAATATATGTCAATCTATAAGTATTTTCGATAAACATAATCTTCAGCGTGAATAACGTTCTTGATGACTTCTACAAAATAAAAAAATTCCACCATTAACATAGACCTATAAAGAACCTAGTCCAATCTCTTTAAGAAAGCCAAGAGGATCCAAGTCCATTACTATAACCACATATACGAGGTATTGTGAGGTGTGTTAATGGTGAATTGATAAATCTCAAATCTATTAGGTTTTAGATCGTGGTGATGAAAATTATTTGGTCTTCCTATGAGAACTGTTCTCCATTTAGAATTCGATGAGATCATTAACGACGCTGAAAATCATTCATCCGAATATTGATTCTGGTGTTCTTTTAAATATATTTTTAGTAGGGAAAATCTATAATACACACTTCTATTTAGATGTGTATCATATGCATGCAGCTCCAAAATATTATCATATGCACCTAATGTGTGGTCCAAATTTTGTAATCTCATAAAAAAATATTCTTCACATTTTAGTGCATCTCATAACTTTTATACTAAATACTCGTAACTTTTCAACATATGATTCATAACACTTTCATTAGGAATCATAATAACATCATCTGGTTCTTGTAACTTTTCAACAATAAAATTCATTCATAACATATTGATGCGCATCGTAACTTTTATAGTAAAAACTCGTAGCATCTTGAAGGTACCTATGGTGCACAACCAAATAGGAAGTGTCTATTATTATAGTGCATTTCCCTACCTACTATTAAAAATGGATTCACATTCAATGTTCCAAACTTTTTCAACATACATGAGTTTCCAAATATAGCATTCTAGATTCGCTAAACATGATCTCCGGCATAATTAACGTTCTTGATGAGTTATACAAAATGAACAATTTTGACCATTAAATAGACCCAGAAAAAACCTACAACTTCCTCAAACAGAACCCTCTGGTTGTTTTAAGGAATCCAAGGTAGAGCTGCTAAACCAACTAAACAGCTTGAGCTCGGCTCGAGCTTGGTTAGACTTTTGGCTCATTCAATCTCCTTCAAACAAAATATAAGCCAAACTCAATCACTTTTAATTGTTTGTTTATAACTCAAGCCAAGTTTGAGCATATGTGTTATGCTAGTTAGGCTCGTGAACAGAGTGTCATTCTGTAGATATTGCAAAGAGAGGGATAAATCAATAAGTACCCCCCGATTATATGAGATCTTCCCCTCCATGTAGATCTTTTCACCAATCACCAGTATGTTTCCAAAATTTTGTCTTCAGATTGAAAACTTCTTAGGTGAGATTTGAATTTTAGGGCGTCAAACTCTATAAAAATCTTCCATTGAACAATTCATACGGTGTATAGATTCACCCATTATTTGGGCGATACTGTATTTGGCTTGCCCATTATTTAACCACAGATATTATGAGGTGCGTTGAAACTGGATCGATGTGGAGCCGGGCTTGATCCATCCTAAGATTTTAAGTTCGATTTCTCAGGTGTTATTAACTTCTTTAGGGCTAGTTGATACGGAGCTTAATTTGAGATCTAACTTTAATTGAGCTCTCTATAAATAGGTGGTGGAATTGAGCTCCAAAAATTAGTTGAATGCGGGAAAGATTACCCGAACACCGAGTTATAAAATATTGGTAAATCTCACATCTACGAGGTTTTAGGATCATGCTGATGGAAAGTTATTTGGTCTTCCTGCGATGTTACCGCTTCCTATGCCCAAATTAAGGAGCCAAACAATTATGTGAAGAATATTTCCTAAAGGGATCAGTGTCTTTATCGTGTGGATCTTTGATATGTCACCAAGGATTGAGCCCGGGGGACTAGTAAGGGCAGTCGCCCCCCCACGTCTTAAAAAATTTGTACTATTACATTGAAAAAAAAAATTAAGATCAAACAATATAGTCCCGTCCCCCGTCCGTTTTTTTCGTTAAAAAAAATAACAGTAACAGCTTTAATATTTATCAAGCAATGAAACAACTTTGTACTAAAGCTGGTTTTAATGAGGTTTAATTACAATTCTTATAAACAAAACAACGCCCAAAATTTATAACCCAACTCACTTCAGGGACTCAAGGCCCGTTCACTTTTAAAAACTAAGGCTCATTGAAATTTTGGAAGCCCAAAACTCTTTAAAGTGGTTTCTGGACCTCAGAGGTGAAGGGAAAAGAAAAGAGCAAAAGAAATTGGGGGCTCCCCGAAACAGTTGATTCTCAATTGCAAGAATTGAACACTCGGTTTAAGGAAGATACAATGGAGTTGCTCATCCTCAGCACATCTCTAGATCCTCACGATGGCTTTAGATCATTCAACATTGAAGATACTTGCAAGCTTGCAGAGAAGTATTATCCAATGGATTTCACTGAGCAAGAAAAGTATCACTTAAGATATCAATTGCAAAATTATAAGCTGGATGTGTCTAGGCATCCTGAGTTCCAAAATTTGTCAACGATTTCAAAGTTGAGTGAAGCGTTGGCTAAGACAAGAAAGTGCACGATATACCATCTTTTCGATAGGTTTACATGTTTCAATGGCTACAACCAAACGTGCATTTTTTGCTATGAAATGTGTGAAGACAAGACTTCGCAACAAGATGGAGGATGATTATTTAGCAAATTTCTTGATCACTAATATTGAGAAAGATGTTGCTCGAGGGTTGGATACAGACTCTATCATTGATGCTTTCAATAACAAGAAAGAGTGTCGAGCACAGTTCAAGATGTCTGATTTCAGTAGACACTAGATAGGATTAAACAAACGTTAATACCTTGCGATCTAAGTTGATATTAGAAACATGTTTAGTTTCATATGTATTGGTGTTATTTTGTGTGTGTGTGTGTGTGTGTGTGTATTTATTTATTTATTTACTTTATTCTTTTTGAGTTAGTAAAAATTCATATCGTTGTCTTAATTTTAATTATTTTTTATTGTGTATATCCGTCCCCCCTACGCCAAAATCCTGACTCCGTCCCTGATGTCACCTCCAGTAGGCATAAAAAATTGACCAACAAATTTATATTTTACCACGTAGCATTATCTTTTGTATTGTATATCTTATCTTATATATTATTGCAGAATGACTTTTAGTGAGAACGAACGTGGATGCGACAAGTGTCCCCTATTCTGTACACCTTCAATTTTATTTTATGAAATCTAAGAAAAATTCATAATGGTATGTTTTCCATGGAATTGTTACATTCTCGAATACCAATGCAACCATGAGAAAGAAAGTTTTAGTATATTTCCATTCCAGTCTTGCATACCAGCATAACAAAGAAAACAATATTTTAAATGTCTGATTTATATGGAATCAATTGAGCAATATAAAATCTAATTGAGTTTTCTTCTATTGTTATGGAACTAGTTGTTCACAAAATCAACAAGTAAGGATTTTTTCATATTCTCTTCCATACATAAACCCTCAAAGTTTTTATATAGAATTTGATATCACTCCAACTCTTTGTACGTTGGGAAGAAGGAAATATGTAGCTCACGTTTATGAAGGTTAAACTTATATCTTGATAGTTTAATATTTTTGATATTTCATTTTTTGTTTATTTGTGGGAGTATCAAACAGTAAGGATTATGTTTGTGCCGTGCTTTTAGGTAGAGGCAAGTACTTAGACTTTACAGTGACCTACAAAAGAACTCATAAGAACCAATAAAAATGCCCAATAGGAATATATATATAGGATGGCGATCCATTGAGGACTCCCTCAAACAAAATTCCGTGCGGACCTCACCTTTCCCGATCAAATTTTGACGATCCGAACCGCTCAATGTTTTTAAAATGCATTTTTAAGGGTTTTTTTTGTGTTGCACAGCTCCCGGAAATAAGAAAAAAATGGTTTTTTTTGTGTTGCAAATTATTTTTGGAAAATCCGATTAGTCCATTGTGTTCAGAAGGTGTTTTCCAAGGTCCACGCGGGAAATCTTCAAAAAAAATACCGGGAAGGGCTTGATCCAAGCAGTTTTCGCAAAAAACTTTATATTTACAATTTTTACGAAAACTGCTTGGATCAAGCCCTTTCCGGTATTTTCTTTTGAAGATTTCTCGCGTGGACCCTTGAAAACATCTTCTGAACACATCGGACAGCTCGGATTTTCCAAAAATAATTTGCAACACAAAAAAAAATCGTTTTTTCCCTATTTTCGGGAGGTGTTGACTAGAAGTTTTACCTATATATATATATATATATAATTATTTTATAATGTAGAATGACTGGTAATTGATAACTTCCTTATCTTTGGGGTCATAAACTTGTTTGAAAACAACAGATTGAGTATGCTCAAGAATGTTTTTATAAAAAGATATTGATTTATCAGGATTATGAGGAATAAAATGCCAATTTTCAGGGAAATAATGTAGAGCAAGATCATTTGGATTTTTGATCTGTTGAAAAGATGGCTCTATGTAAAATAAATTTTGTAATTGAGGTTTTGGAATGTAAACAGTTTTCGCAGGAATAATGGGTTGGGAAGAGGTTCCTATAATTTGGTTGACAGGGGTATAATTTTGGGTAATTGGTGGGTAAGCTAGTGAAGAACTAGACCCGTACTGGTTGTGAGGGGGCTAATTGCTTCTGTGGTGTTGTTGTTTTGCTATCTTTTTTGTTCTTGTCTGTCATATCTGCAAAATTAATTTAATAAGAATTCTCGTGTGAGAAAGTCAGGAATTGAGTTTTGTTCACCTTTAATATATTCTATATCAAAGTGAAAAATACTTAATATTGATTGCCAGCGGGCAAAAATTTGTTTGCTAGCCACATTTTTAACATCTTGTTCTAAAATATGTTTAGCACTTTTACAGTCAATTCTAATTAAAAAAATTTGGTTTAAAATATCATCTTGAAATTTGGAGACGCATAATATTAGTGCTAATATTTCTTTTTTAATGGTGCTGTAATTATTTTGGGTTTTGTTCCATATTCCTGAATAATATCGAACTATTTGTTCAGGAGAAGTTGAATTGTTTTTTTGTAAAAGGATGCCACCATAGCCAATGTTAGAAGCATCAGTTTGTATTATTTTAAACGAGTTTGTTGTTGGAATCCCTAGACATGGTAATATTTTGACATATGTCTTGATTTGTTGTACAATATTAGTATGGGCTGAAGTCCAGGATGGTGGATTATTATTTAATCTTTCAAATAGTGGTTGGCATATTGGTCTGAGATTTTTATAAAATTCTGACACATAATTTAGTGATCCTAAAAATCTTTGTAATTGGTTTTTATCAGTAATTTCATCTGGAAATTTATCAGCAAACTGAATGGCTCTATCAATTGGTGTTATAGTTGATTGATATATATTATATCCTAAAAATTTGATTTTTGTTTGAAAGAGTTTAATTTTGGGTGCCGAAACTACTAAGCCATTGTGTTTGATGGTTTGTAGAAAGGATTTTAAATGTTTCCAATGTTCATCTATTGTATTAGAAAAGACAAGTACATCATCGATATATGTGATAATAAAATGACTAAATGGATTGAATATATCATTCATAATATTCTGAAATTCACTAGGGGCATTTTTTAAACCAAATGGCATTACATTCCATTCGTAATGACCGAAAGGGGTTGTAAAAGCCGTTTTGTATCTGTCTTTTGGATGAATTTGTATTTGCCAGAATCCACTTTTGAGGTCAAATTTTGAGAATATTGTAGCATTATGTAATCTATTAATGAGGTCTTTTTTGTTGGGAATTGGGTATCTAATCCATTCTAAGGCAGTATTTAGTGGTTTGTAATTGATTACTAGGCGAGGTACTCCTCTTTCTATTTCTGCATTTTTGTTGACATAGAAAGCTGGGCAAGACCAGGGTGATTTACTTTTTTGGATAATATTGTTATCAAGTAATGTTTGAATTTCTTGCTTACAGGTTTCCATTGTTTCTGGATTCATTTGAATAGGTCTTGATTTTGTTGGTATATTGTTTTCTTTGAAATCTTTGGTGTAGGGTAAAGTGACTATATGTTTTTTGCGATGCCAAAAAGCACTAGGTATATTTGAACATATTTCTGTTTCTAAATGATTCTTGAATTTATCTATTTGTTGAATTAAATAGTTGTTTGTAAGTTGTTCTTCTGTTTGTTTATATTTTATCTCGTTTTGAAGATAATGTAATTGTTGAGTTTTTTGTTGTAGCAGTGTTAATTGTTTTAATTCTCGTTTTTCAGATGGTTTTAGGAATTTAAAAGTTATTTCTTTTCCTAAGTGTGTTGTAGTTATACCGATGTTATTTGTTGTGAAAGGGTAGATCATACCAATAAAAGGTAAACCTAAAATCACATTATCTGTCATATTTTTAACTAAAATAAAAGATGTTTGAAAACATACATTATTTTGGCAAATATGTACTTTAGGTAATTTGTATTGAATATCCATTTGGCTACCATTGGCAGATACTAATTGTTCAATTGTTTTATGATAATATTTTGTGGGTATTAATCCTTCTTGAATACAATTCATATCTGCTCCAGTATCTACTAGGGCAACTGTTTCTATTTCCATATCTTGAATTTTGAGGTTGATATAAGTATTCCATCGTTGAATTGAAATTATATTTGGTTCTGTTTGAAGATTATGGATATTGTGTTTATAGTTTTTTATTTTGTTTATTTCAGAGTGGCAATGTGTTTGGTTTTGGATACTTGGTTTGTTACTTTCATCCTGTTGATGTAGTTTTCTAATTTGTTTTTTGACCTCTTTGACTTCATGTTGCAGTTCCTGTAAAGTAGTATTATTTGTTTTTTGCATTTTTGTAATGACATTTATTGTTTCTGTTATTGGCTTTGTAATTTTAGTTGACAGATCAATTTGATCACTTCCTGGTATGTCCTTATGTTTTTCTAAAGGCTGAGCTAGGAGTATATGATTTGATATTTGAGAAATTGGTTCATCAATTGTTGTGGTAAGTGTTAATTTGAATATATCTTCCATTCTTGTGGTGTATTGTAATTTTAGTTGGGGATCTTCTAGATTATTGATTAATTCTTTTAGTAATTTTTTATCATTTAATTCTACAAGTTCTGTTGTTGAACAAGACTCTATAAGGGGTTTTTTATGTTTATTTGGATATATGTTTTGAATATAATCTAGAAATTGAATATCAGTTTTGTTTATATTCAGCATTTTCTGCCAGTGGGAAAAAATAATGTGTTGTTCGTTTTTAGTATATAATTGTCGATAATTTTTTCTTCTATCTGTATTTTTCAATGAATTAAATTCTTTTGATAATCTATTACCATGAATAAAAAAGTATGTAGATGTTATTGATTCTTCATAATTTGGTAGGTTAAATTCTGTTGCCATTTTGATGTTTGGACAGTAGGAGTAATAGGAGCAGTTATGCTAGGTAAATTATACCAAAAGAGTAAGAGTGCAGAGTAATTTATACTGTAAATAATATGTATATTATCTCAACTACTTGAATTGTTTAGTTTAATAATTTGACTGTTTATCTCCTACAAGGCACATACGCTACCAAGTACATACCCCATCCACACCCAAAAACGGCTACCCTACCTTGGGATTTACACACCTCACAATGGGAACCTAGGAACCTGGGTGAATTGATGTAGCGTGGCACTTCGCAGATCTACAGCCAGACTATTAATAAAACAACTACGAGTAATTGGTAATAATGGACAGAGTATTTGGAGTATAAGTGTACCCTACATCCTACAGTAATTCTGGTCTAACCACCCGGCATAACCACCTACTACTCACTACTCACTACTTGGCTCTGATACCATGAGGGGGGCGGAAGGGAGAGTCTTAAGAGACATAATTATAAAATAATTATAACAGAGTAATAAAAGAGGCGGTTAAACCAGCCATGAATCATTCATAATAATAAGGGCGGTAGAACCGGCCATAATAAAGAGTATAATTAAAACAGATATTGAAAATGTAAATTCAAATCAATATATTGAAATATTGAAAAGCTTACTTGAAGCTACTGGATCATGAGAGGAGGAAGAGGAGGAGGGGTTGGGAGTACAGTTGGGAGATATATGGGGGGAGAGAAGAGAGAGAGATACAAGTTTTGAAGTGGTAAAAACAAGCCCTAAAATCCAAGATGATAAACTACTGATCTTGAGAGTCCTTTTATAGAATAAGGAACCCTGTTTATAATCATTACAATTTTGAAAAGTAAAGAGCACTTGAGGTTGCTTTTGACTTTGGATTCCTCTTTCGGTGGAAAAGAGATTCTTCATGTGTTGGTCTTGATACTGATGATGTTGGGAAAGTTGAGTCGAATAATTGTTTTGTTGACTTGAGGGCTTCACATTTTGGATCCCATAATTGCTTTGAAAGAAGATATTTCTCCTTGTGCTGATATCCGTTGTTTGAAATCTTGATGCATAATTGGGGAAATTGATCTGTCCTTTCTGTCAAGGTTGAGATAATACAGACAGTTTTCTATGTAATCTCTTGACTAGTAATTTATACCAGTAATAATCAGTTTTCTCACTGTCATTAAAGAAAATGATGTTGGTATTGAGAACTGGATGACAGAAGGCTGTTTTGTCGTAAAGAGCAAGAAGATGATTCTTGCGTCTTAACCAAAATTTTATATTAGCTTTGGTATTGGGTTCCAAAAGAAAACGGGTCCAAATATTATGTAATTGATCTCGGATAATTCTTCTTCTATTGACCTCATCCCAAGTAACTAGGGAATTAATTAAAAGGGAGAGTTCAATTTGATCATGATTCATGTTGCACACTTTTATATTGTACTCACGCTTTCACCATCATCCAGTGGGGATGATTGATTCTCAGCTATTATCAGTGAGTGATAATAGAGGTATTGTCATTGGAAAATAGTAGTTCCTAAACCTGCAAAAGAATAGAAATTAGTACTTATAATTCATTGGGGTCCTGGGAATCTTGAAATAGGGAATCAAATGGATTTTATTCCGGCATTGAGGAAGTGGATGCTTCAGTGTCTTGACTCTGACTAAGCATGTCAGTAGCAATTTGGAGTAATGCCTTGCTTGCTTCTTGATTAGGATTTTGAGCAGCTTGCATGATGAGTTGTTGGGCGAATTTGATTATTGTTTGATTGGGTGATTTTGGAGGAGGGGAGCTTGTAGTAGGACTATCAAGCTTGATATTGGAGATCATATATGGTGATGGAGGTCTATCATTGATCTGGACTGGTTTTGGAACTTTTATTTTAAAGTCATTTTGGACTTGATCAATAACTTGCTGGATATTGAACTTATTCCACCATTTGACCAGGAATTGGCGGCATACAAGATTATCGGAGATTACATATTTCCATCTAAAAATCCAAGCAACTTTATATTTTGCAATGAAAAGGAGGAGTCTAGGAAATTGATTTTGATGAGAGTTTAATTTTTGTTTGGAGTAGAAGTAATCAACTTGGTCAAGAAGATTTTGGGGAATGATATCATTACTGGCTCCCATTTGAGACCACCAGCGGAGAAACCAAGTAGGGAATGGAGAATTGAAATTTTGATCAAACTGGAAAAACCAAGAATGTTGGAATTTTGAATTTTCATATAATAATGCATTGGACCAAGCATTAATGTAATCATAATAATTAAAAAATGATTCATTATCTGGTAACAGTTGTGGGCCGTTGGATCCTATGCCCTTCATGCGATCCAACGGCTAAGTTAAGAATAAAATAAATCAATTAGAAATTTCAGAAGACAACAAACTAGCCATATTAGAAATATTCAAAATCTCGAATCTCCAAAATTCTAGTGATTCTGAATCTACACACTCTTCTTCAGAATACCACTCCCTTAATTCCAGTAATGACGATGACCAGATAAATTTTGGCTGTAACAACGAATGCTGTCAAATAAATGTCCTTACAAGCGATATCCCCGAAGAAGAATTACTAATTGACCTTATTAGTAAAATTGATAATAATGAATTGAAACAACAATACATCAAAAAATTAAAAAACGTTCTTATAAACAAAAACAAAGAACCAAAAATTCCTAAACCAATTATCAATCTCAATGAAACCTTAGAGCGTTTTCGCCATATAAATAATAAAAAGGACAACATAAAACAACCCTTCCAAATTATGAATGATAAAATCACAATACTCCAAAACGAAAACCAAAAATTCAAACAAGAAATCATACAAATAAACGAAAAAATTCAAATTCTCCAGCTAGCACAGTCTTTTGATGATGACTCCTCCAGAACTGATCAAGAAATACTACAGGCATCCTCCAACAAAAATCAAGAAACACTACAGGAACAAACACCATTAAAATTAAACCAAATCTATATTTCCAAATGGCACACTAAAATTGATTTAATCATTGGAGATTTTAAAATCCAACTTGTGGCTTTAATTGACACAAGTGCTGACCTAAATTGCATCCAAGAACATATTATTCCCACAAAATATTATCACAAAACCACTGACCAATTATGCTCTGCAACTGGTAGTAAGTTAAAAATCAAATACAAAGTACCCAAAGTAATAATTCATCAGGACAATACTTATTTTGAAACCTCTTTTGTTCTCACCCAAAACCTAACAAATCATGTTATTTTAGGAATTCCTTTTATTTCTCTTCTTTACCCATTTATTACATCTAGTACAAATATAACTGCTTCACCGCTTGGCAAACCAATTACATTCTCGTTCCTTTCTGCAAAAGATTCTACATTACAAAATTCTTCAATATATAGTTAACTATTTCTTTTTGCAGATGAAGGCCAACAAGAATTTTGGCGAAATATCATTACCAATTTTCCCACACGGATCTCAACAAAAATTCCAGCTCCTTGGTTATCTAAGAGACATTGACGATACTCAGCACTGTCTCTTAGATAACATATGGAGTGCTACAAATACTCAAAATCTCAAAATATCCCTTGACGCATTAAGCATTTATTTTCAAAACCAAAATTTTTCCAAGACAAAACAATTTTTGCTTTCCGATTCCCCGGATGGAGTTCATTATAACCCTTCCACATCTAATGCATTAATTCCTGCCTGTTATAAAAATCTACTTGCCAGGAATTCAAAACTCAAGGATCAAGTCACGATGCTACAACAGCAAATCCAATATTTCAAGAAGCGTTCCTCTATTACCCCACTGGTAATAGCTGAGCATGTGCACTCATCCCCACTGGATGATGGTGATAGCGTGCGTCAATTATTTTCAAAAACTTTGGCTCTACCCAAAACAATTTCCTTACTCCCACCACAGCTACCCATAGATATTATTACCAATATCCAACACCTGGCCCAACAAAAAAGCCAACATTTTCACCAATTCCTTTTCCAAACCCTAACCCAGATCGCTGGCCAAAACCCATTTCACTACCCCGAAATTCTTCCTGGCCTATCCTTTATATGGGATACCCTTTATTACCAACATCCCCACCGAAAACAATGTCCAAAAACCAAACTCCATTGCCAACAAATCCCATTAGAAAGATATAGCTGCGAATGCAACCTCATTTATAGCATTCCCAGAGAGTATGTATTAATATGACCACCTTTCAAGATATTACTATCCAATATGAAAACCACCGATTCTAATTACACCTACAACCCTCCTCGATTACGGTTTCCTTAAACAAATAATTTTTACACAACAGAACAAGCCAATATCTTACTTCAAGATTAGTTGTTTGCATTCAAAACTGTTTTTCTATACCTTCTACTACAATTTGTCAAGCCATTATCCAAAGCAAAATGCAGAATGGACATCTTTTGGTTCTATTATTCCAAAGACATATTATCCATGTAACCTCTAGCCCAAATTACAACCCCCATTATACTCCAAGCCAATTTCATTTAATGGGTTGTGAAACTCCAACCTGGATTTGTTCCAACCCAATATCCAGCCAAATTCAAGATTATATTGCATATCAAATTGCTAGTCACATTGGAGATAATGATATTTATACTCTCCAGCCTTATCAATTTAAATTATTTAGTGAAGATTCAATCCAAAAAATCAGGACCATTAATTATGTTGGGGAAGTCCCCTTCCGTTTCCATACTGGCAACCCTACAGCAGTACAAATTTTTGAAGATTATATCCAGCAAGAATCCGAAAGTAATTATCAAAACCCTAACGACAATGACTTCTGGGATAATCTTTCGGATGATTCCATGGCAAACATCAACAATGCAATGGACCCCTGAGTCAATTATCAAAAGAATGATCATTTCCTCCAAAGTCAAAAGCAGCATCTTCAACAAGTGAAGTTATCTTTCAACAAAACATTGGTGGGATCCACTTTTCACCTTTCTCTCAAAATTTTCCACAACGCCATAATGGAATTAAGCTTTCCAGCAAAGACCATCTCAGCAAGTGGAGCAATTATTCCAGCCTTCCCACCGAAAGCAGCATTTTTCAGAAAAACAATTATCATTTCAGCTTTTCCACCGAAAGCAGCCCTTCAAGTCAACAACAACATCAACTGCTGTTTACTTTTCTTCATTATAATGATTGTAAACAGGGTTCCTTATTCTATAAAAGGACTCTCAATATCAGTAGTTAGGGATCTTGCATTTTCAGAGTTATTTTTACAACTCTTCTTCCTCTCTCTCAACTCTACTTTCCCTCGACCCATCTCCCTCAACTTCTTCTCTCCCCCCATATATCTCCCAACTGTACTTCCAACTCCTTCTCCTCTTTCCCCTCTCATGTACCAGTAGCTTCAAGTAAGCTTTTCAATATTTCAATATAATGATTTGAATTTCCATTGTATATATATATATATATATATATATATATATATATATATATATATACATACGCACAGCTTCTAATCCGGACACCCGGATTGAAGTTTTTTTGTTTGTTTTTTGTGTTGCAAATTATTTTTGGAAAATCTGAGCTGTCCAATGTGTTCAGAAGGTGTTTTCCAAGGTACACGTGGGAAATCTTCAAAAAAAAATTCCAGGAAGGGCTTGATCCAAGCAGTTTTTGCAAAAACTGTAAATATAAAGTTTTTGCGAAAACTGCTTGGATCAAGCCTTTCCCGGTATTTGTTTTTGAAGATTTTTCGCGTAGACCCTTGAAAACACCTTCTGAACACATTGGACGGATCGGATTGTCAAAAAAATGTTTGGATCATGGAGGTCCGGAAACTGGAGGTCCGGATTAGAAGTATTCCCTATATATATATTTCCAACTAAATGCACAATTTCATTTGTCATATTTAAGCTCTGAATGGAATGTCAGATTACTCATCTAATAACCGATATTATGCATGACAACTATATGAAACGTTTGAATATATTACATGAACGAAATATGTCCTTGAAATTTTTCTATCATTTTTTTTCCTTCAATTGTGCACGGGTTCATGCTAGTACGTAATTATAGTATATTCTTCTTTTTCAAATCCAAATTAAGGAGCCAAACAAATGTAATTTTTCATTTTGGATTGTCCCTTAATAAATGTCTATTTTCAAAAGTTCGCAAAAAGTTAATGGGTAGTTTGCAAAAATTATAATTTTGTTCTTTTGAAAAGTTAATAAGTAAAGCTGGAGAATTATTTTGTAAAGCGTAATTAAAAGTTGGAAAAAGTTGATGTGAAAGGCGTAATGGTGATAACTCTTTATTAGGTTAGAATTACAAAACTACACACTTAAAAATGGATGGAGAAAGTAAATTTATTTACGTTAATGCATTAATAGGCTACAATTAATGTTCTTTACTTCATTAAGACGACTAGAGACTATAAAAATCATTATTTAGTGCATGTATGTAAAAAATTGTGAGAGCAGATTATAGGATTCTGACTTCTAAAATTTGCATTATAGTGTTTTGCTACAACTTTTAGGAACAACTTCTAAAAATCATTAGCTTTTTTGAAGCTATTTAAAACCCAATTCTTGAGAAGTTATGATTTTGATCTACAATTTTTTGGGGGTATATTCATTTTACAAGATTGTGAAGCTATGATTTGTGTAAAGACAAAAATATTTCTTATCATTCTAACAATTACAACTTGATAGACTAATTCACTGTAAAAAGTTAATTTTATAACTTCTCAAGTAAACATGCAGTACTCTTCATCTTTTATAATGTTTAATTCATCATTTCCAAAACAATGGCAAACCCTCTTTATAGCTTCTCTAAAATCTAAAATCTAGAATCTGAAGTTGAATCACCAATCTACAATCTAAAATCTAATAACAAGTTATCGCAAACGCCTCTAGTTGCTTAAAAAGTACATTTTGATTGTTGGACTTCTAGAATTGGATTATTGAATTGCATCGTCATTTAATATCAATGTGGGATGGAAACGATGTTTATTAAACACTTTGACACTTCCTGATGTTGTGCGATGAGCACGTGAATGCAATTGAAAATGGTATGAGCACTTAGTTGTTTTTGAGAAAATGAAAAGTACTTGGCTTATAGTTGGGTTGTTGTTACTAGGGCCACCTTTGGGGCATCCCTGGTTATGGGTAACGAGGCCCGTATGTGAATCTTAGCAGGGATAAAGAGGCCCACAAATCTCGGAGAGGACAACGAGGTCCTAGGAAGACATCCCGAATACTTTGCAGGGATAACGAGGCCAAAGAATCTCGGTGTAACGCCCCGATTTTTCAGAAACGTTAAAATAAATTTAAAAGGCAATTTCACAAAAGATTCCATAATCCATCATAAAACCGTACCGAAAGCAATTGTTATAGTTTTACAACCATATCGAATTAAAGTTAAACTGTCAAAATATTACAATTTTCAATAAGACTTGAAGCTTTCAAAATGTAGTCGACTAATTTTGTTCAGAGCGACTAAGCATACAGAAACCAAGGCTCGTTGGCTTTCTCCTGAGCAGTGTTGAAATTTGTCTGTTTGTACGGTCCCTCAGCTCCGTCTTCATTACCTGGTGACAAATCACTGCGATACAAGTACCCGTGAGCTTAAAAAGCCCAATAGGAATATCCTACTCTACTTAACCCCACATCTCTAACAGATGAACATGCATAATAAACAAATAACATGAGATCATACAAATAGTATCACTGATTAATTACTAGCCATTTACCTACGTGTCATCTAGGATTCTCAACCACGAGATCCATCCTACCCTCCAACCTCTAGCATAGGGCAACTGGTGTGATTCGACTCCCCCTTGCTAAGATTCGAACGAACCTGGGTTATATACCTAAGTACCACTTCAATGATCCCAAGGCATGATGAACAAGATTCACCAGGAGTGCGGCCCCACAACTCATCCCCGAGTTGCGCGACTAGCACAGTGCCACCCTTATTTCCCAACCATTCTTGAGAGTCAATCACCACCATGTCCTATCTAGGGTTTCGTATTCAAAATGTTAATCCGTCTGGGGCCCACTCTGGTCACCCCTGGAACCACAGCTCGTCAGCTCAACAATATTTTCACACATTTTCACTTCCCATTTTCTTATTTAAAAAAAAAAACGTATAAAGTTTCTCAAAAACCACAACCACCCGGTATCCTACTGCCCCATCTACATTACTTGTACAATAATGTACAATGCCAAAGTTGAGTCACGCAAATCACAAAATGTTAAAAATAATGAACAAAACTTGCAATAATTAAAAGCAACATGTCCAATAATTAAACAAGTACGGTTACAATAATGATCACGAGATAATACGGGCACATTTCCTAGTCTGGCCATGTACTTGGTAATTAAATTAAATCATATTTAATCTAACGTGATGCAAAATTTCACAATACAAGGTTAAAATATAAAGTAACCAAAATCTGAGATTTAAATTGTTAGAAATCTAAAGTTTAGGGATCCAACTATAATTTATCAAAATTCAGGCCTAACTGTAATTTGGCCTGAGGTAGTCGACCCCTATTTGTTTGCTCAAGCTTGTTTTTTAAAGTTGTCCAAACTGTTCACTTATACAAGGTTGGTGTGCTCCACTGAGTGGGTGGTAGTCATGCGCTCCGCCGATCGAAACGTCCGGGTTTTGTCTATACACCATGAAAATTAACGTATAATATATCAAAATGTTCGTTAGGACATGAACTACATTTCTATCACAGAAAAAGTTGGATTTGAAGTGGTTTGGATGTGACCTAGTAGCTCAAAATGTCAAAAATGCATATACACTGCTTCTCGACGATCGAAACGCTTGGGTTATATTTCTACTTAATGAAAATCAACATATTATATATCAAAACTTTTGTTATGAAATGAACTACATTTCTATCACGGAAAAAGTTGGGTTCGGATTATTTTGGACGGGACCCAGTAGCTCAGAATGTCAAAAACGAATTTACACTACCTTGCAACTAACGAAATGCTCGAGTTTTGTTTCTACTCAACGAAAATCGGCTTATTATATACCGATGGGTTCAGTAGGACGTAACCTACCTTTCTTCGGAAGATTAAGCTAAACCGGAGTGATTTGGATGGGCTTCGGTCGCGTCAAATGGACTGAACTTCGGACAGCAATAGAGCAATCAAACTTCAACCGCTTTGGACGATTCTTGTGTCTAAAACTTAGCTCTCGAAGTGATCTAAAAATTTCATAAAGAAACCTAAGCCTGAAAATCACTCCAAGTTGGAGAAAAATGGAGTTTTATGAAGGGTACATGGGCTACCCGAAAATGGAATTGGTGGTGTGGGTGCATGGAAACATTTGTCCTCTTCTCCTTTCTTTCTTCTTCTTTTCTTCCTCTCTATTTCCTTCTTCTTTTTCCTCCTCCTCCAGATATCGCTCTCTCGGTAAAATAAAATGAAATAAAGAAAGAAGACGAAGATGGTGGAGGGATGGTTCTCCCTCTCCCTTGTTTTTCTGCCCAAACAAATGGGGAGGGGCAATATAAGATATAGCTTTAGGAATAAACTCATGGGTAAACAAATGAGAGTTGAGGGCTTGTGGCTAGGGGCTAGAGGAAAGTGTTTAGGGAGTGTGTTGAGTTTTAATTGGCTAGGGAAAAGGTGGTGCCAAAAATGGCTAAACATTTGAGATGGATAGGTGTGCTGGAAATTTGAATTTGATGTGTATGGGTTTTGGGTATAGTTGGGATGTTAATGGAGTTCAGGAAAAATAGTTAGGACACTAACTATACACTAACTATGTCTATACTAAGCATAGTTATTATAGGAAGGGAAAATTTTAAGTGAGGATCCTAGCTCAATAGTAACTAGCGAATAAATATCACGAATTAGAAATCAACATGTTGCGAATCCGAATAATAATAATAATAATAATAATAATAATAATAATAATAATAATAATAATAATATATATATATATATATATATATATATATAGCAAAAATCTGTGTCGTTAAAATCTATCCCCCCTAAAACAATTTCGTCCTCAAAATTTGGTCGTTCCTCCCGTTACGAGCCGTTGCTGACTATTGTTGTTTGTCGTCTTTTGATTGATTCTTCTTGATTGGTTGTCGTTAAAGAATAGACAATAAAAATTCTCTTTCGTCCCATGTTCTTCTCTTCATAATTTGAAATGAGATTTGACAGCTACTACGTCATTAGTCGTGCTTTCTTGATTGTCGAGCCATTGTTGATGAGTAGTCTCGTCTATCCCCCCTTAAATTTGAAACACGTCCCTTTCGGAAAGTAAGCCGTCACTACCTTCTCATGACAATTGATTACAGCCTGGTGGGCAGATAACCAATCCATTCTCAAAATTACTTCAAAGTCAGCCATCTTAATGACGCGGGGGTCGTAGGTAAAATGAAATTCTGATACCTCTAACTCGCACTATTTACATACCAGGCCTACCGAAATCTGACCTCCTAACAGTGAGGTGACCTTCATTGTCGACCTTATGCGTTCAGTTTCTAGTCCTTTTATACGCACATATGCAATAGATATAAACGGGTGTGATGCTCTAGAATCAACCAACGCTTCCACATAAGTACGAAAAAGTAGGAGATTACCTTGGATCACAGTAGGATTATAAGTTTTCTCCTCTCCTTGGAGTGCGAACAATCGGCCTCTAACAACGGGTTTTGCCAGGTTCCCTTGTAGCTTCTGTTGATTTGGATTCCTTGAGAATTGATTTCCCATTCCTGTCTTGTTTCCCTATAGCTGCTGCTGCTGTCCGTATCCTGAACTTCCAGTTCCGACTAACTGTGGGCAAAGGCGTTTGATATGACCTTCTTGACTGCATTGGTAACATCCTCCACCTGATGCCTGCTTATGTCCCTGGTTTTGGTATGGTCCTTGATTCGACCCACGATTCTGGCCCTGGTTGTTGTTCCTCCACTGCTTGTTATTTTTTGGTTGAGACTGGTTGTAGTTTTGAGCATACGGCTTGGGTGTGGAGTACCCCTGGTTGTTGTTGCGAATTGGTCGTCCTAATGCCTAGTTGCCCTTCAATCTGTTCTTGAAGTCAATGCTTTCTCGTTCCATCATGAGTGCACATTTTACCACTTGTGCATACGTGGGGTATTCTAGTGCCATCACAGATCGACCCGTCTCTCCGAGTCCCCACTCAAACTTCCTTGCTTTCGCTTCATCTGTCAGCACGAGAGTTTTGGCGTATCGAGATAGTTCCTCGAACTTGGCAACATACTGAGTGACAGTCATAGAGCCCTGCTTCAAGCTCATAAACTCCTGAATCATCGCTTGCTTGATTGGAGTGGGGTAATATTTGTCGAGAAAGATTGTCTCGAAGTTTTCAAATGTCATCGTTGTCACGTCGTGGAGCGTCTCCGTCATTTTCCACCAGTGTTGAGCTTCTCCTTGCATCTGGTACGTAGCCAATGCAATGCAATCTTCATCTCTTGTGATTTCTAGTGTTTTGAGCACCTTTTTTATTTCTTCAAGCAAAGTTTCCGTAGCGGTCCGGTTAGGTTCGCCATGGAATGTTGGTGGTCGGCGCTTGCAGAACTCGTTCAAGGCCTGACTACGAGTTAAAGGGCCCTGAGGTGCCTGAGCTGGTGGCTGTCAGGGGATGTTGGTGGCTGTAGATATGAAAGCTTGAAACATCTAAGCGAGGTCTTATACACCGATCTGTCCGTTGTTCCTCTCATTGTTTTGGTTGTTGCCATTGTGACAGTTCCTCGTGTTTTCCATCTAAAATTTGGAAGTTTCGTAAAGAGGGGGTTCTAGCTTTCATGTTTTAGTTAGAACATATGCTTTAAAAAAAAATTTGTTTAGAAAGATAAACATAATAGTGATTTCATAGTTGATAAAATAAGTACAACGGTTAGAGGTACATTAGAATTGAAATGGAATGCAACCAAGTATGAGTACTACTAAAGCCGCAGAAGCTTACATCAAGACCATAGAGGTCAATTAGGAATTACAAACATTACTATTACACAATACTAACTATAGATGCTTACAACCTAGAAAAAGCAGTGCTATAGTCATCTCGCAGTTCTCTCCCCAACTTCTACCCCCTTGAGCTAATCAAAGAAATCCAGGTAGTTTAACCGCATCAGGTTTGCTTGTTCGAGGGTATCTTCGTATATTCCGTAGCATTTCCAGTTGACTCGCACCCATGGTCCTTCTTTTTCTTCCTCAGGATAACGTCGCACATTGACTGGCTCTTCTGTGTAAGTTCGGTGATCATCGAAGTCCAGGTTTGGCGATATGATGTTTGATGGGTCTTAGGGGCGATGGTAGAGACTTGGGTGTGAAAAAAGAACTCGGAGTAATGTAGTGCAAAGCCTGGTGGTACTACAATTTTGTAAGTACCGTTTCGGCAAGGAGAGAGTGTTTGTACTGGGCCTAAGTAGTAAGGTCGTGCTCGAAGCTTCCAAGCACAAGGGTACATTGGTTCAAAGTTCAGGTAAACAGATGTATTTAGATCAAGATTTGTGTTGTGTCCGCGCCACTGGACCCATGCTGGTAAACCTCTTATTGGTCATGGTGGCGGCGGCGGTAGAACTGCGTCTTCGACTTTGCTTTTCGGGTCTTCCTCCTCTTCTTCCTCTGGTGGAGGGGGTGGTAATGGTGAGCCTACTGGTTTCGGTTGCATCAGTTCAAATTGGAACTCCGCATCCCAATCGACATCTCCCACCGGCTGAAATTCTATCTAGCCGTCGTCGTCGTCGTCATCATCATCTGGTTCCAGCATTTCTCCATCCTCGTCTATCACTGGGGGTAGGTCCCCATAGGTGGCCTCGTCGTCATTTTCCTCAAAAGTATTATCTTCTTCCTCCAGCTCTAGATCGACCTCATTCCCTTCTGTTTCTTCTAGACTCTCAGTGTCATAATCTGGGTCAACTGGATCATCTTCGTTGTTTTCTGGCTCAATCGGATTTTCCTCATTAAATTCTGGCTCTTCTGGATCCTCGGAGTCATAGTCTGATGCAGCTGATTGTTGGTTGGCTATTTGGGCGTCCACTTGGGCTTGTATTTCGGCATACATAATAAGGAACATGTCGGAGAAATAAGGATCACCACTGATGCTGTTGTCTGGTCCCATCAGTTTCATGCGTGCACGTATCCTCCTTATTTCCTCTTATCTTAGTGCAGCATGATTAGCATCCATCTACAAGATAAATTTAACTAGGCTTAGTATAATAGCTCATATCATTAGTTATAAATAAGAGTATTGAATTAGCTACCCAGGTTATACTCTCGGGAATGTGATCTACCCACTCTACCCAAGGCCGAGGGTTTGAACCTATAGCTCTGATACCAAGTTGAAAGCCCCGATTTTTCGGAAACGTTAAAATAAATTTAAGAGGAAATTTCACAAAAGATTCAATAATCCATCATAAAACCGTACCGAAAGCAATTGTTATAGTTTTATAACCATATCGAATAAAAGTTAAACTGTCAAAATATTACAATTTTCAATAAGACTTGAAGCTTTCAAAATGTAGTCGACTAATTTTGTTCAAAGCGACTAAGCATACGAAAACCAAGGCTCGTTGGCTTTCTCCTCAGCAGTGTTGAAATTTGTCTGTTTGTACGGTCCCTCAGCTCCGTCTTCATTACCTGGTCATAAATCACCACGGTACAAGTACCCGTGAGCTTAAAAAGCCCAATAGGAATATCCTACTCTACTTAACCCCACATCTCTAACAGATGAACATGCATAATAAACAAATAACATGAGATTATACAAATAGCATCACTGATTAATTACTATCCATTTACCTACATGTCATCTAGGATTCTCAACCACGAGATCCATCCTATCCTCCAACCTCTAGCATAGGGCAACTGGTGTGATTCGACTCCCCCTTGCTAAGATTCGGACAGAGAACCTGGGTTATATACTCGAGTACCACTTCCATGATCCCAAGGCACGATAAACAAGATTCACCGGGAGTGCGGCCCCACAACTCATCCCCGGGCTGCGACGCAAGCACAGTGCCACCCTTATAGCCCGACCATTCTTGAGAGTCAATCACCACCATGTCCTATCTAGGGTTTCGTATTCAAAATGTTCATCTGTCTGGGGCCCACTCCGGTCACCCCCGGAACCACAGCTCGTCAGCTCAACAATATTTTCACACATTTCCATTTCCCATTTTCTTATTTTAAAAAAAACGTATAAAGTTTCTCGAAAACCACAACCACCCGATATCCTACTGCCCCATTTACATTACTTGTACAATAATTTACAATGCCAAAGTTGAGTCACGCAAATCACAAAATGTTAAAAATAATGAACACAACTTGCATTAATAAAAAGCAACATGTCTAATAATTAAACAAGTACGGTTTTCCTAGTCTGGCCATGTACTTGGTAATTAAATTAAATCATTTTTAATGTAAGGTGATGCAAAATTTCACAATACAAGGTTAGAATATAAAGTAACCAAAATCTGAGATTTAAATTGTTAGAAATCTAAAGTTTAGGGATCAAACTATAATTTATCAAAATTCAGGCCTAACTGTAATTTGGCCTGGGGTAGTCGACCCCTATTTGTTTGCTCAAGCTTGTTTTGAAAGTTGTCCAAACTGTTCACTTATACACGGTTGGTGTGCTCCACCGAGTGGGTGGTAGTCATGCGCTCCGCCGATCGAAACATCCGGGTTTTTCTGTACACAATGAAAATTAACGTTTAATATATCAAAATGTTCGTTAGGACATGAACTACATTTCTATCACAGAAAAAAGTTGGATTTGAAGTGGTTTCGACGTGACCCAGTAGCTCAGAATGTCAAAAACGCATATACACTACTTCTCGACTATCGAAACGCTTGGGTTTTATTTCTACTTAACGAAAATCAACGTATTATATATCAAAACGTTCGTTATGAAATGAACTACATTTCTATCACGGAAAAAGTAGGGTTCGGATTGTTTTGGACGGGACCGGTAGCTCCGAATGTCAAAAACGAATTTACACTACCTTGCTACTAACGAAATGCTCGGGTTTTGTTTCTACTCAACGAAAATCAACTTATTATATAACGATGGGTTCAGTAGGACGTAACCTACCTTTCTTCTGAAGATTAAGCTAAACCGGAGTGATTTGGATGGGCCTCGGTCGCGTCAATGGACTGAACTTCGGATAGCAATAGAGCAGTCCAACTTCAACCATTTTGGACGATTCTTGTGTCTAAAACTTAGCTCTCGAAGTGATTTAAAACTTTCATGAAGAAACCTAAGCCTGAAAATCACTCCAAGTTGGAGAAAAATGGAGTTTTATAAAGAGTACATGGGCTGCCCGAAAATGGAATTTGTGGTGTGGATGCATGGAAACATTTGTCCTCTTCTCCTTTCTTTCTTCTTCTTTTCTTCCTCTCTATTTCCTTCTTCTTTTTCCTCCTCCTGCAGATATCTCTCTCTCGGTAAAATAAAATGAAATAAAGAAAAGAAGAAGAAGATGGTGGAGGGAGGGGCAATATAAGATATAGCTTTAGGTATAAACTCATGGGTAAACAAATAAGAGGTGAGGGCTTGTGGCTAGGGGTTAGAGGAAAGTGTTTAGGGAGTGTGTTGAGTTTTAATTGGCTAGGGAAAAGGTGGTGCCAAAAATGGCTAAACATTTGAGATGGATAGGTGTGATGGAAATTTGAATTTGATGTGTATGGGTTTTGGGTTTAGTTGGGATGTTAATGGAGTTTAGGAAAAATAGTTAGGACATTAATTATGCACTAACTATGTATATACTAGGCATAGTTATTATAGGAACGGAAAATTTTAAATTAGGATCCTAGCTCAATAGTAACTAGCGAATAAATATCACGAATTAGAAATCAACATGTTGCTAATCCGAATAGTAATAGTAATAGTAATAGTAATAGTAATAGTAATAGTAATAGTAATAGTAATAATAATAATAATAATAATAATAATAAATAGAGCGAAAATCTGGGTCGTTACACTCGGCAAGGGACACGGGACTCAAAATTCCCAGTTTTGAAATTGTGAATAACAGTGGACTTGGAATGAAAGAGGAAAATGTAGACACTTGAAACTTGATGAAAAGGATTTTCTCTTGACATGAGACACTTGGATTTATAATTTGGTCATGTATTATTGTTTTCCCTTGTTGGTTGTCTATACGTTATCACATTCTCGTAATGCGCATTCATCTCATATGCATTTAGAGATCATAGAAGATGATCCTACTGGTTAGTGTAGCTCACCCTAAATTTTCAAGTACAAAACCACCGGGCATGAGTTTACGTGTGTGGCGTGCATGATTTTGGATGAAAGGCATACATTGAAGAGTTATTTCATCATCTGATGAACTCTATTTTTGGAAGATGATTTTGTAACTCTATTTATTTATCTTTTGACTTTTACGGAATATAGTAACTTTAACTCCTTTAAACATGATTTCTCTTGGGAAACGGGTACCCAATGTAGACTTGTTATTTGTTATGAACATGGGACGTTGTGAACTGACTTTTGGATGAATATTTAAGGAATTATTGAGTTTTCTATTGAGAAATGTTTATATAATTATGTTGAAAATCAAGAGCGTGACAACTTGATATCAGAGCATTGGTTTAGAAAACCTAGAGACTGTGGGAAGACTTGTAGTCTCAGGGCTAAAACCGTTGCATCATTCTCTCGTGAAATGCATATTTTTGTCATACCTTGTGTGCTTGGTTGAGTGACATACGCACCATTATGTGGCATTGTAGTCAAGTTTCCATGGAATAGTGTTGAGTTGTTTACTCGTGTTGGGATTGAGTCAGAGGTTTTAACCTTGTTGAGATAGTGTCGTGGTTAATAGTTTTCTCTTACGACTTGTTGTAGTAAGATGCCACCAAGACGTAGAGCTAGACGGGGTAGGGTTGTTAACTGCGGTAGAGTGTTGTGGTTAATAATCTTCTTTTATAACTTGTAGTAAGATGCCACCAAGACGTGGAGCTAGACGGGTTATTGTGATCGTAACTTGCAAGTGGAAGATGAGGTTAGTCATCATGGGGAAAACCATGGGGATCAACATGAAAGGGGTGAGCAAAATGTGCAAAATCTACCGAACCAATTTGTGACCGACTTTGTTGTGGCGCTTGCGGCGTCCAACCTCTTGAACCAAACACCTAGGGCCACCGAGCCATTGAGGCAATGAAAAGTTTTGAACCCTCCGCAATTCGGTGGGGCCAATAGAGATCCCCTTGTGGCCAACCATTGTCTATCCAAAATGCGTAAGCTTTTCAATGCACTAGCCATTACTGAGGATGACTTGAAGGTCCATATGGTAGCTTGCCAACATACCGATGAGGCGAATGCGTGGTGGGAATTAATCTTGGAGGGTCATAAGGGTGATAGGAGGGCGGCGAAGATGGCTCACCAAGCTAATGAGCCCGATGTTGAGAATTTGACTGGGCGGAATTTGAGGGGCTTTTCGAAAACCATTATTTTCTGGACTTTTATCGTGAACAATTTAGGGACCAATTTGAGAAGTTGGCGCTAGGCACGTTAACCCTTTCAAAGTATGAAACTAGGTTCCAATCCTTGTCAGGTTTTGCACCAGAGTTGGTGCAATTAGAGGAGAGGAAACGTAGATGATTCGAGAAGGGTTTACATAATTCAATCAAGAGGCTTGTGATCAGCAACCGTATTGGGAAATCGCTGAGATTGTGGAATGCGCTAGAAATCTTGAGCTTCCGAGGGATGAACTGAGCAGTACGAAGGTGTGGGTGCCTAGGTAACTGGTTGTGAGCATGAGCTCATCTTTGGGGAGTTTTGGGAGTCAAGGAAGGAAAAGACAAAGGGAACCATTTCAATCTCCACAGAGTCGATAGAGTTTTCGAGCACCTACTTCTTCCGGGGTTGGGGGAAATTTAAGTAGGCCTCCGGTTACTTGCCACAAGTGTGGTCATCCGGGTCACCATGTCAATTGTCCTTAGTTTCAGAGTTCTCAGCCTCAGTGTTCTTAGGTTCCAGGGCCTTGCTTTGGTTGTGATAGGTTTGGTCATATTGTGAGGTATTGTCCGAAAAAGGGGGGACCACGTAGTGAGTCCAGTTTTGTTCAGCACCCGAGGTCTAGGCAGGGGTTTAGTCAGCAGCAAAAGGGTACACAAGGTCAGACACAGTACAGATAGACTACTTCAGTTTTGGGGTATCACATTGAGCGCGGAGCGAGTCCATTCGCACCGAGTCAGGGTACTTAGGGGAAAGTCTACAACGTTACTATAACTACTCCACCACTTACCACTTGTTAGACTCTAGAGACTTCAGTCGTAAGGGGTACATTTCTTTTATTCAACTCTTTTGCTGAAGTCCTATTCTACTCGGTGTAGACACTCCAATTTGGCTTTGCAAGCAGCTAAGCTCCCAACATGGGGAAATCCCGATGATTAGACATATTTCCTTGTATGTTGGGATAGTGTATTGTATGTTGGGATAGTGTGTCGCGTGAAGTCTTTGTTTCGAGCACTGGATACGAAGACTGGATGAGAACTTGGCCAAGTACCAAAAACTTTCACTAGCTCGGGCCTGTCCCATCACTCATACCTAAACCATACGTGAACAAAACCTTTAGAATCCGCTTTGGAGCCAGGAGTGAAGATGGTGGAGGTCATAAATGATTCAACTTAGTTGTCTCACAAGCAAAGGGTGAGTTGAAAATTAAGGAAGAAACGCTGAAACTCTGCCACAATGTGTTTGAAGAACTCATACCACTATTTGATTCAGTTTCCTTCACACACACCTAGCGTGTAAGCATCCGATTCGCCGACGCCTTGGCTACCTTTGCATCCATGATCGAGATTCCTCCAGTGTTCAAAATGAGGCCACTAATGTTTGAACAAAGGACTAAGCAGACATTCGAACTTGTGACAGCAGTCGAAGAGGAAGAGGATGGGGAGCCGTGGTATGAGGACATCAAGAACTACGTGGAGAAAAGAGAGTACCCTCCGCGTGCCACCACTAAGGATAAGACGGTCCTCAAGAGACTAGCAGGACACTTTGTGCTATTTGGAGGAATTCTATATCGACGGGGAGACATTGAGGTCAATCAACACTGTGTCACGAATGAGGAAAGCCGAAAGGCGATGGAGGAAATTCACGAAGGGATATGCGAACCACACATGCATGGGTTCATGATGGCCAAAAAGATCCTTCAACAAGGTCCCATCGGTGTCAAGCTCACTCCAATCTAGTAAATGCATCGCCTTTGGAGTTCTACGACATGACATATCCATGGCCATTCTCCACCTGGGGCATAGACCTCATCGAAAAAATCAGGCCAAAAGGACTGCACCAGCATGCATTCATCCTAGTAGCCATAGACTACTTCACCAAGTGGGTGGATGCAACTTTTTTTGCTTCCCTCAAGGCAGAGCAAATGGCGGATTTCATTTGCCACAACGTTATCTATTGGTACGGGGTACCTCATGAGACCATTTATGACAATGGTTTCCATTTCAGAGGCGCAATCAAGAAACTCTTCAAGGAGTTTGGAATCAAGAACCACTAGTCATCAACATATCGGCCTCAAACAAACGAGGCAGTGGAGGCAGCCAACAAAAGCGTCAAAAGCATTCTCTGGAAGATATTCGATTCATGCATCGATTGGCCTGAGAAGCTCCCTCTAACACTTTGGGGGTATCGGACCTCTATCAGAACCTCAACAGGCATGATGCCTTACGCTTAGTCTATGGGATGGAAGCCGTCCCCCATAGAACTGGAATTGCCTTCCCTAAGAGTATTAGCCGAAAATGACATGATCGAAGAAGATTGGGTTCGGAACCGGTATGAGGAGCTAGCCTTCCTGGATGAAAAGAGGCTGAGGGCACTATGCGACATTCAGGGGTATCAGCGGAGGATTGCATGAGCAATCAACAAGAAGGTGAAGCTGAAGGATTTAAAAGTTGGGGATCTGGTGCTCAAAGAAGTATGTCGGCATGTCTCTGATCCTAGGGGCGATTTTTGACACAAATGGGGTGGACCATACATCATCAAGCGCATCCTCACAGGAGGGGCAACATACATCGCCGATCTAGATGGCATGGAATTCGCAACACCAGTCAACCTCGACAAACTCAAGAAGTACTATCCCTGAGAGATGCTCACTGGGCTGAAAATAATAAGAGTGGGCAGTACTGGGCAAAAATTAGAGCAAGCCTGTTAGGTCAAAAACCTGAAAGGGTTGCCTAAGCAAAAATAAAGGCATAAACAAAAGAAGCTCGCAAGGTTGAAAACCCTACCAAGGGCAATTCTTGGCAAAATTGAGCACAAAAGGAGAGTTAAAATACCCTATGTGTACCTTAACCGAAAAACAGAATGTGCCAATCAAACAATTTGGAGAATTGGATTATTGAATTGCATCGTTGTTTAATGTCAATGTGGGATGGAAACGATGTTTATTAAACACTTTGAAACTTCCTAATGTTGTGCAATGGACACGTGAACACAATTGAAAATGGTATGAAAGACACTTGGTTGTTTTTGAGAAAGTGAGAAGTACTTGTCTTATAGTTGGGTTGTTGTTACAAGGGCCACCATTCGGTGCGTCCCTGTGTATGGGTAACAAGGCCCGTAATCTCGACAAGGGTAATGAGGCCCACGAATCTCGAACGAGGTCCTAGGGAGACGTCCCGAATACTCCGCAAGGATAACGAAGCCCAAGAATCTCGACAGAGGACATGGGACCCAAAATTCTTAGTTTTGAAATTGTAAATGATAGTGTACTTGGAATGAAAGAGGAAAATGTACAAAATGTTGACGTGGACACTTGAAACTTCACAAAAAGGATCCTCTCTTGATATGAGACACTTGGATTTATAATTTGGTCGTGTATTATTATTTTCCCTTGTTTTTTATGTAAACGTTATCACTTTCTCGTGATAAGCATTCATCTCATAGGCATTAATTTAGAGATCGCAGAAGATTTTCCAACTAGGTTAGTGTAGCTCACCTTATTATTTTCAGGTACAAAACCACGGGGCATGAGTTGTGGTGCGTGGCGTGCATGGTTTTGGATGAAAGGCATACATTGAAGAGTTATTTCATCATCTCATGAACTCTACTTTTGGAACATGATTTTGTAACTCTATTGATTCATCTTTTGACTTTTACGGAATGTAATAATTTTAACTCCTTCAAACATGCTTTCTAATGGGACACATTAGACTTGTTATTTGTTATGAACATGGAACGTTGTGAGGTGACTTTTGGATCAATATGTAAGGAATTATTGAGCTATTCTATTGAGAAATGTTTAGTTAATTAGGTTAAAAATCGAGTGCATGACAATGATTAGTAGAGCTTTATATTGTTTTGGCTTTCTTGTATTGTGATTGCTACGGAAAAAAATGTTTAAGCGTTGTACTCTTAAGGACAAAAATTTTAAATTAGGCCTTGAACACTAAAAACCATTGGGCTGGCCCTGCGCAAACACCCCTAGTTGCTTTAAAAATACTCTACATACCTCATTTTTTGTTGAGGGAGAGAGATTTTCCTTGCCAAATCAGTTTAAAGGGTAATGCTACGGTACACACCCCTCTTTTGGGCTCAAATATGAGATTTAGTGGCTAGAGGCATGAAAGGGGTTACGGTATGCACCTCATACGGATGGACAGATGAGATTGCGCCACATATGCGTGTGGGATTTTGTGCCACCTTTGACCATTTGATCACATGAGATTTTGTGGTCCTCTTTATTGTGTTTTTGGTGTTCCAATATTTATTGTTGTAATTGGCGATATGAGATATGTCAACTAAATATGAGATTTTGTGACTATCCGTATGAGGTCCGCACCAAATATGTGATTTTACGATAGGAGATTTTGTGGACTTATATGAAATTTTGTGACTATCCGTATGATGATGAATACCGTACACCCTTTCATACCTCTAGCCACTAAATCTCATATTTGAACCCAAAAAGAGAGTGTGTACCGTAGCATTACCCGGGAGTGGGAGAGGAAAGACGAGTTCCTCGTAAAAGAATGCCAAAGCTATTTATTTTCGGGGTGTTGTTAATGTATGCCCTGAAAGCACATGATAAAAATACATTTATTTCATCGTTTGATTTCAATTTTTAAGGGGAATACAAATATTTGAGGGTAGCTTTTTGTGAAGTGAACGAAAATTGTATCTAGACTGAATAGCTGTTTTGGAATAATAAAGAAGCAGACCAATCATCAAGAGTGCAATTGAAAATGAGTTTTGTTCGGCCATATATGTTGTTCCTCAGTAATTTCATAAACATGATTTTAACAAATTTACTTGTAAAAAGTACTTCCTCAGTCCTATTTTGTTTGTCAGTTATTCTTTTTGTCTGTTTTGTGTCTATTGACTATATCATTCAATGTGAATCTTCAAAAAAGACACAAAAGGAATAATTAACAATCTGCGACGGAAGGAGTAACCAAAATAGTTGGGCCCTTGAACGAGACCCACTAACTTTCTTTTGGCCAATTGATTTTTTTTCCAATTTCATGTACAAAAGATTCAAAATGAATATAAAAAAGAGCAAATAATTGAATGGCTTTCGGAAGTATTTCTTTAGTCTTTATTCAAAAAAAAAATATCGCCTTTGTCAATATTGCATCAATTTTTATGGATTATTTAGTTCATTAATTTGTTCCAGAGCAATCAAAATATAGGAAGTATGAACGAAACTAATTGTTCTAATAAAAGAAAAAATAGTCTACAAACTTTATATGTTTTGGATTATTTTTGGCTTCAGTAAACTTTTTTAAGGTTTTGATTAAATATTTTTCTTTAGTGGTTATTTTTCAAAAATAGTCGATTTTTTTTAAATTCCTATTATGCCTATAATTGTAAAGGTAAAAACATTTACGACACATTGCTACATACAACACATTGCTCAATATTCTGAAGGAAATAATGAATATTTCTAAGCACTTTTTTCCCTTCAAATTTTGTTACAATTTAATTTATTAACCTTTAACTCTTTTTATTTTCTTCTAATTGCTTTATGGCAGTAAACAACCAATTTTCTAAAGTGTAGCAAGTTAGTTTCTGATGGCATGTACTGTGAGAGTTAAAAAGGTATAAAAATGGAGGGAAGGAAAATGAAAAGGTAAGAAGGGGGAAGGTAAAAGGATATGTTGGTCATATTCAGACACAAGTTTTTCTCTTCATTCAATATTGCATTACACATTAACTAGTCCACTTTAGCATAGAAGTGGAAGGTGTTGGTTTCATTTAATGACCATTATTATGTGTCCCTAGCGCACTTATGTCAACATTTGAGTATTTCTATCTGAAATAATTCAGCTGATCCAACACGCTGAATAAAGGTAAAAATACTCTTATACTTTGCCTCATATTTGGTGAGTGAGATTTTCTTTGCCAAATAAGAAAGAATTTTTACTAAAATCAACTGTTGATTTTAGCAAATGTTGATTTTAAGGGATCCAACAGCCATAGGTAAAAATTATTAAATTTTAGTACCATTGAAGTAACTTTTTGCTAAAAAAATGATAAAATACAACTATTGGATTATAAAAGGCACCTATCATTCGAATTAAGGAACACCTATTATATGCTTCTCAAATACTATTTTCGACTTGTAAATTTTTGTTTTTTGGTTTGGCGGTCAGGGTTGTTAAGGCCAAGAGAAGAAGCAATTGCGGCCTGGCTAGCTACAAGAGGTTACCAAGTTTTAGACTTAGGATTTTTAAAGTTACAACTCATCTCTGTTATCACTTGAACTACTCTCTAAGATTCGAGTTGTGATATTTTAAATACTTGCCCTACCCTTTGCGAGTGAGGCATTTTGTTCCCTTCGGAGTTCAGATCCATGAGTGTCCCCAGTTGGTATAAAGTAAGTACGAAATTGGACCACCACATACATATAGGTTTCTTATGGACTCAATACCAACATACCCAAATAAAATAATAGCACTTCTTTTTTAACTTAGGATAGCTTTTTCATTGGCTCATTGTGCCCTTTTGTGTATAGAAGAGCCAAAAGATTAAAAGATTGAAATAAAATATACTACTTCCTCTGACTCAAAATATTTGTCCGGTCTTCAACAAAAAATAAAAAAATAAAAAAAAAACAGAGTAATTTTGTCGAGAAATTTTTTTAAAAAATTATAATTTAATAGGTATCTATGAGCTCCTTTGATTTATGAAAAAATTTATAATTTTCAGTTAAAAAATATAGTACATTTAAGTTCTCGTTTTGCAGATCGAACAAATATGTTGAGAAAAAGACATGAAAAAAAGGAGAAGACATGATTCATTTGATTCTTTGCTCTTTCACCGAGTAACCCATCTGTCTTAATTTCCATAACCACAAGATAATCAATTGGTTTTTTTAATAATCTTAGTACCAACTTTACCCACAAAGATTTAAATTAATCATTAACATACAATCTCGTTAATTAATTATATAGTTTCGAAGGTACGAGGCCGATTATAATATTAACTCACGGTGACGCCCACAATGACGCAAGTCTAATTTTTTATATTTAAAATAGCATGTAACTTTAGCGTATCAAAATGGGTTGTATAATCAATGTTGAAGATCTTGATTAATTAAATTAAGTGATTCGTAAGGTCCCTTATCTTCTACTAACTTCTAGGAATTTTTGGTAAACCAATCAAACCTTGAGCTTCTACCCTAACATTTTTATATTACTCTCTCTCTCTCTCTCCGGGTTCGATAGTCAGACGTTCTCGGGTCAATTTACATACACCTAAACTGACCTCTTTTTCGGTCCGATCAAAGACAAATCATCTACGTATGTAATAAAAGATTCACAAAAAATTACTTTCTTACTATATAACCTGAAAAATAAAGTTGTAATCAATTGTTTTGGAAATAAACATACAAACCAACCGAACTAATTTTTGGGGCTTATTAATTTCTCTTGGATCTTTATGAAGCTTAAACCTTAATTGCGTAAGATGATAAGTCACTCTCATAATAATATCAATGGCTGACTGCTTTTTGTTTTGGGCATGAGAGAACTGATTCAAAGGACATGGAAGATAGTGACAATTCATCACCATCTAGTGATATTCCCGAGAAGCAGTACACCCATTTTGTAGGGAAAATTTATAAACTGCCCTTAACTTGCACACAAATGACACACAAGTATTCAAATTTGAAGAAACTTCAATTAAGGCTGAGTTTCTCTTATTAAATGGACTAAATGGACAAAACACATTGCATGGATTTTGAGACAAGTTATTATTCTCATTTACATCAATAACAACTGGTATTTTGATCACAGTAAGAATTCGATATTTTTAGTGAAAACTTTGCCTAAATCTTCAAAGTTATCAATGATTTTTAGATTAGATATCCGATCTTAAAATCCGTCAAGTTGGTTACGAAATTAGTTGATATGGTAAAATGATGTGGCAAATTATTCTATCCCGGACTCAATGGTAGGATCTTAGCCGGCCCCTTTGCCCCTTCTTATTCCTCGTCCACTCAACACCATTATCTACCCCAATTAATGTCATCGCTAGCAACTTTCTTTGGGACCACTACCCTCAAAACCGCACATTCTTCATCTTCCACTCCAACAAGTTAGAGTTGTAAATTTAGGTTCCTAATGAGAGAGACACTAAATTAGGTCGATAGCTGAGCTTGGTGATTACATGTACACACAAAGAAAGACAATAAAGTGTCATACAATGCGTGCATCTCTTTCGATGGAGATATTAAAAATGTCATCAAAATCTATTACCTGCGGCACCACACATGACAACTCAAAACAAAATAGCAATCTCAGTCATCTCAGTTAGCAATTTATACGAATTTTGACATCGGAGTAAATTTTGAAAAAATTATTACAACTATATCTAATTAAGAAGATTACTTGGGTGCAAATTAAACGGTATTTAGGTCAGTTTTCTCTTCCTGTCACCTCTTTCTTTCAAATACAGTATTTTCAATTTAAGCCAATTCGTGACATTGGCCCAGGGTCACAACACTTTTGTCGCAGAGAGCATTTCTAAATTAGGAAAGTATAAGGACCACACGTTTATTTATTACGTAGTACTGTTATTTATTTATTTATTTATTTTGTGAGAATAAGGACCACACGTTAATAGAGAGAATTCTTGCATAACTTGGCTTCCAGTGGTTCAGTCTTAAGGCTACCAATTTACTAGGGGTGTCAACGGTCCGGTTTGGTGCGGATTGGTATGAATCCGAGGACCGAACCAAAAGTCTACGGTCCAATGTAAGGCAATCCGTGTCCAAACCAAAAGTCTACGGTCCGGTTCCGAAACAATAAAAAAAATCACGGTTTATCCATGAATTTTAACATTCCACATTCACATTCTCAATGTAACTTTTGGAACAAATTCATCAGTAGCTTTTAAGTTTTAATAAACAACACCAAGTCACCAACAACATTACTTCAAAATGATTTAAAGAGATTCACATTCAAGAGAGTACCACTAACAGTAGTAAATAGATGCAGAAACAACATAATATTAAACGAGTAAACAAAAATTGTCACCACAACCAGTCCCGAGTCCGAGAGTAGCTAATATACGTGCAAGAAAAATTACAATTAATTACACTTTGCACATTTACTTTTCAATTTTACCACATTCACCTTTTTAGGGTATAAAATTAAGAATAATATGTTTAATTATAATTTTTATCCCAATATTATATATATAAATATATTTTTTTTATGGATTAAATTCTCACGGTCCGGTTCGGTTTATCCTTAGTTCTTTTATGAAAATCCATGGACCGAACCGCGAAGCACGGTTTTCTAATTTTTCAATCCGTGTCCGGACCATTAATCCACGGACCCAATCCAAAACCTACGGTTCGGTTCGATCCGGTTCGGATTCACGGTTCGCAGGTTTTTTTTTACAGCCCTACAATTTACATTTTAATGACCCCAAAATTCCAATATTTATTGAATAGAATCAATATGATCCATAAGGCCGGATAAGTGAAAAATTTGCAATACGTTAAAATAAAGCCTTACCGCATCAATATCGATAAACATAGGAAATATTCTCTCTCATCCGTAGAGTAAACTCCACTAACTCCTCCATCACTATTTTACGCATAACCTAAATTGCTCATCCATTTCCAGATTAGAAACCCTAGTCATGAAAATAGTTAAATTGGAAAAAATCGAATCATATTTATCTTTATATGATTACAAAATGGAAAGGCTGGAAAAATATATATATATGAGGATAAAATGGCATGTGGAAAAACAGAAAAATTTAAAAAAAAAATAAAAATAAAAAGGGAGGAGGGAGAGTCATGAGGGTCTCATCAAAGGGTGGAACCCATTATTAAAATTGTAAGTCCAATTTTGGGGTGGAGTTGATAAGTTCTGCTGAGGGAATCCTGATGATGCTGCAGCAGTTGCAACCAATGGGGGAGGATTGAATTGCTGCCAATGTTGACGATTGTTTGAGGAGAAATAAAGATCTGCATTCCCTCCAATTAGGCCTCCATTACCACTGCTTGGACCCTGAATTTGTATTAAGAAACTGTTAGAAAAAATCCAAGTAACTTATTCGCAACCAACAGCTAAAGAAATTAGGATTGCCCGTTTTCGGAATCATATTTATGTATCATCTGATGTAATATTTACACCAAAAATAGATACGGTCATTGCCCGACATTTTATTCGTTCAAAAATAGAGACTCATATCAGATTAATATTCGAATGTGGTCATCGCCCGTGTTCAAGATGTACATGTCACATTATCTTTGAAACTATACCATAAAAATATGCTTTGCATAACAAAATGGTGAAAAAAAATCTAGTTACAAAGATTGCTTATAGAATTGGTGTGCATTATAACCATTGTTGACATAGATCCGATCAAGACGCATTTATTTTTTTTTTTAAATTACAAAAATATCACTGTCACATTATTTTAGTACAAATTTGTCATACAAGTTTTTTCTGAGAGAATGTAGGGAAGCTGGGTGTAATTTTATATACTGACCTGAAAGTTTGATGGGCTGATATGTGAGGTAAGCATGTTGATCATTGATGGTTCACCCATCTGCCCATATCTTTGCATTACTTCATTAACCTTGACTGAATTTGGAGATTGAATGTGGGTTTGGCTCAGAAGCTGCATTGTTTCATTCTCGTTGTACCCATCTCTTCTAAATCCCTGATCGCGCCAATTAACTTCAAATGGCATCGAATTATGTTTCTGATCTGGGGCAAGATTTTGGATTTCTCCCACAAGTTCGTGACTGTTTTGTTTTGAGGATGAATTGCCTAAGCTAAGATCTAAATTATGGTTCGATGCACTGCCCGAACACTCTGGACAAGCAAAATGAATTTTTCGGGTAAGAGAAACTTCGCAGCTTGTTGAAGTCTATTTCAGTATTAGGCAGTCGAATATATAGGGGGGCAAAAAAAAAAAACACAGTTATTGATTTGATTACCTGAGGAATTGAGCTCATCTTCATAGATGCTGGGATCAAAATTTGTGACAGCCTCCTTGCCATTACACTTGATTGCAGCTTTATCATAAGCTCTACGAAAAAGGGGGAAAAAGAAGTCGAACATTTTCATTTCATAACACGTAGCAATCAACTCCGCGGAAAATAAAATTAGAAAGTAAAAAATGCAAACCAGTAAGATTTTTTCAAGAAAAGTTTTCCTAATTATCCAGAGGCCACAATAAATTCATACCGATTAATTCTTATAATTTACTGAAAGCAATGCAAAGCTGTCACGCTAAAGTTGGAAATTTTTTCTATGTACATGTCATTAGTAAGACGAGAAAATGTACCTAGCAGCTTCAATTTCGGTATCGAACAGACCCAAGTAGACATACCTGTTAAAATCAAATGAAAAATGGTTTAAGTTTTTTTTTTTTTGGAAAACAAAAATAAGCAAAGAGTACAAGAAAAGATGGATTTACAAAAACGAACAAAAAAGGTGAGTCATTGGTATGGGGAAGTGGGTATATGATGATGATAGGATTGGGGGAAGGTACTGGTGGCTTACTTTTTGCCTAAGAATTGACCCATTCTGGCCTCCCATCTTCCACATTTGTGCAAAGTCACCCCTCTATATTTGGAGCTCCCTCTTGGATACCCAGTACTTTGTCTCCTCAGTACATGCACAAATTCCTCCTTTGTTAAGTTGGTCATCTGTTACAATTACATGATTCTTCCATATCAGGATTACAGATAAAAAAAAACCCAAGATGAATACATGTATAAAGCAAATCAAAGGTCTCTCTGGATTAATTTAGATATATATAGTGTGTCGGCATATAGTCACTGATATCGGCCGCTACATAACATACTCACTTGTTTCAAGTCTTCGTCGTAGTCTTCAAGAGTGAAATTTATATCGGCCTCCACTCCACGGAACTTTATGGCTGCCCTATCATACGCGCTGAAAATATATACACGATCAACATATCAATGTCCCGCATTTTTCCACCCCAAATCAGGCGTAATTTTTCTCAGGAAAACTGCATTGTGTTGTGCAAATTGGAAAGCTTACCGTGCAGCAGCGTGTGCAGTGTCAAATCCACCTATACAAACATCCAAAAACAAACCCAATTCACAAATAAGAATTAAATGGAAAATAAAGGTTTTTTTTTTTTTAATCCTAGCCACAAATACCATATTTCCTTAGAGCATCTACGGTATTCATAATTGATATGGAAGACTTAAATAAACAAACTCAAATCTAAGCATAAATAAGAGTAAAATGTCCATTAATGGCATGTTTATAAATTAAGGAGGAGAAAAATAGCCTTCAACATTTTGAGCCTCCCTTGATTTGATTTGAATAACAACTAACATCATAGGTTTGAGTAAAGGGTCGGAATAGATTTTAATGAGGTTCTGCGCAAATTTTGAGTTTGAGCAAAACGGCCGGAGATGCTCATGAAAAAAAAAAAAAAACATAAAAAGCGAAGAAGAAAACATACCCAGATAAACTTGTTTGCCGCAATCCCTAAAATCATTAACCATGGAAAATTTAATCATAAAAATGAATTGGAAATAAGCATTTCACAAATATTAAATTTAAGACAAAAGTAACGACAAACGAACCAAATATGTGACTCCCAACGGCCAGTTCGCCTGTAAAAGGTTACCCCCCGATATTGGGAGCTTCTCGACCTGGGCCCACGGCGGCTCTTCTTCGTCGGAGCCGCACCACCACCTCCGCCACCGCTGCCGCCGCCAACAGGCTCCGACTGGCAAAACTTAACCCCAACCCAGTGGGCCCTCGGGAAATTTACCGCCGCTTCTCTAATTTCACCCGATGCGGTCCCCTCCTCGGACTCGTCCAACGGGAAGAACTGCCGGGTAACGGGCGGAGCGTCGGACTCGGAAACCGAGAACCCGAATATCTTATTGTTGTTCCTCTTTCGTCCAACTGCAACTCTCTCTCCCTCATCTTCCATTTCTTCCTCATCCGAGCCTTCCTCTTCAGGTACTACAGCTGAGGAGCTCGAATTCGAAGCGGATCCGACCCGTTTACCCTTGTCTTCGTCGGAGCAGGCCTCGGATTCGTCGACGTCGGGCCTGATTATCTGTTCGGGCGAGTCGTTCAGATTCCACATTTTGTCCCTCTAGCTAGAGCTATTCGGATCTTGTAACAAAAGCCTGTTTCACTCTCTCTGATCAGTAACGGGTAAGTGGAGGGGAGGGGGGTTTAGGAGAATTTGAGTGTTGAGACGACAAATCTATGGTATGTATACGACCGACCAAGAGAAAAAGAGAGGTGGTTTTTTGTTCAAAAAGGGGACGAGAGAGATGGGGAGTTTTAACGCAAGATCTTGTGAATCAGTGAGAGTGCCCGATAGAGGACGAACGAGGCCAGTTTGAGGAAGCTTGGCCGAAAGCAGCTTCCCCCACTTAGCAGCACGCTTACCTTCTTCTTCTTCTTCTTTTCTTCTCTCTCTCTCTCTCTCTCTCTCTCTCTCTCTGTGTGAAACCTCTCCCCTTCTTACCTCTCTTTCGCTCCAATAAAAGCAATAACTCTCAAAATGAAAAGTTTACAGTCTCTCTCTCTCTCGCTCGCTCGCTTCAAATTCAGCCCTTTTCTTTTCGAATCATTCATAGATTCTTTCATGCTCTCACTTTCTCTCTCTATAGATCTCTCTAGAAGTGTACAAGGTAGTATTATCTCTTTTGTCTGTTTTTGTTCTCTTTCAATAAACCTCACTCGTTTCTCTTTTTACGTTGTGCTACTTTACTGACCTCAACATTTAACTCTCTCTCTCTCTCTCTCTCTCTCTCTCTCTCTCTTATTTTATGCCTACTCTCTCCCTCTGTCCGTGTTTGTTTTTCTTTTTTTCAGTGTTTCTATCACTTTTCAAATGTTTATACTGCTATTTGCTACTCCCTCCGTCCTAATTTAGATGTCTCCTACGAGAGACCGTGCAAGTTTGACCTTAAAAAATAAAATACTTTCGGAATAACTCTTTTTAAATTTTTTTTATACCGTTCAAAAGATCCCAGTGAGTATTTTGAATGATGTAAAAAATTTTGAAAAAAAATATCTAGAAATATGTTTTCTTTTAAAGTCAAAATAGCACGACTTTACGTATGAGACATTTAAAATGTGACAGAGGGAGTAATTTTATGTTCATGTTTTTGGAAAACTGTGAATAATAGGACAAATTGAGATCTATCGAATAAAATCTACATTGGATATTGTTTTAGATCCGTATTATGTTCCAATTTATAATGTTTTTCTTGATTTTGAAAACTTTGAATAATTAAAACAAATTGAGATCTATCAAATAAGATCTATATTGCATATTATTTGAGATTTGTATTACTCCCTCCGTCCATATTTGTTTAATCCCTTGTTCTATTGCAACCGGCTAAAAAATTAATGATATTTTTAAATTGGTAAGTAGTTATATGCCAAATATCGACTTTGTTTTGTAACGCCCTGATTTTCATAAACATAAATACATATTTTCCACGTGGAGGTCAACGTCATCCATAGTCAAAGTCAAATACAACCCGATAGTCAAATGGAAATTAAAAAGTCTAACGTACCCAAACATGATTACATGAGTCTTAAAGTTTACAATTTCACAACTAAAAGCAATGAATTACAAGTTAAGGGTTCATCTTTTTCAAAATACTACTAATCCAAGATGATCTCCTAACTAGTCCAATGAGCTTTCAAAAAAATGAAGTCATGCATGCACTCCCACACATCAAGCCATGATCATCCGTGCTGTGTACCTGAAAATTAATAGGGTGAGCTCACTGGCCCAGTAGGATAACATCTATCGATTCTAAATGGAAATGAGATGCTCATGAGTACAACAAGAAGATAAAATCATATAAGAAGGTCAAGGAGATCAACAACAAGTGTTACGAATGATATAATGGTCCATTGTCATCAAACTAGGTCAATTATCACTCCATTGTATCCGATACGTACCCGACACGCCATATGTGTCCCAAACGTTTACCATATGCATCTTATTCCTTTAAAACATTAGGTTATACTTCGGGCATGCCATATAGGCCCCTTGTCACTCCGAGCAAACCATAAAGGCCCTGTGTCACCCCAGGTATACCCTATTGGGCCCCGTGTTACTCTAGGCATACCCTATTGGGCCCCGTGTCATCATTACCACATTCTAAACTTCATTTCATTTCATACTCATTGGTCTCATGCCAACCTCGTGTTTCGGGTCACCCAAACTTGTCCATAAAGGTAATTTCGACCCGAGTGTCAAGGATGTCAAAGTGACCCTCCCGGACCCTAATATGTGACCAACAACTTAAACAAACGAGACACAATGAACGGATCATGATTCAAGAAATTTTTCAAAAACATAGGTGTCCTATCGATATGAGGTTAAGTCCTATAAATAGGACGCAGATCAGATTGGCCACTATTGAAGTATCAGGGAGTCCTATTGATAGGAGATTAAGTCCTATCAATAGGTCGTTAGAGGCTCCTATCGATAGGAGATCAGCCATCAGATTGGCCAAAACGAAAGGGGAAAGGCTCCTATCGATAGGAGATGAAGTCCTATCGATAGGATAGCACGAAATCCAAAAATTTTCAAGTAAAGGGATGATTAATGGGGCTTCTTTTGGGCATTTTCTTGGTTCCAAATGGACATGTTAAGATGCAAGAGAGGTTCAAACAACATGGTAAAACAACATACCACCAATTTACAAGATTTGAGAGTTTTCCTCAAATTCAAAGTAATCAAACAAGGCATAAATAGGATTGATTGAATTATATGGCCAACAAATTAACTAGGGGTCACATGAGACACTAAATACCAAACATACTTTCATGAGAGAGTGACTAGAAATCATGCTTACTAAATGATTAACCAAGATACAAGAGGAAATGGTTCGAACAAGGGATATACCCACAACACATTCAACATTTTCCATTAAGAATTGAAGGATGATTCCCATACCTCTTGTGATGAATTTGAAACCCCAACTGATAAGTGAGAACTGACCTCTAGGGCAGCTCGGATTAAACCTTACTCCCTAGGAAACGTCGGTAAGAGTATGACAAGGTAGGTCATGCACCTCGAGTGACGTCCTGACCTGACCTAGAGGTCGGACCAGTCCAAGGTCATCTACCAATGACATCGGTAAGCTCGGGATGACCTCATTTAGGTCGGCACTTGTCAAATAGCTTGGTCTAAGTGATCAACTCATCATGAAGAGTCCTACGGGAACAGGGCACTCAGGAGTCAATCTAAATGATAAGGCGGAACGATCTTGAAGGGCAGAGGATGAAGGAGAAAGTCGCAACTAGGGTTCAAGAAATGAGAGGCAGCCCCGAAGGCCTCTCGAGCGTTCGGAAAACAATCAAGACCCCTTAGCAGCTTTGCAAGCACAGATAGATGGGATGGCAAAGCAATTCAAAGGCCCCAACCACGGTTGAGGAGCTCATGCAAAACACAGACTCTCCATTCATGGCGGATGTCATGAGGGTACCACTTCCACGGAAGTTCAAGATGCCCCAAATTGACACATTTAATGGTTCTATGGATCCATTAGATCACCTTGAAACATACAACAGATGAAATAATGTGTCGCGCTTTCCCAACCACTTTGAAAGGAAGTGCGCGAATGTGGTTTAACAAGATAAAGACTAACACCATTGGAAGCTTCAAGCAACTTAGTGAGAATTTGTGAGCTAATTGATCGCTGGACAGAAGTATAGTAAGCCTTCAACCTATCTATTCCTAGTTAAGCAGGGAAGGAATGAGTCCCTACGAGACTACACGAACAGATTCACAAAGGAATCCATGCAGGTTGAAGCAACAGAAGATAAAATCTCTATTGCGGCGTATATAGCTGGACTGTATTCAGGTTAGCTTCTATTCGCCCTCACCAAGGAACCCCCCATCACAATGGCCGACCTCATGCTTAAAGCTTAGTAACACATGAACGCAGAAGATGCCCTAAATGCTAGACGTTTGAGGGACGATAATCTTGACTCTCAGTTCTACCAGATAGGTCAGCAAAGTCATAATGATAAACGCAAGAGAGATCAGGAGGGACAGAGTAAAGATTCCAAGGCCAGACGATCTGATAAAAAAACCCCAACAAGGAGAAGAGTCCCCCGGAGAGGTATAAACAATAAACACCGCTCGTCGCTACGACAGAACAGATCTTGGGAGATCTCTATTACGATCCCGATCGATCTGAAATGGCCTGGGAAGTTACGAACTGACCAGAACAAGAGGCCAAGGGACAAGTGGTGAAACCGACGACTGCATTGACCTGAAGCAACAAATTGAAGACCTGATCCAGAGAGGTCAGTTAAAGCATTTTGTTAAAGGTCAGAAGCAGCCCAGAAAAGAGGATCGATCAAAGAATGATCAGAAGAAATGCCAAGCTCGAAATGCCCCTATAGGGGAGATAGTAGTCATTCATGGTGGGCCGGGAATTGGAGGTGAATCAAACAACTCAAAGAAAGCTCACCTACGTAGGCTTTGCTTAGAAAAGCCTATAGAGGTCAACACGATTAAGAGACCAAGTAAGGTGGTCAGATCTAAAAAGCAGCTCATAACGTTCTCACAAGAATATGAAGTTGGGGTAATTTACCCTCATGATGATCCTTTGGTGATCACTATGATGGTCGCCAATTACCGAATAAAGTGGGTGTTGGTGGATACTGGAAGTTCTGCTAGTGTGATGTATTTCTTTACATTTCACCAGTTGAATATTGGATTAGACAGGTTACGGCTAGTCAAGTCAACCTTGATGGGGTTCTCGGGAAAACCAATACAGCCAAAGGGGAGGATTACCGTCCCAGTTACCTTGGGAGAAGAGGACAGCTCAGTCACTTTCATGATTGATTTCCTTGTCGTAGATAGCCCGTCATCTTACAACCTGACAGTAGGGAGAACAATCCTTAGCCAAACAAAGGCGGTAGTATCCACTTACCATTTGAAGATGAAATTCCTAATCCGAGGTGGGATAGGAGAAGTTCGCAGCAATCAACAGATAGCTCGAGAATGCTATAACAGCAGCCTGAGGAATTCGAAGGAGAATCCTGTAGAGAACTTTGTAATTGGTGGTGTAGATGTTCGAGATGAGGACAAGCTCATCCAAGGGGAGCCTGTAGAGAACCTCGTTGAGATGGAGTTAGAGTCAGGTCAACCAGATCGAACTGTCAAGGTCGGCGTTGCTTTGAACTTAGAAATTCGCAAAGAGCTGATGGATTTCCTACGGGAACACAAACACGTTTTCTCTTGGTCACAAGATGACATTCCAGAGATAGATCCACGGGTTATATCCCATCGGCTTTCGGTTAATCCGGACTACAAGCCTGTCAAGCAAAAGAAGAGAACCTTTGCCCCGTAGAGAAATAAGGCAGCAGCAGAGGAGGTAGAAAAGCTCATCAAGGCTGGATCATTCCGAGAGTTTCATTATCCGGAATGGTTGGCCAATGTAGTTATGGTGAAGAAAGCTAATGAAAAATGGAGGATGTGTGTGGATTTTACCGATCTCAAGAAAACTTGTCCTAAAGATAGCTTTCCATTACCCCGGATAGACCAGCTCGTCGATTCTACAGCAGGTCATGAGCTCCTCACTTTAATGATGCCGTTTGGTTTGAAGAATGCGGGAGCAACATATCAGAGGTTGGTAACTCAGATGTTCAATAAGCAGATTGGTAGAAATGTTGAAGTTTATGTAGACGATATGGTGGTTAAGAGCAAAGCTCAGGCAGAGCACATAAAGGACCTACGGGAAACCTTTAATGAGCTCCAGAGGTACAAGATGAAGCTCAATCCGTCGAAGTGTGCTTTCAGAGTAGCTTCTAGGAATTTTTTGGGTTTTATGGTCTCCCAGAGAAGAATTGAAGCGAACCCAGAAAAGATCAAGGCGATACTGGAAATGAGGCCACCAAGGTCTACCAAGGAAGTCCAGAAGTTGACGGGCCATATTGCAGCCCTCAATAGATTTGTGGCTAGGTCTACAGACAAATGCCAACCTTTCTTTAAGATTTTGAAGAAGGAATTTGAATGGACTGTTGAGGGTGAACGGGCATTCAATGAACTTAAGGAGTACTTACAGACTCCACCTCTTCTCAGCAAGACTGAGCCAGGAGAAACATTATACCTATATGTTGCGGTTTCACCTCATGCAGTCAGTTCAGTGTTGATTCGCGAAGATAAAGGAGTTCAGCATCCGATGTACTACACGAGCAGAGCACTTAGGGGACCTGAGACAAGATATCCCAGAATTAAGAAAGTTGCATTTGCTATTGTGACAGCAGCACGGAGGCTAAGGCCTTATTTCCAAGCTCATTCCATCAAGGATCTTACAGATCAACCATTGAGAAGAGCTATGCACAATCCTGAGACATTAGGTCGGTTGATTCAATGGTCAGTCGAGTTGGCCGAGTTCGACATCACATACCAACCACGAACAGTTATCATGGGACAAGTCATCGTTGATTTTTGTGGCCGAATATACCTACCCCGACCCAGAAACACCTGAGAAAAATGAGCCACAACCATGGTTACTGCTCATAGACGGATCAAAGACCAAGGAGGCCAGTGGTACAGGCCTAGTACTGCAAAGCCAAGATGGAGCTAAGTTTAAATATGTTCTACAATTCAAATTTCATGCAACGAATAACCAAGCCGAATACGAAGCTCTCATAACTAGAATTCAGCTCGCTAAGGCAATGGGGACCAGACGACCAGATGCTTAGTAGTCATAAGTGACTCTCAGCTCGCCGTTGGCCAGGTCAATGGGAATACGAGGCAAAGGAGGAAAGTATGGGTAAATACTTAAATTTAGTCAAGAAATTGGCTAAAAGTTTTGAAAAGTTCAGCATTTCACAGGTCCCATGGGAAGACAACCTGGAGGCAGATCAGCTAGCTAGACTGCCCACAGCAAAAGATGAACTGATACCAAGAGATGTGATGATGCAGTATTTAAAAAACCCTAGTATTGTGCAACTAGCTGTTGAAATAAAGGTGGTGGAATATGCCGGATCTTGGGCAGAGCCAATAGTTAGGTATATCTGCGATGGTGAGGTCCCTTCAGTTAAAGATCAAGCTCGTAAGCTCAGAATCAGAGCTGCAAGGTACGCCTTGATGGGAGATGTGCTTTATTGAAGGGGTTTTACTCTCCCATACCTCAGATGTTTTATCAAGACGGAAGCGAAACAAGCGATGGGTGAGCTCCATGAAGGACTCTGCGGAGGCCATCACGGAGGTCGGACACTGGCCTACAAGCTCATTAGGATGGGTTACTATTGGCCAACCGTGCAGCATGACTGCTTGGAGATGGTTACAAAGTGTGATAGGTGTCAGAAGTTCGCTAACATATCCCACAAACAGCCCACAGCGCTTACGCCGATGAGAGGTCCATGGCCCTTTACTCAATGGGGGTTTAGATTTGATTGACTTTCTTCCAAAGGGAAAGGGTCAGATTCAGTATGCGGTGGTAGCAGTGGATTATTTTACTAAGTGGGTGGAAGCCAAAGCCCTAGCCACCATCACCACCGAGGCCATCATGGATTTTATATGGAAGAACGTTATATGCCGTTTCGGTCTGCCTAGAGTTTTTGTAGCAGACCTTGACAAACAGTTCGACAGTGAAGAGTTCAGGCAATACTGTATTCCCAAGGGGATACATGTGCACTATACCTCGAAAGCTCACCCACGGGCTAGTGGCCAAGTTGAAGTGACCAACAGGGAAATCAAGAAAGGAATTAAGAAGAGGTTAAGAGCTGCTAAGGGAGCATGGCCAGAGGAACTTCACTTAGTGGTTTGGGCGTATAGAACTACCCCAAGAACCGCTACGGGAGAAACCCCTTACTCAATGGCCTTCAGGGCAGAAGCAGTGGTACCAATTGAGGTCGAGCTACTTAATTATCGCAAAGCTACTTTTGACCAGTAGGAAAACGAGGAAGATCTAAGGACCGAGCTGGACCTGCTAAAGGAAAAAAGGGATAAGGCTGCACAAAGAGTTGCTGTTTATCAGCAGAGAATGGCTAGGTACTATGATGCGCAGGTCAAATCTAGAAGCCTCCAACCTGATGACCTTGTTCTTAGAAAGGTTGACCCCACCAGGAGGAAGGTTGGGAAGCTTGGCCCAAATTGGGAGGGGCCGTATAAAATTCTTAGGCACACAAAAGCTGGGGTCTACAGGTTAGCTACCCTCAAAGGTAAGGAGGTGCCCAATTCATGGAATGCAGAGCACCTGAAAAAGTACTACTACGTTTGAGCTGTCCTTTTATTTCTATTTTAGTTGAATAAGATAGATTTGGTCGAAATAATTTGCTGTTAATTGATAGTTCTATTTTCCAAGCAATTTCTAAGATTAATAAAATGCCCCATGAGGACATCTTTCCCTTTTTTATTTCATGCATGCATAATTTTAGACTGAGCTCAGTTCACAAACAGATCGTATAAAGTAAATACGACCAAATTAACTGAGCAAGATAACTTAAAGGTTATTTCGTTATAAATGTCTCAAGAAGACTATAATTCCAAACCTTGGACTAATAATCCCGTTTGGTTCAACTTCAAAATATGAATGCTGAAAAGTCAAATAAGACTGAAAAGTCTAAGAAAGTGGCCCACAAGCCCACTCGGCCCAGAGGAAATATGGAGTCCTAAAAGAGCTCGAGACTGCATAAAGTTTGATCTCACACGTCAGATCAGTACCCTGAGGGAAAGAACCCTCTATGGGAGGGTTGACAACATCAACAAATGCTTAAAAGTACTAATCGACTTCAGGTAAAGTGTGTAACCACATCAGTGCTTACACACTTGGAGGAATATGGGTGTATGTATGTATACCCGATTTTTCTCCGATCTAAAATTCATTCAACACTAGTTGTGGGTTAGGTGATGAATAAGGCAAAGTTGATTAAGGTCAGCTAAGCTCAGGTAACAATCAACATCAGACAGCTTTTCTGGCATTAAGATCGGTTAAGTAAGTGCCACTGTCTAAGGTCAGACACAAGCTAGCATCTAAGGTCATATTATGACCTTATTCAAATTCAGATTATGTACTAAGGTCAGAAAAGTCATTCAACACTTATCAACAGGTAAGATGTGAAATCCAGTGCTAAGGCATAATTGGCAAAACCGCCACCAAAATTACCAAATTCAAAACATAAATAGCCAACCACAGATCGCAAAAACAGAAACGAGTTCTACAAATTCCACAAATATCCTTCAAGTCTTTCCTAAAAAATAGAGAGTTTTGGAAACCATTTTTTAAAACTTAAACCTGAGGAGGGCTTGAGTTTGATGTAATTTGGGAGGACTGGAAGTAGCGACTTCTGGGCCTGAAGTCTTGCTCACCTCCAGGTTAATCTGAGATTTCTCTCCGAGGTCACGATCGGTAGGAGCATCGACTTTGGGCTGCGCAGGGTCTTTTGATGACACGTCATCAACTGGCTCATCCTCTTCTTCTTCAACGGTAGTCGCGGAGTATTCAGAAATCTCGAATTTCGAGAAGTCAATCTCTGGGTAAGCCTTGGTTGCTTGACGATGGAAATCCTCAAAGCCATCAAAGAAGTACAGTGTGGGCTGCTTGGCGCGCTCTTCTAACTCCAATGCATGTTTCTGCTTCAGAGCCTCGATCTCCCCAGTAGTTCGGCCTCCCTCAGTTTGAAAAAGTCCAGCTTCTCGTTTTTTCAGCTACGGCCCTCTTTAGACCTTCAACCTCCTCTAGAGCATCAGAGCGGGCTTGATCAGCTTTGAGCTTGTTGAGCCTAACAGAGGCCAGGTTAGTGGAAAGAACCTAGTTCTGCCGGAGAAGCTCCTTGTTTGCCTCAAGTTGCTTTTGCCTTTGATATTCTAGGGTAATAACATGGCTGGAGAGGTGAAGAACCCTCATAGAATTCTGCCACAACATTATAATATTGATCAGGCAAACAAGCTCAAGCAGAATGGGGAGTAAGTATATTTCAAAGAATATAATGAACGAGGAATCTCACCATGGCAAGATCTGTGACAGCCTCATAGCTTAGGACATCAGTGTCCTCCGTCTCTAAATTTTTTTGATCTGCGGGGAACCCGAAACTTTTCATGTGCTCAAAGCACAACTTCCTATTGAGCAGGAGGGATGGACCATCGTCTTCAGTGATAGTTGGTTTAGCTGGGGTAGATCGCGTGGAAGGAGGGGAAGCAGTCCTAGCTCTCTTCTGAGCATGGTCTTCTCTTTCTTTCTCTTCTCTATCTCTTTCTCTTCCTCGGTATTTTTGCTTTGAGATAGGTCGACGGCAACGAAGGACTGGACATTGGCTTCACCAGCAAGCCTCCTTCTAGTGGCGACCTGGCACTGTGAGAGGTTCCCACGGGCAGCCCTCAAAGCAGCAAAAAAGAGCCTTGTCGGTCTTGGCCTTACTCATATCAGCTTCTTGGTCAGCTAAAAATCATAAAATAAACACCCAGGGCAATAAATAAGGTGAAAGTTTTAAATGAAAAAGAAAAGGGAACCTCTCGCAAGAGCAAGAGTCGTACTTGAAACCTCAGGTCCTAATAGGGCGGATGCAAGGGCGTCATAGGTTAGCAGGAGGTCGGAAGAGTGAATTTCATACTTCTTGGCTTTGTCAACCTCCTCCGATCTAGCTTTTGCGGGTGCAAGCTGGCGTCTACCTGAAAAAGGCACATGGATACAGCTTAGACTGAATTCCTGAAGTCAAAAGATATAATAAGAATACTAAAAAGAAAAAAGAAAAAAAAACTCACTCTTAGGAGCGGGGAACTCCCCAGGTGCCCAGAACTGGAGGAGCCCGAATTTCGTCCCAACTCGGGAACTCTCATCCCGTTCCACCCATAAAAAGGAATTTATCCCTCCACCCTCTGTTTGAAGATAAGGTCTCAATCAGATTGGGGACTTCACTTCTTTTTGTAAAATAAAACCAGTCGCACCCGCTGGGGGACTCCTTCACATTGTATAAGTGCAAGAATGTTTCTAGAGAGAGAGGGGTTTGGTTGTTTGACATCGCAGCCCACAAGGAGGCACATCATATCAGATGCCTCCAGGAATTGGGAACGACCTGAGCAGGAGCCAATCTGAAATAGAAAAGCACATCCCTAACGATTTGAGGAATCGAAAAGCAAGCTCTCTCATCAGGGGAAGGAGCTCGGAGCTCTACGGAGTTAGGGACCCCAAACCTGGTCCTTAATGACAGAATGTCAGACTCTTGGACTGTGGAAGGGAAGTTTAGAGCAGCGATCTTGGACATGTTTAAAGATGGGCTTTCAGACGAGATTGGTTGAGAAAAACACAACCAACTTTCACGACCTAATAGAGGGAGAGGGTCGAAGTCAGTTTCAACTTCACTATCCACGAGAAAAAAATGGGATTAACCTATGTTCGTCCTAATTCATGCCAGCAAGATAGAATGCCTTGTATTCTCGAGCGCAAAAATAAAATAGATTTTTATAGATTCCTTCTTCTACAGCAAAAGAAAGAGGAGCAAAAGGGAGGATTTTGGGAAAAACATTATGATTGGCTACGTAGTGTAAGCAGTCGAATGTATATGAACTCCCCGGGGTCTGACCAGTCAGGGTCAATGGGGTCAGTAGGATCTACGGGTCAAAGTGTATTAGGATCGAAAGACATCAACAAAGCTGAGAGAGGAAAGAAGACGTACCTAGGAGAAAGGTTCTAAAGAGTTCTTCTGATTTGCAACTTGAAAGGAGAAGAAAGAAATTTTTCAAACTGTCAAAGGAGAAGAAAGGTGTCTTCAATGAAGCTTTTGGTATTTAAAGAAGAAGGTTATCAAAGGTAAAGAAGGGCGGTTAGGGTCGATGGAATCCCAGCCGTTGAGAATTGAGAACGTTCCACAAACAATAATCGACCACATCAGCCACAAATGACCCCTGTCAATCGCACTTAATGCAGCACAAAACGCGAAAAAGTTGGGATAACCATCAGAAATTTGAATTCAAGAATGTTTCCTCTTCTTATTCAGACCTCAAAAACAGGGGAGTAGCTGATAAGTGAGAACTGACCTCTAGGGCAGCTCGGATTAAACCCTAATCCCTAGGTAAGGTCGGTAAGAGTATGACAAGGTAGGTCATGCATCCCGAGTGACGACCTGACCTGGCCTAGAGGCGGACCAGTCCAAGGTCATCTACTAATGACATCGGTAAGCTCGGGATGACCTCATTTAGGTCTGCACTTGTCAAATAGCTCGGTCTAAGCGATCAGCTCATCGTGAAGAGTCCTATGGGAATAGGGGACTCAGGAGTCAATCTAAACGATAAACTCGCAACTGGCCAGATCCTTATCTGATCAATTCTGAGACACGATAAAGGCCAAACTCTTATTAAGATAAGAGACCTAACGTACTAAGTGATAAGGATAAGTGTAGTTAGTTGGGAGTCAAAGACTCCAAGTTTTACAAGGACTCAATCACCCCCGATGCCTATAAAAACACCAACGTAACCCAAATGGAGGTAAGTAATTCCAATAACTGAATCTACAAGTTATAATTTACTACTCCATACAATCCACGAACTGACTTAGGCATCGGAGGTCGGTTGTCTAACACCACACCGGTGTCCTTAGTCATTTATTGTTTTGCAGGTCATACGTCGAGCTGCGCTGGAAACTGCTTCATCACCAACCAAGCTCAAAATCCAAATGAAAATCCTTCAAACACCGGTAGGAAAAAAGTACACCAATGCATAGATCACGCGATTTTGGGAAGGTTTAATGAATTGGGGTTTTGGTTGGATACTTGTTTTGATGGAGGTTGGTGAAAGAAGTGGAGTGCAACTTCAATGGAGGAGAGAGGGAGGAGAGAATGGCTGATTTTTTTGGGTGAAGAAAGAGGGAAGTGCTTTGTTCTCCTCTCACTCAGACCACACAATACTTAAAGCACACACACCACACACTTAACAAATTACACTAAAAGCCCAAAAGTGGCTTGTGTAAACCAAAGTGGTCCCACCTCACACAATACACTATATGCTCCAACACTTAGTCGTTTTATCATTTCATGCAATTTCTCACATTACCCCGCTGTTATTTATGAAAAATAAATATGATTTTCCGGGTCTTTACATGTTTGATACTATTCCAAAAATCGAGTTGATCGGATAGAGGGAACACATTGAGAACATATATATACCACGTCAAAATTCAGCACGTTTAAAATAAGGACCTGAATCCAGTTCCTTTCAAACAAACTAAATGTCAATCTTACTATTGATATGATGTATGTATTGATACTAATTAGATGCGATATCATGGATTCCTGACTAAAGTTTTACATTTCCACATTGAAAATTTAACACAAAATTTAAAATTATTTTTAAAAGAAAAAAATTAAAAAGAGTTTGACACCGACCAATACGCTTATATCAATCTTTATTTGAGTCGAAATGGAATTACTCCTTAAGAATATCAAATTATCTCCAGAGCGGTATATGTCGGTTGATACCATCTGGTGTATAAGATTTAAATCCCTGGCTCAAGCAAACATAAGTCATAGAGAAGTTGGTGACCCCCGTATATTTCTCCACCTGCAAACAATCAAAGCTAATCGGAGACAATAGCATTATCGAACTAGTGAGGCCCAAACATATTTAGATATAAATCATATCGTAGGAGAGCACACTGGTAAAGGAAAATTGGAGCAGTACTTATTACGCTGCTCTCCAAGGTAAGCCTATGTCATTCAATTTTGACAGGCATAAAAATGTATCTGTATGTGTTGACACAACACAACATTTTAGGATAAACAGAGTCTTTTTATTGGCGATAAAAGATTGGGTACTATTTACCAGATTCTTGGACAATCGGGCCTTCTGACCCTTGAGAGGTATGATCTCTCATTAGTATAAAAAATAATACTCTATTTAACATTCGTGATTATCTGTCCAAGCTACATCCCAATTGGAAGATGTTGGATAGTTGACGGATTTTGTGGGCACTCAGTATTCAGATGAGTCACACACGAATGTCCTTAATCATGTCATAACCCATCCGTTGTACCCCAAACATCATATATGGTTGTTATATGAAGTTCTCAAGCCACAAGTCAAGTTTTGTGCGAAACGAAGATCGTCAAAATGAGCTGTGTTTTGATCATGGACATCGAGAATAAATATTCTTAATCTCATTGTTAATATTTTCATTCTTATGACTGCGAAGCTCTCGATAAAATTTCAAGTCAATCGAACATAGTTTGATAAGGCGATCACACTTGTCACCATAAATAAGTCGGGAGATAATTTGGGAAATGAACTCCACCACTATGTCTGAAACTTTCCAAAATGACACCTTGAACGAACAAAGATCAAACTTCCCAGTACGTGCTTTTGGGGTTCGAAAGCGAGCACTTTTTCTTCGCAACTGATGAAGCGATTTCCGGCGTGGCTCGATTGACAACCTGCAAAACAAAAAAGACTAAAGGACACCGGTGTGGTGTTAGCCAACCAGCCTCCAATGTCTAAGTCAGTGGATTTGTCGAGAGAATGATATTACTCAAGTAAATAGGTATGCTAGAAATGTACCGAATTATCATTACCAGAGGTGTTTATCATTCGTGCTGGTTGACTCCTTTAGGACTAGGAGCCTTAACTCCTTGCTAGCCAACCAATCCCCTGAATTCCTTATCACTGTAGGTCTCCTAGACCCATTCGAATTTAGTCTCCTAAGGCATTTGGATTCTAAGGGATAAGTCTCTTAAGGCCTTGACCTTATCTTCCCATATTTATCCTTATGTATTAGGTGTTTGAGTCCCTTGGAACTCAAGGCCTTGCTAGAATTGTTTATTAGATTGTTTGTTCCACAATGTGAAGTATGGCCTAGCTGGCATGACCTCCTGTGGTCAGTTTATCTCTATCACTCCCCTATTTATGAGGAATTGGGCTGAGCATAGAAGAAGAAACACCTTTTTAATTTTGGCGGTTATTCCCCCCTTCATTCTTCGTGCCACATTAAATGTTGGCTTCACGGGACACTTTGTGGGCTACATGACCAAATTGCCACCGTAGGTTGTGCCTTTTAGCAAATGGCTGAGATTACTCTTTGGGGGAGAGGAAAAACCCCTGGCCCCTCATCTCCCTTGACACTTTTTCAATTTTCCTCTATCAATTCTTCATTCCTTGAGTGTTTTTCAGAGAGAAATCTGATCTTCCTAGTGGGTACGTCACCCTTCTTTCTTTTCACTTTACCGCTTAGTTCATGATCTTCCTCTTAGGTACGTCACCCTTCTTTCTTTTCACTTTTCCGCTTAGTTCATGTATTTTGACTCCAATTTAGAGCCCATTGATCCTATAAACCCAATCGATCCCGACTCTAAAACTCATTGAGATTTTGTTTTCACTGATTGACTCATTTCACAGCCAACAAATACTATTGTCCTTGTAGTCTTGATTTTGCTATTGTCCTTGTATTCTTGATGTGGCCCCTCTGTCTTCGTGTTCACAAAATGACGTTTACAGAGATCTCTATTATTTCTCCGATTCTAATTATGGTCTCGCATGTGCCCTAGGAATGGAACATGATGAAAACAAAGGAAACCCAAATCTTTTTACAAATTTAAATGAAGAAATCGATGACGATTCTCAACCTTTGATTGGTCTTAGCAGTAGGGCTTTAGTTTCTAGGCCCGAAAATCAAGTTTCCGTAGTTTATTCCAAAGTTCTTTCTATAGATATGGGCCAATTCGTTGCAATTGATTTATCCTCTTCCGTCACTGTAGATGATTTAGATTTTGTTAGGGCTATGTACCAGATTCCCAGTTCGGCCACTCTCAGGGTTCCTGAGAGCTCAGAACATGCTTGCTCTAGCCTCAAGGACGAGGTTTGTTTGTCCTATGGGGCTTTTATGGGCGGTCTTCGCCTTCCTTTCCCCCACATTGTTCGGGAAGTTCTGAATCATTTCGGACTTACCCGTGCCCATATTGTGCCTAATTCCTGTAGGCACTTGAGAGGATGTGCTGCCCTTTAGGCAGCTATGTCTGATAACTGTACTCCCTTGACCCTTGAGGTCTTCCTCAGTTTGTACCAAGTAAAAGAATCCCGCAGTGGGTGTGGCTAGTGGTAATTTTCCCAAAGGGATTGGAAGTCCAACCTTATCACTGGCATCCCCTCTTCCAACATGGAGTGGAAACATAAATTCTTTTTTGTGGGGGTTGTCAGATGGGAATTTCCGAGCCAGGACGATGCTTATACTTCCCAAGTTCATCGTACATGGGGATTTCCTGCTGATGAGAGTAAGTACTCTATGTGTTTTTGGACTTGCCTGAGTTATATTTCTTTTACAACTGCATTTCCTGAATTCAGAGATGACTTCTTGCCTCACCTTTCTCAGGTTGTGGTAAGTTTGATCTTTCCAAGGAGAAGGAGAAGGAGGTGACCAAAGCTAACGCGTATATAAATCATCATTTTCTCTGCTTGTCACATTTGAGACGCTTGCCACCTACTTGTTTGGCCCGAAAGTAAGAAGTACGACTCTTGCCCTTGAGAGAGGTATCTTATCTTATTTTAATTTAGAGCTTCCTCTTCCAAATTAACTCATCTCTGTTTTTTTTTTACTGTCTTGTTCAACTGACACAGGAGAAGGAATCCAAAAGACCAACATTAACAAATAGATGCTCGCCAAGCTGAAGGCTTAGAGGAGCAAACTCGCTCCTGGGTGGGCAGCTGGGAAGAGGAGGAGGAAGAACCCTGAAGTTGATGTCTCAACCTTTGTGGATTTTGGGGTATTGACTTCTTCTTTTGACCCCTTGTAATAGAGAAGGAGAAAGAGGGGAGAAAGAGAAGGCTCCCAAGAAGTTGAAGAGCATAGCCAAGACCTCTGCTGCTGTTTCCCAGCCTCTCAATCTTCATGATGATAGCCCTTCTCTTTTTCTTAATAGTAATTTATGCTTTAAGCTATTGAGGTCTATACCCTTCCCTACTGACCAGAAGATTTTGGAGGTTGTTGACCCCAAAACTCTGGGCTTTGATATTGTTGCCGACCTTGGTTAGGTAGATTTTTCTCATCTTCTTTGCTCTGAATTTTTATTTAGCTTATCTTGCTTGTTCTAACTAACTACCGTCCCTCAGACTATCCTTCGTGCCCTCCACCTCACCAACCACCGTGTCAACCTCGAGGAACCGCGTGAAAAGTAATTGATTGCTAGGAGCAGCTGGTTAGGGAGAACAATAGGTTTTCTGAGAAGCTCAAGTTAGCCAATCTTAATGAGCTTAAAGCCGATCAAGCTCTTATAGAAGTAGTGGAAAGGGCAATTTCTTTTGAGGATGCGGTAAAGAACCGAGACATCAAGATTGACTCCCCCAAGGTGTAGCAGACTGAGATGGAGAAGAAGGTTTCTGAGCTGAAGGAGTGGGCTGAGAAGGCCCATGCCAGTGTTATCAAAGATTTGTTGGCCTCCCTAGAATACGCTAGGCTCGCAACTATGAGTTAGTTTGAGGGGTTTGAGGACATGAAGCGTCAGTGCATGAAGAAGTTTCCAAACATAGATTTTTCTATGTTTGAAATGGATGATGAGACTACCTCTGTGGTCAATGGTGGAGAGGATGATTAGACTGCCGATGCATATCAAAAGCCCCTTTTCAACCTACTAACCTCCCTCAAGGTCAGTCTTCTATCTAGGTTGTAGAGCCCTCAGCAGTGGGGAATCAAACAAGAGATGGCTAGCCCAAGGATGCTTCCACTCAAACCTGAAGTTTGGTTTTTAATTTTTATTATTTGAGAGTTGAGAGAGAATATTTTTGCAACATTTTCTAATTTGTAATAACTCTCTACTATTCTTGCCCCTCCTCTTCTATGCTTGCACAATTATTAATTTGCAACACTTTTGCCTTTGTGGCATTTTTGACTTCTTGCCATGTTTATGTTTTTTTGAAGATATTTACTGCCTTAGCATTATTTTATTCTTCAAACATTTTTGCATCGTGGTCATGCCTTGGGAGTCTTTGCAATGCTTTTTATGGCATTCATTTTTATGTGTTGCTATGTGATGTGTTGTATCTCTACTCCCGCAAGTTTCAAGTTATGGACATAGTTGTACACTTGTATTTAATTGAGGCACATAGTTTGATTAGACTTTAGCACCTCGTTGTATTGTCATTTTGTTAATCCCATGGATTGTTCCTTAGCGTGTTGAGTAGACTTTGCTTGCTAAGTCTTCTTAGTCCTAACCTTTTAGTTCTACAGATCTCTTGGAGTCTGGGTCGAGTTGGCTTGTAGGCCATATCTTTGGACTTTAGTGTTATTGATTCTGCAACGTCCATTGTTGAGGTTGGACATAGTAGGGGTATTAACCCTCACTTGGAATTATAGTCCCTTGAGACTTAAAATCATCTATTTTGGTGTTTGTAGGGGCATTTTATTGAATTACTGAATAACATAAACTTTAAAAGTTTAATCTACACAAAGTAATATAAAATACATGAATTGAATAAGCATAAACTAATCATAGTACTTCTTGAGATGTTCAACATTCCAAGAATTTGGCACTTCCTTTTCCCATAGGGTGGCTAGCCTGTAGGCCCTAGCTTTAGAGTGCCTTAAAATCTGGTAGGGTCCCTCCCAATTTGGGCAGAGCTTCCCCACTCTTCTTCTTGTAAGATCAACCTTCCTTGAGGACAAGGTCTCCAGTTCTAAAATCTTTGGGCTTGACCAAGAAATCAAGGTACATGGCCATCCTATGTTGATAAACTACTACCTTGGCAGCAACTACTTCCCTTTTTTACTCAATGAGATCTAACTTTTTCCTGAGGTCGTCCTCATTATTCTGTCAATCAAGAGAGACTATTCTATAGTTTAGAAGGTTGACCTCTACGAGGACCACTGCTTCTGCTCCAAATGCCATGGAATGTGGTGTTTTCCTAGTAGCCGTCCTAGCGGTTTTCGTATAAGCCCACATCACTGAATTCAACTCTTTTGGCCAAGCTCCCTTAGAAGCTTTTTGCCTTTTCTTGATTCCCTTCTTAATCTCTATTGGTGATCTTAGCTTGGCCATAGGCCTTTGGGTAACCTTTAGAGGTATAATGTACATGCACTCCCTTAGAGGTGCAGTACTGCCTGAATTTTGCGCTATCAAATTGAATTTTGAGATCAGTAAAAAAAAACATGGGCAGCTCGAAACGACATATAATATTCTTCCATATGAAGTCAATAATTGCCTCAGTAGTAATAGTGGCTAGTGCCTTGAAGTAGTCTATTGCTACTATTGCATATTGGATTTGGCCTTTACCTTTTGCGAGTGAGCCAATTAGATCCAGCCCCACAGGGCAAAGGGCCATGGCCTCCTCATTGGGGTAAGAATTATTGGTGGTTGGTGAGGTATGTTAGCAAACTTCTGGCACTTGTCACATTTTTTGACTAGGTCCGAGCAGTCTCGTTGCATAGTTGGCCAATAGTATCCCAACCTCATGAGCTTGTATGCCAGCATTCAACCACTATGATGGCCTCAACAAATTCCTTTGTGGACCTCCCTCATCGCCTATTCCACCTTAGTTTTGACTAGGCATCTTAGGTAGGGTTGGGTAAAACTCCTTCTATAAAGGACATCCCCCATTAGGGCATACCTGGATGCCCTGATCCTAAGTTTTCAAGCTTGATCCTTGTTAGATGGGACCGCTCCGTGCTTAATGTCACGCTCTCATTTTTACAAAACATAAATAAAAGAGATGCTAGGTAACAATTAAACATGGAGGGAGGTCAATTTCACTTCCAATTTCATTGATCAAGAAATCTAAGTGGGAAAAACCCACACAATTTGGGGAAAACATGAATTTCAATGGAATTGGAAGCTAAGAACAAGGTTTATGCAATAAATCACAAGCATACAACTAGAGAGAGTAGAAATTGTTCCCCTACCTCAAGATTTTGCTTGAAAATGGAAGATGAATGAAACCCTAAGTGTAGAAACCCCTAAATCCCGAATTTGGAGCTCTTGGTGTGAATACATGGCAAGCTCCGTTGAGTGCGTGGAACGTGAAAATGGCCTTGGTTCTTGAAGTGGTTGAGTGAGGAGGGAGCAATTTGAGCTTGGAGGTGTAACAATGGAGGAAAGAGAGGAGAGAGGGGGTCGGTCGGGTGGAGAGGGAAGAGACGGTGTTATGTTTTGAGCAAAGTTCCTCCATACACTACACTTATATCCTTCTAATTACACTACACACCCAAATGTGACTTGTGTATATAATATGTGACCACAATACTTATTTTCATAAACCAAACTTAAGTAAAGATTTACTTTAATTTATTTATGAAAATAAGGAAGTACCCCCCCCCCCATTTGGAAACAATGGCATTTCCAAAATTTTGAAATTTTAATCACATCAAAAATCTCATCCCTTCACTTTTAGTACAAAACCAAAAAACGGCACATTTTTCTCCGAAGAAAATGGGTGAAAGATGACTTTGCTTTACTAAAAAATAACTTCCGATTATACCGTTGTGATTAGAAAAGTCCAAGGAACAATTACCGGGACTTTTTATCGGCCAAATCGAAACTTCTCCAAAAAGTGATTGTTTTTTTTTTACACGGGTCCTTACATTCTACCCCCCGTAGAAAATTTTGTCCTCAAAATTTCACGTATCAATGCATGAATATGCAACATGTGATATTGTGAACACCCCGCGGGAACGCGTTATGTGTCCACAAAATTGAAGTTTGGTTTGAAAAATGGTTTTGATTGGTTGAATCGAGTCGCCACCCGGATTTGAGGACCGTACCCGAGAAACCGTTTGAAAAATGACTCTTTTGCCCTTGAAATGGAAAATGCTTTACCGGTCTCCAAAATGAGATTTCTCGGGTCCGGGAGCTAGGTTACGTGAGGGGAAGGAATTTAAAGCACCCCTCACGCCCGACACATTTACCGGTCTCTACTAAATGTTTGAAAAGATTTTGAAAACATTGTTTAAACGGACTTCTAACACAGATTTATGCGAAAGCACGGCAAATACATCAACAAGATTAATGAAATATGGGTGGATGCTTGTGCAAAATGTTATGTATGGATGGTTTATATGCAAAAGATGCTAAAATTACACTAAATAGCCCCCAAACTGCCTTTAGATGCGCCAGAAATTGATCACAAATACTCAAACCATCACACCTGGATTGCAATCTGGGCACCTGGATTAGGCAGATCCAGGCACCTGGATTCAATCCAGGCGCCTGGATGGCCTCCCAGACAGCAAACTCAAAACTCCATTTTTGACAGGAAGCACCAAATGCAATGCTTTTAACTAACTCATATGCACTCTAAAAGGTGTATAACAACACAATAGCAAACTTGAACCTTAAATTTAACTCAAATGCATGATATGAGCTTAAAAGAAACTTGATTTTGAATGATTTTTTGAAATATACACAACAAATGCTAATGAAGAACTTCCATTTTTGTGAAATTTGAAACCTTTCCAAACTCTTAACTAGTATGAAGAACTAGTAAGAGCTTGGATGGTATCCCCTGAGGGCCTTTTGAGCACAATGGTAGAAAAACTACCTTGAAACTTGATTAATGGACTTGGTTGATTGATTTTGGGGATTTTTGGTGATTATATGAACTGAACTTTAGCTTCTAGAACTATATAGGACTGATTGTAGGTGTTTTGGTTGAAGTTTGGTTGATGGGAGTGAATGGATGATGGATTAATGGGGGAAGAAGGTGGTTTTTGGGGTTGAAAATGAATGGGATTGAGAGGGATTAACTAGGATGGAGTTTCTGGAAATTTTTGCAGCAGCATAACAGTTAGAAAAGAGGGTGGAGAGCTGGTCCTCTAAATGGAGGAGGAGAGGTGGGTATTTATAGCCAAAGGAAGGGTCAAAATGGGTCATTTGAACCCTTAGAGGTGAGGTTCAAAGGGTCACCAAAATACCTTACTCTCTTTCAACAATATTTTGCAGAAAAATCCCTGAAAGATCCTCAAGACGCTCCTCCCCACTCACTTGAACTTGGGCAGCAAGTACCTGGAGTGAGTCCAGGCGCCTGCATTAAGGCAATCCAGGCGCCTGGATTGAGTCCGGGCGCCTGGAATAGGGGAATCCAGGCGCCTGGATGGCGATACAGCACAAAATTCCAAACTTCGCGGGGCCATTCCAGGTGCTACCGAACTCCGTTTTGCGCATGGTTTGAAGCGTTGGAAAGCTTATCAAGTCTACTTTCTAACCCAAGTGGTTTGAACCCAATATGATTTGTACATCAAAATATGTGACCATTTTACCCTCAGAAGGTCGGAAGAATGAATCGTTTCGGTAAAATGGGCATATCTCCCTCATTTCAAAATGGATTGGGATGTGTTATATATCGAAAAAGAGGGTTTTGAGTGTACTAGAAGGTGGTGCAAGATTGGGTTTATTTTGGAAAGGTTTAAGAGGGGTTTTCAAGTTCACAATCAAGCTCCGTGTGCTCTTATCAGGCATATTCATCATCGGGGATGCCAAGGACTTTCATGGGTTCAAATTGGGGTGTCTACAGATATGTATGACATGCAACCGTATTGCTAACCGTATCCAACACCGTATCAAAGAAATGCAAAACTTTCAAAGTGTAAACTCACATAGATTATGCGGTAATCAAGTCCGCATATTTCTCTTTCATTTCATCTTCCCGTTCCCATGTGGATTCCTTGCTACCAAAGTTATTCCACAAGACCCTCACCAATCAAATCGTTTTACCCCTTAGCACTTTCTCCTTCGTATCCACTACCCGTATCGGTTTCTCTCCATCGGACGCATCCGCCTCTAGCTCTAATTCGGACCATTCAAGCACATGCGACGGATCCGGCTCATACTTCTTCAACATGGAAACGTGAAAAACATCATGAATGCCCGACAACCTTTGCGGTAGCGCCAATCGACACGCGACTTCCCCAATCCGCTCTATGATATCAAATGGCCAATATAACGTGGTGATAATTTACCCCCTCGTCCGAATTGACTCAATAACCGGCGCAGTGATATCTTGAGAAACACATGGTCTCCCACCTCGAATGACAATGGTCATCTACGTCGATCAACATAACTCTTTTGGCGACTTTGAGCGGTAAACAAACGTTGGCGAATCACTTTGATCTTCTCGGTGGTTGCCTCTTGCGCGACCTTAAGCCTCTTGCGAATGAAACTCATACTCTCCGTGGTTTCGGTAACTAACTCGGGCCCCACAATGGTAGTTTCACCCAATTCGGACCAACATACCGGCGATCTACAAGGCCTACCGTATAATGCCTCAAAAGGCACCATCTCGATTGGTAACTATTGTTATACGCGAATTCGACCAATGGTAAATGATCCTCCCAACTACCCCGAAAATCCATCACGCATGCCCGTAGCATATCTTCTAAAATTTGGATCATCCTCTCGGATTGCCCATCGGTTTGTGGATTATATGCGGTGCTAAAAAGAAAATTCATACCAAGTGCGGATTGCAAACTTTGCCAAAATCGAGCGGTAAAGCGCGGAACTCTATTGGACACAATGGAAACCGGAATCCCATGAAGTCGGATTATCTCCCGAATGTACAAACGACTAAGTGACTCGACCGTATCGGTAACTTGAATCGGTAGAAAGTGCGCGGTCTTGGTCAATCGATCCACAATAACCCATATGGCATCATGCCCCCTCGGCGATCTCAGCAAACCCGTCACGAAAGCCATAGTCACGTTCTCCCACTTCCATTCGGCTACAGGTAATGGTTGTAATTCCCTCGCGGGTCGTTGGTGTTCCACTTTCACTTGTTGACACGTCAAACACTTAGAAACAAAGATGACGACGTCCCTTTTCATCCCCGGCCACCAAAATTGCCGACGCAAATCGTTATACATTTTCGTCCCGCCCGGATGCACGGCTAACGGTGAATGGTGAAACTCTCGCAAGATTTTCTCCCGACACGAGATAGGTACAAAAAGCTTCCCTTGAAAACAAACACTTAGATCGGCGTGAATCATCCAACCCTCGCTTGCCTCTCCGCTAAGAAATTTAGCACGAAATACCCCCGCTTCCTCGTCATTTTGTTGGGCTTCAATCACACGACTAGATAAAGTTGAATGCACGGTAAGATTACACAAAGTTACCCCTTCGCGGACTTCTTTGCAATGAAGTGCGTAAAACCCCAAGTCTTTCATCATCTTCCACTCATCGATAACTAGACTCGCCAAACTCGCCGGTTTCCTACTCAATACGTCCGCTACCATGTTTGCCTTACCCGGATGATATTGGAGATCAAAGTCATAGTCTTCTATGTGCTCCATCCAACGGTGTTGCCTAAGGTTCAATTCTTTTTGGAAGAACAAATACTTCAAACTCTTGTGATCCGAAAATACCTCAAATTTCTCGCCATAAAGATAATGCCTCCAACTCTTCAATGCAAAAACAACGGCCGCCAACTCTAAGTCATGAGTGGGATAGTTACGCTCATGTGTCTTAAGTTGTAGAGACCCATACGCCACAACTCGCCCATTTTGCATTAACACGCAACCAAGCCCTTCCCGTGACGCATCGCAATAAACGGAGTAGCCAACTCCACGCTTGGGCACAATCAAGATAGGTGCGCTAGTCAACCGTTTCTTCAACTCTTCGAAAGCCGACTCACACTTGTCGTCTCACACAAACCGTGTCCCCTTACGTGTCAATCGTGTCATTGGTGCCGCTAATCGAGAGAAATCAAGAACAAATCGTCGGTAATACCCGACCAAGCCCAAAAAGCTCGGAATCTCAAACACACTCTTAGGATTCTCCCAATTCAAAACCGCTTCTATCTTGCCCGGATCTACGGAAACCCCATCCTTCGATACCACATGACCCAAGAATTTAACCTCGGACAACCAAAACTCGCACTTGCTCAACTTAGCATACAACCGGTGCTCTCTCAAGAGTTCAAGAACAATGGTGAGGTGAGATTGGAGATCTTCCTCGGTGGGTGAATAAATGAGAATGTCGTCAACAAAAACCACGACAAACCGATCAAGATATGATCAAAAAATGTGATTCATCAAGTCCATGAAAGTAGCGAGAGCATTAGTGAGACCGAAAGGCATGACCACGAACTCATAATGGCCATATCGAGTACGAAAGGCGGTTTCGGAATATCCTCTCGACGAACTTTAAGTTGGTGATAACCGGACCTCAAAGCAATTTTGGAAAAGCAAGTTGCACCCCTTAGTTGATCAAATAAGTCATCAATTCTAGGCATGGGATACTTGTTCTTAATGGTGACCCAGTTTAGCTTACAGTAATCGATACACAAACGGAGAGACCCATCTTTCTTTTGTGCAAAAAGAGCTGGTTGCTCCCCACGGCGAAGTACTAGGGCGAATGAAGCCTAAATCTTGTAACTCTTGGAGTTGGGTTTTCAATTCCCTCAACTCGGCCCGTGCAAAGCGATAAGGTGGCATAGAAATAGGTGCGGTGCCCGACAATAGATCTATCGTGAACTCAACCTCGCGCTCGGGTGGCAAACCCGGTAACTCTTCCGGAAAAATGTCCGGAAAGTCACAAACGACCATCGATAACTCCCCACGAGTGGACAAATCCTCATCTAATGTCAAACTCGCTAACAGGCACACAATCGATTCCCTTTCCCGAGACCCACACAAATACGGCTCTAGTGGTTCCCGATGCACCCCGGAAAACTCAAAACAACCTCCTTCCGGCGGACAAATATGGACTCGGTGCTTGAAACAATCAATGGTCGCGTGAAAAGTCGATAACCAATCCATCCCCAAGATGAGATCGAACCCGGACATACCCAACACGATGAAATCAAACAAGAACCGACGATCAAGGATTACCAACTCACAACCCCGACATATACGGTCTAGCGGAGTTCTACCACCCAACGGTGTGTCAACAAACAATGAAGGACTAAGCTCCTCAGTTGCTAACTCTAGTGCACGTACAAATGATGAGGCAATGAAAGAGTGTGATGGTCCATAATCAAACAAAACCTTAGCAAAGGAGTTGAAGAGATGAAAAGTACCCCTCACAACTGAAGTCTCTGGCGTCTGAGTAGTAGTGAAAGGAGGTGGTGGTGGTGTGGTTGTAGTAACGACGTAGGTTCTGCCCTGAACTGTCTGAACTGGTGTGGACGAACTCGCCCCCCTGTCACCCCGTGGCACCTGAACTATGGTGGTCTAACGGTAGTGTGGCTGGCTCTGTGTGCCCCTCTGCTGCTGACTGAAACTCTGTCCACCTCTAGGTTGCTGGACCGAGCCCAACTCGCTACGAGAAACCCCTCTCTATGGACAATACTTGGCGACGTGGCCAAACCCGTGACACTCAAAGCAAGCCCCCGAAGTTTGAGAACGCGGTGGTGGAGGAGGCCGAGACTGAGACCGAAGCTGAGGGCAGTTAGCCCGAACGTGCCCCTCCTGTCGACAATAAAAGCAAGTGGCCTGAGGTCTAGAAGAGTGAGAAGATGGTCCTCCAAAACCCGAAGCAACAGGTGTATGAGAGCCCGATCGGCTCGGTGGTGGTGGAAAAGTATCCCTCTGTCTCTTCCTACTCTGACTCCTATAGCTCCCCGTAGTCACACTCACATTCCCGGTCGAGTGCCTATTATCCGAGCCCCATGAATTCCTCATGCATCCCTCGGCAACTCTAAGCTCCTCGCTAGCTCAACTATCTCTGTGAATGAGTTCAACTAGCTACTCATAACAAGCCTCTTAACGGATGAATGCAACCCCTTTTCAAATCGGCGACATTTCAATACCTCGGTGCTAATCAACTCTGGCACATATCGGCCCAAGGATTGGAACTTGAGCGCGTATTCACTAACGGTCATGCTCCCTTGCTCGAGCCTCTCAAATTGCTCTCTCAAGTTATCGCGGTAAGATTGGGAAAAATATTGATTCTCGAATAAAGCCTCAAACTCCGCCCATGTGATGTTCTCGACATCCGGCTCCACAACATGCCTAGCCTCCCTAGCGGCTCTCCGTGCATCCCTACGTGACGACAAGATAGACTCCCACCATACGTTTGGCTCGCCGAAGAGTTGGCAATCCACCAAGCGGACCTTAGTGGTGTCACTGTGAAAGTAGAATGTTAAAGGTTATTTAGTCTTTTAGTATAATTAGGGTTTGTTTGGCATTCTTGTGGTTTCATGTAATACCTAAGGGTAGTTTGGTCATTTTGTGTTATTAGGGCTTCCTAGGTTTTCTATTTAAGCATTGGTTCTTCTTGTAATCTACACACCACATATATGCAATACACTTTGGTTTTGTATCTCTCTCTCTAGAAATGTCACATGGTATCAGAGCAGGCATTGGATGATCCTGATGAACTCCAGCCGTCTCCCTCCATCTTTGTCTCTTTCTCCTTCAGCATCGCAAGCAGCAGCAGCATCACACAGCAACAGCAGTGAATCTTTCCCTCCTTGGCATCTCTCTTTCCCTTTCAGCATCTTTTCAGCAGCAGCAGCATCTTCGCATCCCTTCGCGCAGTACTGTTCATCGTCTACAGTAGCATCTCCTTCCTCTTTGTAGTAGCAGCAGCAGCAAACAGCATCATACAACAGTAGCAGCAAACCTTCGCCTGATGCCGGAGCTTCGTCTGCCTCCGGCGACCGTCGCCGGAGCTCCATCAATCTCCGGCGCCCCCCGCCGGAGCTCCGGTGACCTCCGAAAAGCCTTATTTGATGGTGTAAACCTCAGATCTGAAAACCCCAGTCTGTTTTGGCACTCCTCTGCACTCCGGCAGCCACGCCGGAGCTCCGACAACATTTGATGGCTTCTTTTTGGGCAATTTTTTGTGTATTCTGCACTGTACATGGCTATTTTGGCCCTGGTTTTTGAATCTGAACCCTCTTTGAACTTATTGGCACCCCTCTCCACTCCGGCATTCTCGCCGGAGCTTTGTCAGCCTCCAGCGACCCTCACCGGACCTCCATCAGCATATCTCCTCTCTCTGTCGGTCTCTCGCAGTAAATCTCTGAATCCTTTTTTGCATATGAACCTTTTGAACCTCTTATGCACCTTCTGACCTCTGTTGAACTTTCTGAACCTCCGTACCCTCTGAAATCTGTATTGGTAATCAGATTTTGTATCTTTCTTCCTCGTATTTGTAGCCAAAATCTGTTTGGCATCGATTCTTCCTCCTTTTTGCAGTCGTTCGGCATCGGTTCTTCCTCCCTTTTGCAGATGTTCGACGTCGGTTCTTTTCTCCAATTTGCATCTGTTTGGCATCGGTTCTTTCCTTCTATTTGTAGTCGATATCTGTTCTTCCTCGTATCTGCAGCCGAGATCTGTTCGGCATCGGTTCTTTTCTCCTATCTGCAGCCGATATGTGTTCGACATCTGATCTACAGCCGTAATTTGATCAGCATCGGTTCCACTCATTTAAAGCCGTCTGGCATGGGTTCTCCTAATTTGCATCTGTTTTGGTTTACTTGCTTGGCAAACTCACGATGCTCTCCGGGTTTGCATCATGAGTTTGAGCGGGGGTGTGAAAGTACAATGTTAGGGTTGGTTTTGTAATGTTCTTTTATGTTAAGGGTTATTTAGTCTTTTAGTATAATTAGGGTTTGTTTGGCATTCTTGTGGTTTCATGTAATACCTAAGGGTAGTTTGGTCATTTTGTGTTATTAGGGCTTCCTAGGTTTTCTATTTAAGCATTGGTTCTACTTGTAATCTACACACCACATATATGCAATACACTTTGCATTGTATCTCTCTCTCTAGAAATGTCACAGTCACTAGTAATGTCCATAACATCGAAACATTTTCTCATCTCCGCAAGCCAATGGTTGGCATCAAGCGGATCCCCGGATTTCCCGTCAAATTGTGGAGGATTCAACTTGCCAAATTTCTCGGCAATCTCCATAGCGCTAGGTGTAGGATTCCCTCGTGGTTGGTTGATGGCGGTGGTAAGAGCGGTGACCAATTAGGCCAAAAGTGGCCCTTGAGGATCTTGTGCCCCCATTTCGCGCCTTTCCTCATCCCTCGGATTTTCCCCACGTTGACTAACTTCAACCTCAACCCGTTGATTACGGCGACCGCACCCTGTAGACACCCCAATTTTGGATACCCGTGCATGCCCGATGACGAATGAAACGTTTAAACCACCATGGAACTTGGCCAGGAAAATTGGAAACTCAGCCTTACAAGCCGTGCGGCTCCTGTTATAGGCCGTACGGTTCTTCCTTCTTCAGACAAGCCGTGCGGCTTGCCTATATAAGCCGTGCGGCTTCCTCATACAAGCCGTGCGGCTAGTGTTGTTATCTCTGAAAAATTCTTGACAGGCCAGCTCAAGGAATATCATCATCTCACCACCGCCGAATATCATGATGTTTATTCCCTCATTTTCGGTTATAAATGGAGGCTTCCTCCTCACAGCAGAAAAAAGGACCAAGAAAAACCATCCCGAGAGAATTTCTGCTTGATTTTCCGGCCAAATTTCCGTCCGAAACCACCAACAAACTCCCTCAAAACTTCACCTTCTATTCCACCTCAATTCCTCCATACCATTCCCGTTCGTACTAAACCTCGATCACATAAGTCCGAATCCGAAGAATCCGAAGTTTTCAATCTCCGTTTCGAGTTCCCGAAAGGTATAAACTGTTTTCGAGCTTCGATTTTTAAATCGCAGCTCCCCGAGGGCATCCCCGATTTGATAACTGTTTCAACAACCGTATATTGACTCGGTAAATTATTTTCAGAACAAAAACCGGCTTTTCGGAGCCGTATCGGGCGAGTTTTCTCGATAAAACGCACGATACGATCCGTACCGGAAATAAATTTTACTTCAACAACTTGTTTACAAACAAAAACAATCTATTTGGAGTTGATTTGAAGAAGAAAACCAGGTTTTAAACGGATTTTGGGCACACTGCCCCCAAAACAAAATTTTTGCAAAATAACTTGCGCACAAGCCGCGCGGCTTGGCACGACAGCCGCACGGCTCCTGTGTAGGAGCCGCGCGGCTCCCATTTAAATCAAAATTTTCTCTCTGTTACTCCTCTGTTCGTACTCTGTTTCCCTGATTTCTCTGTAACTTTTCTCATTTATTACACCTCTCACCCTCTATTTTCTTGTTATTATGATTTAGTTCTCTTTGTTTAAATTTTATTTCCGTTATTGTTTCATTGTTATATTCGTATATTTGTTTAAAAGGTTTCTATAAAAAAATATTTTCTACAAAAATCCCACAAATCATTTAGTAAAGACCGAGAATTTCTCGGGCGAGCGGGGTGCTTTTTTTAATAAAACCTTCCCCGCGCGTAACCTGGCTTCCGAATCCAAAAGAATCTTTTCGTGAACCAAATCCCTTTCCAAAACGGCATGAGAGTCAACAATCATTTTTTTAAAACGGTTTCTCGGGTACCAAACATTTTCTAAATATTAAACCCCGGGTGGCGACTCATTTGTTTTGTTTTTAGCGTGGATCTCACCGTCCACAAAATGGCGACTCTGCTGGGGAATTTTAAATTAATTCTTATTTTGGTATTTTACACATGTAAAACTACCCCCGAAAGCTTGACAAAAAGAACACGCCCCGCGTGATCGAGAAAGGAATGGTGCAATAACAGGGCTACGCCCGACCAATCCGGACTGGAGCTTTCCCGGTAGTTTGCCTGTGCGAAATTTCACAATAAAAATTAATTTATCTGTGAGCCAAACTTGAAAAATAATTGTGGGATTTTTTTTTTTTTTTGAAAATATTTTGTTATCGAAATTTTTGCATTGCATGTGCATCGATGTTGGATAAACCCCGCTGTTGCGTCTTGGTTACCTTACCCGGCTTGCCGGTGTTAGGACATCCCAAGACTCTCGGCAACCCCGGACGATGATGAGTCAGCCTGCCGTTCGACCTTTGCCATGCAGTACACTTGGCACTGGGAGGCAAATATTGACTCTAGTCTAGGGAACCCCCTTTCAACCAAAACCCGGCCTTTTGCATGTAGTAAACCATAGTACCTTCCAACCTAGGACAAAGATCCACAGAATTAGACTACCTGTTATATCCTGTTTACCTGCTATCTTGCTTATCTGTCATCCTGTTTAACTGTAACCTTGTTTATCTTTTCTACGTACGTTTTGTTTATTTGTTAACTGTTCACTCGTTTTGTATATATCACTCATCAACACATTGTCTCTATCTTACATGCATGCACATAGGAACTTTGCCGTAGGTTATTGCATCACATCCGCATTCATAAGGATTGTCCCGACAACCGCGCGTTGTGTCGGATATACGATAATTCCCTTTTAAAAAAAAAAAAGTCAAAAACAGAAAATCAAAAAAAAATGCTACAACTGGCTCTGTTTCCCAAAATGAAATTCAGATTTCCTTTGTGGTAGAGTCATCATGTCTGGATCACCATACAAGCGGTTCAAGTCTACCCTCACCACCCATCAAGGGGCACCCGTGTGGATAATTGATGAGGTTTTGCCCGAGCAACCTCCATGCAAGCCGGAAGAGCCTCAGCCAGGAAAGCTCAACGTAGAAGACCATATGGGGGAAGAACTCAATCAGAAACTCAGTTTGTTGGCTGAAGCCAACTTACCAGGAGTATCCCTCCAGTGGGACGATCATGAAGGATGGAAATTCTGTTTCCCAGAAGGACCAGAGCCAATGCCAGAAAAGATCACCTTAATGATGGAACAAGACAACGAGGCACTCGCAGCCATGCCACCCGTGAAATACTTTGATGCCAACGGCCAGCCTGTCTACTACTTCGAAGACCCAATCACAGGCCACAAGTATTGGGACGAGTGCGAATGTAATGTTTGCTTCGCAGATTGCCTTCTCAATAATGACGGCATGACCCCACAACAGCTCAAGGATCAATGCGAGAAGGAAGATCCTAAGGGAAAAGGAAAAGCCAATGAAACAGGATCCTCTACAGGGTCGGCATCCCCAAATCACCTCTCCTCTTGAAAGCAAGCTTTCAGAAGTGATTGCGTAAAGAACAAATCCAGCCAGCAGGGCTTCTTTTGAAGAATCAGGTTAACATAGGATTCTTGTCTATTATCGAGTCTGTTGCAATTTAGTTACCGAGTCTGTTACTGTTTAATTATCGAGTCTGTTGCCAGATGTGAATATCTATCAACTCAATCCAGCCAGCAGGGCTTCTTTTGAAGAATCAAGCCAGCTTGTGATTCTTATCGCCTTTTGATTATCAAGTTTGTCGCTAGCGAGTCTGTTGCCGTTTAATTATCGAGTCTGTGCTCAAATTTGTCGCGTCAGTTTGTAAAAATTCCTTAATGAAAAGATCTTTTGGGAAAAAGAGCCAAAACTTGTAGTCCTGAACTACGTCACGGCCTGATTCCCCTCCATGGGGATACGTAGGCAACCTCCGGTCCGGCCGTTGTTTCATAAATCAGGGGAATTTTAACATATCCTACATAATCAAGCGAGAAATGGGGCAATCCTTTCATGGATCATGCACATGCACAGGTTCTTTGTCACCTACATTACACACTGCATCCCTGAGTTTAATTTGTGCATATTCATCAGTACTAACCATTGGCAAGAAGAAGAAAAACCTCATACCGGGTTGGACTCGAATTCCCGAACAACGATTAGTTCGAACTGAGTCAAGAACAGAACAGTCAACCGAGGGTTTAGCCATGGCAGAAGAAACAGATGAAATTCAGCTGCTTAAGGATGCTCTAAAGGAACAGAAAACCAACAACGCCAAGCAAATGGCCCAGATGATGCTCATGATCCAGAAACTAACTTCTCAACTCCCACCGTCAGCAGGAGCCTCAGGTAGTCAGAAGATGGAATCAGTATTGGCTAAGCTCTCTAAGCTCGAGGAGTCTGTTCAGAAACAGGAGAAAATAGCAGCTACAGGAATCGATATGGAAAAGTTGTGCCTTTTCCCTGATGCAAAGCTCCCCGACAAGTTTAAACCAATGGACTGGGACAAGTTTGATGGCAGTGGTGACCCGAAAGCTCATCTGCAAACATACGTAGGTACTCTATCCATGTATGACGTTGGGAAGGATGCAATGGGCCAGATGTTCCAGCAAACTCTGACCGGGCCTGCACTCCGCTGGTTTCTAAATTTGGATATCTCCAAGAAGAGGACATGGGAAGATATTGGGGCAGCATTTGTCGCCCAATACAATTACAACATTCAACTTGAGATGACTATCCGAGAACTGGAGTCAACCAAGATAAGAAAGAATGAGTCCTTCGCTGACTTTGTTAAGAGATGGTGGGGAAAAGCCTCTCAGATGATGGAACGGCCATCAGAAAAGGAACAAATGAGGATCATCACAAGGAATCTGGAACCAGACTTCGCCAAGCACTTGGTAGTCTTTCAGACCACTGCTGACTTCAAGACTTTCTATGAAGCCGGTCTGGCAGTCGAAGATGCCCTCTGAAGCGGTATATTTGAGAAAGGTGAATCTGTCCCTAAACAAAGACGAGTTTACTCTGGCAATAGCAACACCTTTGTAGACACCCCAAAATGAGACATTCACGTACATGTTTAAAATCTCCAATGATAGAAAGAAATGCCCGGAAGGACTCTCGGATTGAAAATCCCAAAGTCAACTCAGTCAACAGTACCGTACGGTACTCATCTCTCACGCACGGCACTTCCCAAGCAATTTTTGAATTTTGGCGGCCAGGTGTGCCGCACGGCATAGCCAGTGCCGTACGGCACTGTCACTTGTCACCCAGTTTTTGCAGAGTGCCCAGCAGCAGCTCAAACTGTTGACAATCGCGACCCTCTGCTCATGATGATTTCTTGCGAGCAGAAGAAACCTACTTCCTAGCCATCATCATCTGATATGGTTTGCTTGACAACCAAGTTCACTCACGCCTATATAAACCGATTGATTCCGACAAGGAAGAGATCGGATAAGAAAGGGAGAAGAAAAAAAAATTGGTGAAAAATCAAAATGAAGTTCTGTCATTAAAATTTCACCAAACAACCTCTTTGTAGCCACAAATCTTCTTCATCCCTACTCACAACCTCCAGAAAATCAAACTAATCCCCTTTCAAAGCAAGACCCAATTCCGAAACTTCATTCCCTGTTTTTCGGCCTTGAGTCGTGGGGTTCATATCTTGAATTCGCCCAAGTTTAAGCCTTCAATCCTTCCTGCCGTTATAGCAAAGCAAAGCTAGAAGTCCAGAGGAGTTCAGAATACATTCGGAAGCTCAAAGAAGGCATTCAATCCGAAGATTTCCAAACCGAGGTATAAACCCGTCTCGCCAAATTCCTTAAGTTTGGTACCCTGAGGGGAGGGATACCAAGTATGGAATGATCTCTAATATCATCTCCATGCTTGATATGCCCATATCACAGTAAGGTCAGTCCAAATTCACACCTCCCGGTCGCGTCGTACGGCGAAAACATCGCCTCATACGGAGCGATTTAATGAGGAGGGACATTCCATACTTATACATACTGTTTTCCATTCAAAGTAGTCTAGTTTTTACCACATTTCATGTCTTGAATATGCTTGCATTTAATCATGTCGAAAATCCAGATTTTGAAACTGTCCTGCAGCCAACAGTGCCGCACGACACTCCCTCTGTACCGCACGGTACACCTGGAGTGCCGTACGGTACTCCTTTAAAAATTTGACCGTTGATTTGATGAACAGGGCCGTACGGTACATCCAGTATGCCGCACGACACTTTTTTCGTGTGAAAATTAAAATTTTGAATAATGCCTTTGCATGAACAGTTTAAATCTTGGATTTTCTTGACATGTTTACTGTGAATTATATGTTAATAACTTATCTTTCATTATCATCGTCTGCTTCGCTTAAATGCTCATCTGTTGAAAATCGGCAGTAAAATGTTTTCTGTAAAATCCCACAAATGTTTAGTAAAGACCGATTTTTTTAATCGGGCGAACGGGGTGCATTAAAACCCTTCCCCGTTCGTAACCTGGCTCCCGGACCCAAAACGAATCTCTGGTTTTCAATTTGTTTCTAAATCAATTTTCTAAATCATTTTCAAAACGGTTTCTCGGGTCCTAAACCATTTTCTAAAAACCCGGGTGGCGACTCTATTTTCAAAACCAAAAACCACGAAATCCGGTGGACCGTCCACAAAATGGCGACTCCGCTGGGGATCGACTCAAATTAATCTCTAATTTGATATTTTTATACTTATGAACTTCCCGAAAGCTTGTCAAAACGAAAATGCCTAGCGCTATCGCAAGAAAGGAATGGCGGACTAACAGGGCCTCGCCCGGCCATCCTGACTGGAGCTTTTTGGTTGTTTATCTGTGTAAAGACGTCAAAGAACAGATTAATTTGGAGAGCCAAACTTGAAAAATATTTGTGGGATTTTTGAAAACAATTTTGTTGCTGAACTTTTGCATCACTTGCATCGATGTTGGATAAACCCCGCTGCTGCGTCTTGGTTACCCTACCCAGTTCACTGGTGTTAGGACATCCCCGGATGCTCAGCAACCTTGGACCGTGATGAGTCAGCCTGCCGCTTGACCTTTGCCATGCAGTACACTTGGCACTGGGAGGCAAATATTGGCTCTAGTCTGGGGAACCCCCTAAACCAAAACCAGCCTTTGCATATGGCTAGCCTAGAACCTTCCAACCTAAGACAGGAACCCACAGGGTAGGATTATGTGATATATCCTGTTAACTGTTTAATTGCTTGCTATTTGTTGATTGCCTGTCTGCATGCACATACATGATAGTTTTTACCCCTAGGATTACACGTTCCATCCACAGTGATAAAGAGGATTATCCCAATAATCAAATGCTTTGTCGAATAAACAAATTCTTTTCAAATAAAAAGTACTTCGATTGGCTCTTTCCCTCCCAGTAATTAGAATGTTGTTTTTCTTTTACCAGAGTCTGTAACCGAAGATGAATAACCAATCCGGAAGCAAGAAGCTCAAGTCCACCTTTGCCATCCATCATGGCGCACCGGTATGGATACTTGAAGAAGTTGAAAGTGAAGAGATGGGAAACAAGGCCCCAAACGGGAAAAAGCTTGAAGAATTGCTTCGCCAGCTGGCCACATCCGATCAACCAGGCTTGACCCTCCAATGGGACGACTCCAAAAACGATCAGGGTTGGGAATTCCACCTTCCTGAAAAAAGGGAAGCCAAAAACATTCCCGACAGGATCACTGTCAAGGTAGAGCAAGAAAGTGATGATGAAGAAGTGAACGTCATGCCGCCAGTCAAATACTTCCAGCCAGACGGCACACCAGTCTACTACTTCCAAGACCCGGTAACGGGACATAAATACTGGGACGAGTGTGATTGTGAGGCCTGTGTTGAAGATTGTATCCTTCTGAATGATGGTCTGTCTCCCAGTCAGCTTAAGAAGAAGTATGCTTTGGAAAATCCGCCAAAACAGCAGGAGCCGAATCAAGAATGCTCCACCAAATCCAGCAATTAAGTCAGATCAGAAATCAACAGCAAGCTAGTTGTCAGCAGATCTAGCCTACAGGGCCCTTTTTGAGACTGTCAAGTCTACCCTTTTGTAGCTCAAGACAGTTTGAGCTTTATCGAGTCTGTACTTCGCTTTATCGAGTCTGTACTTTGCTTTATTGAGTCAGTTCGCACTTTTTTTTTTTTTTCATGATTATTGAGTCAGTTTGTACTTCAACCATGTCGAATTTCTCGAGGGGAGAGAGCCAGTTGTAGTCCCGAACTACGCCACGGCCTGATTCTCCGAAATAGGGGTTCGGCCTTTGTTTTGTGAAAACATTTTCAGAAAATCAAATGTGTTCAACAGAGCACTGAAAATTGGGGCAATCCTTTCCAAAACTGTGGTTTCTGTACGTATTACATTGCATATCATGCATCATTCTTTCATCAGTATATAAATTCTTTTTGCACATAACATTCTTTTTACACCAGTCGCTAAATCCACTTTATTCTTACTATCAGTTTCAATTATTGGTAAAAGCGAGAAGAACACTGTACCTAGTTGGACTAGAATTCCCAAGCAACGATTAATTCGAACTGAGTCAAAAGCGATACAGTCAGATTCGGCAGATATGTCAGACAAAAGTGAGATCGAGGCCCTCAAAATAGCCTTAAAGGAACAGCGGGAACACAGTGACAATCAGATGGCTGAATTACTACTTCTGATACAAGGACTAACCCTTCAGAACAAGCCGCCAGGGGAGCAACCGCCGCCGAATCCACCAGAAAATCCGAACTTGGAAGCAATGATGGCAAAAGTCGCCAAACTTGAGGAATCAGTCCAAAAGCAAGAGAAAGTAGCTGCCACGGGAGTTGATATGGACAAGCTGTGTCTATTTCCCGGTGCCAAACTCCCAGAAGGATTCAAGCCTATAGCATGGGAGAAGTTCGATGTAAGTGGGGACCCTAAGGCCCATCTACAAACATATGTGGGCACCTTGTCCATGTACAACATTGAGAAGAACGCCATGGGTCAGATGTTTCAACAGACTCTGTCAGGACCGGCACTGCGTTGGTTTCTGAATCTTGACATTTCGAAGAAAGGAAGTTGGGAAGATATTGAATCTTGACATACTTGAGATGACTATTCG